>CM022300.1:3619264-3936587 GCA_011799875.1 Thinopyrum elongatum | reverse complement strand
AAGTCTACAAGAGCAAAAGTCACTAAGATCCATAATATTAATTGGCAATTTCAAGATTCATCCTAGTGATTCTATGGCTATTTTTTCAAGTTTACGGACTCTACATATGGAGTCTATAGACTGTGTTGCATTGCTTGAATCTTTGCATCAACTGAAACACTTGAGGTACTTGGCAGTAAAAGAGTGCAATGGTATAAATAGCTTGCCACCGGACATCCACAAGATAAAATTGTTGCAACATCTTAGTTTTTGTGGTTGCGAGAATCTTGCGATACTTCCTAATAGCATTGTGAAGTTACAAGAACTGTTGGAGTTCGTCTTTGTTGGATACAAGGCATGGCCTCCGTTCCTAGGTCTGGGGGCTCTTGTTTCCGGCACAGATGATGTGCCATGAGTTGTTGGGTGTGGTTTTGCCGGTTTCCCATATTAACCGCGCTTTGTATGGTTTTCGGGTCCGGTTTCCCTATTAACTGGACCATTTTCCCTCTTCTATAATGCAAAGGCAGAGCTGCCGTTCACGCTCAAAAACAAGAACTGCGATTTCTTGACCTTGATCGCACATATGTAACTGCTGTGCCTAGGGGTTTCCGTGCTCTAAAAAATTTGAGGACAATATATGGGTTTCCAGCTCAAATGGATGGTGATTGGTGCAGTTTGGAAGAGCTTGGGCCTCTTTCCCGGCTTAGGTGCATTAGAATAGTGGGTCTACAGAATGTATCTGCTGGCTCATTTGCCACAATGGCCAGGCTTGGTGAAAAGGTGTACCTCTCCATGCTGCGCTTACACTGCAGTAGTGGATTTGGAGATGATGGACAGAAGAAAGAAAATGTCACCGAGAAAGATCAACGAGTAATTGAGGATGTATTTGATGGTCTATGTCCTCCACCTAGCATACAGCATATTCAGATCCAAGGATATTATGGGTGCCAGCTCCCAAGATGGATGAGGGAAACATCAACGACACTCCTCAACTCCTTGAAGATTCTAGTGCTGCGTGACCTGGCTTGCTGCACTCAACTCCCTGATGGACTGTGTCAGCTCCCTTGTTTGGAGTACCTAAAGGTATTGCGGGCTGTAGCAATTAAGCGTGTTGGTCCTGAATTTGTGCAGCCCTATAGTCACCATCATCATCCTTCATCCCGGGTTGTGGTTGCTTTTTCAAGACTGCACCAGATGATCTTGAATGGACTGGTGGAATGGGAGGAGTGGGAGTGGGAGAAGGAAGTGCAAGCTATGCAGGCCTTGGAGGAACTTGAAATCATAAGTTGCAAATTGAAGTCCATCCCTCCTGGCCTTGCCACCAATGCAAGGGCTTTGAAAAAGTTAACCATATGGATGGTCCAGCAACTCCATTGTATAGTGAACTTTGCTTCTGTAGTCGAGCTTGACCTGTATGAGCTACCCGTCTTGACTAGGATCTCCAATTTCCCCAAACTGCGAAAGCTTGAGATCGATCGCTGCCAGAAGCTTGAGTCGCTGCAGGGGATGGATGCAGTCCAGAGGCTCGTGCTAACAGTTCACTACAGTGAGAGCCGGCTCCCATCGTACATGCAAACTGTAAAGCCAAGCCATTTGCTTCTGAACTGCTGGCCGTGGATACTCCTTTCCATGGCTTTGGGAGAGTCTAGTTCCGAGTGGGACAAGTTCGGTCATGTCCAGCATGTCGAGGCTTATGCAGATGATGAAGGCATTGAAAAGAGATGGCATGTATTTTACACAAGGGAGCCCTACAACATGGCGACAAACTTGGATCTGCAGGTAATATATACATTGCTAATTTGTTTCTCTTTTCTAATATGTGTAGTTACTATGTTCTTTCTTAATCTCCTCTTGTTGATTCTGTGATAGTATAGGAGTTCACTGGTAATGCTAGAGCCTACTGATTCGTTTTGATTGTCAGGTTTTGCCAGATGTTGTTAACTTTCTGCAATCAGAGGGTGAAGATGGACTGCCTCGTTTAGCTGCCCGGATGGAATCTGCAGATCATGACAGGAACAATGCAGACAACCCAGAAAAAAATTGAGGAGGCAAGCATGGGCCAAGGGATGATGAAGGAGGAGTAGCAATCTCAAGGAGGCAACAACATGGATCCAGTAATGTGTATGTTTATTTTCCTGCTGCTAGCTATATAAGTGTACTACTACTTCTCCTTTCCAGTCTGCCGGGGACTAACTAGAGACTGATACAGACCGGCAAGATGCCATGATGAGCCTGTACGTATAAAAATTAACTGCATGCATATGTGTCTGCCGTCAATTCAGAAAGAAAGAGAGAAAGAGGCTGCAGTACTACTAATTCAGGTACTCCAGGTTTCATTCACGTTCTCAAACCCAACAACTGAATTTCAATTTTCAGTTGGGCCGAATCGGAAGCAGAGTCAGTGGACCCGATCCAGAGGCGGGAGTGGCGGAGGTTTCGCCACGACGCCGCGAGTTGAAGTCGATTTTGGTGGATTTCCCAAAACCAGAAGCACGTGTTATTGTAAAGTAGCTGCGTGTAAGAAAATAATGTGTCCTGGTTGGGATAGATTACATAGAAATAGGAACCATTGGGAATGAGAGTTTGAGGCACGATTGCTCACGGTCAAGAAGCACGCAATGCCGAAGGACAACGTCTCAACAGCAAACCCAGTACTGTTGATTACGCGTGGTGTGATCGATGACGCGTGATTATAGGAAGCCGCCCCTAAATTTAGCGCCTTCCAAAACAATATTGTACTTGCCTAATCCGTTGGACATGAAACTCACGGCCGAGCATTTCTCCCACGATCCAAAAATCACGGCAGAGCGTTTCTCCCACGATCCGATTGGGGACGGGGCTTGCCTGCTCCCGTCCCGTGCTCCCATCCGTGCTCCCGAAACGTTGAACTCGCATCGAACGGCTGGGCCAATTTCCCTTCCCCACGTCCCTTTTCTGGCGCAAAAAACAAGGAAACGACCACGTATTCCGTATTTTGCTCTCCCGCAGGTAATACTCGCGATTGTTTCTGTATGGAAAAGGCCCGCACAAAAATCTGGAGGGAAAATGACCGCCAATCTCACTTCTGCGCGCCAACAAGCAGGGACGCCCATCCCATAAAACAGAGGTATCTTAAATCACAGGAAGAAGAAAAATTGCAAGCGCAGCTGATTGCCATGAATTAATTTCAGGGAGAACATCAACTGTGCAAACATCAAGCGGACTGGGGCTTTATTGTCCCCTATGGCTTCTTCTTCAAGCATGGACTATGGGAACCATCAACAAGACAATGAATCTGAAGGACGAAAAGTAAGAAATCTGACTCATATTCTTCTTGATCTCTTTTCGTTGTTCCTGCCCTTCTTGTTGAACTGGTTGCTTTTCCCTGTTAACAAACAAATCAACCAATCATGATTTTATAAGATCTATTCAAATCCGATTAAAATTACTGTACAGCCATGTAGACACACTGGGCATAGCAGTTTTGCACAACTTAGTTTGTTAGGTGATTCATGTAATTTCGACTGTACATATGCAAGAATCTGGCATTCATTCACATGTAATAAAATCAGATGTCTAATTATTCTTATCATTAATCTATATTATTCTAAAAAAATTAACATTATGTCCATTTCCAATTGATTTAGATTCCGACTGTTGTAGAATAGTTTAGTTTGCATTTAGTATTCCAGTAGTGCGGCCTTATAGACAAGACATGTAGTATGACTATGAGGATTAAAGAGTTACACTACAATTTTGGATCATCATTTGATTACTTGTGGCAAGGGCAACTAAAAGGTAATCTGGTTGTGAACCTTGTTTCATATATCTAACTTTCAAGCATATGCATATGAACTAATGTGAATAGTGATTCATATAGGATGTGCATGAAACTGCTCCTAGCAATGCAACAGATTACAGTAATGAAAGGGCACCAAAGCTTGGCATGCAATTTTTATCTGAAGAGGAAGCTTACTCCTTTTACAACAAGAATGCAAAAGCCATTGGTTTTAGCATCCGAAGAGGGAGTCAACATAAAGTAAAGAATTCTGCTGTTATACAACAACGAACATTTACATGCTCCCGTCAAGGTATGGCCTGCTTGTATTTTGTTTTGGTTATATTATTACTTTTGGATCACTAAGATACTTATTTTAATTGACAGGATTCCGCGCAGAAGATATGCCTGGGTATCTACCACAGTACAACCCAACCCAAATGGTAAAAGAAGTCTTCTTTTTAACTTTTTCTCATTTTCAATCCGCTGCGACCTAAGCTTTGCTATTTACTTGCATAGGGTCATATGGGAGCTCCGGTCAATCTTGTACACCCCTATTTAGCACATTACAACTCAAGTCTGCGACAATCCATTGGAACCTCTACCCCGTCCTCCGATTGGTGGCCTACGTGCATGCTTGCTCTGCTGAAGTGGCTACCATGGCACTTGTCTCCACGGCGAAAAGCGCTGCCATGGCAGGAATTGGTGCAACGGTTGGGGTCGATGCCATGGTCGAGAACTCGAGAGCGGCTGCGGTGCACACACGACAGTGACGGCGAGCGGCGGCAAGATGCTCGGACGACACGGGGAGGTGAGAATGGAAGGGGAGGGCAAGCTTGGAGACACGGTGGTTCACCCGAGCGCTGCCGGTGGACGCGACGATGAGGAACGGCGGCGGCTGTCGCTGTGTTTTCTGGGTCCGCTCGGTCGGCCTGGTTAAAGACCGGACCGACATTTTTTCGGGCCCAATTTGGCAGACCGGACCGTCCAATTCGTCTAGCGAGCCAGGACTGAGCGGGCCAAGAGCCCAAGACCGAGCGGGCTGAACAGCCCGCTCGGTCCGTCCAGCCTGAGATACAGTAGTGCTCCATTTTTAGAGGCAGACATTTAGATTGAGCAAGGCAAAATAATATGATGCCTCTCTTCGATATGCATCCGTTTGATTGGCTCGTATACAATGCGTTTACCCACGAATTTGACCGTATTTAGCCAGGATCTCACAATCATTTGCCTTGTTTGGTCCTGTATACATAACTCTGAATTCCTACGACATACAGTAACAGTTCTGCAGCCGGAAGCTTGAATAAACTCCACTTTCTGACAGTCATTTGTGTTGTTGCAGTACAAATTAAATGCTGAAATACCACTATACTATTGACTGATCTATCAAAAAAATCATAGTTTTTCAGAGAACCAACGCAAAACACCCGTGAAAAAGAAAAAGAAAAACGCCACTATGCAGAAGCTGCAACCTGAGCTGCTTTCAGGGATCAGAGCAGAGTAGCCTAAACTCCATTAGTTGCTTGCACTGCACAAAGGACAGCCTTGCCAAGCTCACCATGTTTCTTCACCAGCTACATAGTCCGCCATTTAGTTTACATCTATAAATTGGTAAGTGTATATGTCACACTTCTCAGGATATTAGTGTGGTGTCTGAATCTATGCAGGTAAGTGTATATGGCATTATGGCTGATGCTTTCCCCGTATCCCTGCATGGATTTGATCATCATCTAAACATGAGATTCCAATGGTCATGGCATTAGGTAAGAATACTCAAAACTAGTAGAAGTTGTAACAGCAGACGTACTTATATATCCTTGCATCATATGGTCCTTCCTTGTTCCGCTGGAGTTTCAGCCTAGTCCTCTTCTTCCACTAATCGATCCTGGCAAGCAAAACAAAACAGTGGAAGATACATTCAGCTATCCTATATCATACTGATGAAAACAATATGCATGAACCAACAATGATTAGATTAAGGGATAATATTATTATCTAGATTGAAAGAGAGAGAGAATGAGACCAAAGTATTACCTGATGAATATTTGTCTGTATGTTGCAGGATTCAGATGTGTAGAGCACGTGCCATTTCTTCTCATCTTCTCCATCCTCTGCATAAGCCTCGACTTGCTTGATATGACTGAACTTGTCCCACTCGGAGCTAGATTCACCCTCAGCCATGGAAGTGAGTACTTCAAGGCTGCAGGTCAGCAGCAAATGACTAGGCCTTACAGTCTGCAGGTAAAATGGAAGTTGATTTTCCCAGAAAGGAACTGTCAGCTGGAGCCGCCTGAGTGCATCCATCTCTTTCAGTGTCTTGAGCTTCGGGGAGTAACTCTTGCCTAGACTAATTAAGCATCAAAGGAGATATACCATGTATTGTGGGCCACAAATTAATCAATAACATACATCACACTGTTCCAAGCTTAGTAAAGTCATGCTATCATAATACAAATGAATCAATACTATTTTCCTGACTCACATCTCGGGATTACAACATATACCATTTTCCTGACTCACATCTCGGAACTACAGCACTACCATTTATTACCTGGCAGCAAAGCCTTTATGGGTCTCGCTTATATATCAAGTGTGACGATAGAACCGAGCTCTAGCTTCATATTGAGTTCAGTGAGACAGATGGAAAACCATACCATCACAGTAAACCGGGGATTTGCATGGCCAACTCACTAGCCGTATGAAGAAGGTGGATTCAGCCTTAATTTACTTGATTCCACCTGCATGGATTTGGTCATGATAGAGAACATGAGATTCCAATCGTTTCCATGAAAAAACTAGAAGTTGTAGTAGCAGACATACATATATCCTTGCATCATATGGTCCTTTCATATATTGATGTCCCATTCCTTGCTCTGCTTGAGTTGCGCCCTATTCCTCTTCTTCCACCAATCGATCCTGGCAAGCAAAACAAAACAGTGGGAGATACAGTCAGCTATCCTATATCGTAGTGATGAAAATAATATGCATGGAACCAACAAAGATTACATTAAGGAAGAATATTATTATTAGCTAGATCGAAAGAGGGAGAGACCAAAGTATTACCTGATGAATATTTGTCTCTATGTTGCAGGATTCATATGTGTAGATCACGTGCCATTTCTTCTCATCTTCTCCATCGTCTGCATAAGCCTCGACGTGCTTGATATGACTGAACTTGTCCCACTCGGAGCTAGATTCACCCTCAGCCATGGAAGTGAGTACTGCTAGGTTGCAGGTCAGCAGCAAATTATTTGGCTTTACAGTCTGCAGGTATACTGGAAGTTGATTTTCCCAGGGAGAAACTCTAAGCTGGAGTCTCCGGAGTGCATCCATGCCCTTCAGTGTCTTGAGCTTTCTGCAGTAACTGATTTCATGCTTTTGTAATTTTGGAAGATTGGAGATCATGGCCAGTTCGGGTATGTTAAACAAGCCAAGCTCAACTACAGAAACAAAGTTCTCTAGGGAGTGGAGACGTTGGACGTTCCATATTACTAGCTTCTTCAAAGCCTTTGCATGGGACATAAGTCCTGGAGGCATACGGCCCAGTCTGCAAGAAGTGATACCAAGTTCCTCCAATAAGGGCATAGCTTTCACTTCCGTCTCCCAAACCCAGTCCTCCCATTCCTCCATTCCGAGCAAATTCAACTTCTGGAGTCTGGGAAACGTAGCAGCCAACTGAGATGAAGGACGGTGCCGCTGATTGTACTGTTGGACGAATTCAGGACCAACACACTTGATTACTGGTGCCCCGTCCACTTGTAGCCACTCCAAATACGGGAGCCTACACAAGCCATCTGGGAGTTGGGTGCAGCAATGCAGCTGTTCGAGGACTAGAATCTTCAAGCTCTCGAGAGGCACCATAGCTGTGGACGCCACCCATCCTAGGAGTCGACGACCAAAATATCTTCTTATGCTGATGTGTTCTATGCAAGGCTAAGGACATAGCACATCAAACACCGCTTCAATTATTTGATCCTCCTCTGACTCAGAGACTGATCCTTGGACCAACCCATCTCCCACTCTACCACCACATTTTAAAGCAAGTGCAGTAAGATGTTTCTTTGCATTTACCATTGCCTTTGTAGCCAACATCGCACTAGATACACTTTCTAGATTTTGCAGTGAAAGTTCCTTGAGTTGGGAAAGAGGCCCTAACTCTTCCAAACTACACTAGTCACCATCAATATAGGCCGGAAACCCACATAGTACCCACAAATTTGTAAGAGCCCGGAAACCCCTAGGAATACTGCTTATATGTGTGTCAGCCATACCAAGATATCTCAACCTTTGCAGCTTGATAATGCTATCAGGAAGTTTCATAAAACATTTACAACCTTCAAGGTTAATATGTTGTAGGAATTTCATCTCATGGATGTTGTCTGGTAGTCTACACATATCAGTCCTCTTTAATGCCAAATATCTCAAGTGCTTGAGTTGGTAAATACATTCAACAAGTGCAGCAATATTTGCAGATTCTATATGCAGAAGGTGTAGACTTGGGAAGTGAGTCAATGAATTCCCCGGCTGAATTTTGAGGTTTCCATTGAATATTAATGTCCTATGCAATTTCTGCTCTTTTAAATATCTCCACTCAATTTCATCTGATCCCACTCCTTTGGTTTCTATTGACAATCTAAGAAAATTGGAGGATCTAAGGTTTTCTCTAGCGGTATCTCCATTGTGAGCTACTAGTGTTTCATCCCTAGCCATAAATTGACCAAAGGAGCGAATGATATCATGCATGTTGCAGATAAGTTGGCTAGGATATGATGGATCTACCTCTATAAGGTTCCTTAATATTAGCTGTTTATAGTTCTTTCTCCCTTCTTCTTCCAAGCTATTTGAACCTCCTTGAACCAATCCTTTACAAATCCACATGGACACAGTTTCGTTGACCTCTAGCACTACCTTTTTGGGTTTAAGGGAGAAGTACAGGAAGCATTGTTTCAAGTAATGGGGCAAATCCCGGTAGCTAATATAAATTGCATAGTTCAGTTCATCTGACATTGGAGATACTGACCATATGTCATCATTCAGGACATCTTCCCATGAAAACCGTGATTTCTCCTTGCTGCATAGAAGTCCCCCCATTACTTTTATAGCGAGTGGTAAACCGTCACATTTTTCTAAAATTTGCAACCCAATTTCCTTTAGCACATCAACCTCATGTCCATTCTCCTCTGTAGTGAGTACCTACAAGCAGTTTAAATGTATAGCTTGAATAAGGGGAACATAACATCTGAAAGTGGTGATCAGCTTATCTAGTTATTTCATTTACTAATAATATGTTAGTTCAGCGAACCTCTGTTTTCGAGTCGAACGACTAGTCGCGACTAGTCGTCGACTAGCCGCGACTAGTCGATGAGTCGTTAAATGAAGGTCGACTCAACCTGTCAACTCGAATCATTGGATGAGTCGAGCGACTCGATCGACTAGTCATAACTAGTCTCGACTAGTCATGGTTTTTGAGTCGAGCGACTCGATCGATCTGTCATGGAAGAGGAGCTGGCAAAGGAAACAGAGCCTGGAAGGAGGGGTGGTTCTAGGGAAGGAGGGGGGAGGCGGAGAGGGAGGGGCTGAGGCAGAGAAGCCATGGAAGAGGAGCTGCAGCAAGGCCATTGCGGCTGTCGATGCGTGCCTGGAGGCTGAAAGGGAGCAGGTGAGAGAAAAGAGATAGAAGAGAGTAGATGGACGGTGAAGATTAGAGAATATAGATGGTTCAGATTGAGCTAGGCAGGCTAGGGTTTCATTGGGCCTTACTGGGCCAATATTGCCCCTCTGGAAACCTAGATCGAACAGTTAACTCCCCCCTCCCCCGACCTAACCCTCTTCTGCAGCCGCCGCCGCCCCTGGCTTGCTGCTCGTCCCCTTCTCCCCTGGTTGCTGCTACATGCTGCTCATCCCCTAGTTGCTGCTACTGCTGGTCTGCTCCTCCCATCCCCTGGTGGCCTGGTATTGGCTGGTTGTTGCGGTTCCTCCCTTGGTTGTTGCCGCCTGCTGCTGGTCTGCTCCCTACTGCTTAGCTCACGTCGACTCATCGCATGTCGACTCATCGACCATGAGTCTAGACTAGTCACGATTAGTCTAATGTCGCCCCCCCGGAGCGACTTGTCGACTCATCGACTCGAAAACCTTGCAGCAAACAAACCAAACTAATACTCCTTCTGACTATAAATGTATTCTGCTGGTTTGTATATGGGCATAGTTTTCATGGTGAAACAAGCTTTCCCAGTCAAATTCTACAAAAAATATTGTTGCTTCAAATGAAAATAATACTACACTATGAAAGTATATTGCACATGGATGTAGTAGTATCAATTTCATGTTATCAATGTGGGTAAAATATCTACAGTTATAGCCATGTTTTGAAATATTTGGCTGACCCAAGTCCTAAGATAACCTATATTCATAAGGAATAAAAGTTATGCACCACCAAAATTAAATGGTAGTAGAGAAATTTAAAGCCATTCGCTAATTTATTATCTACTAAAGCTGACATCATGCACATGCATATTATTCATGTATTTAATATTATTCCGTATGTTGTCTTGTTTATTATCATGAAAAATAGAGGCTTAAGCACACCAAAATACAACATGAGTACATCTTCCATTCCTGAATATAGTTTTTTTTAGGATTCGACACGGTCCTGATGTTGATACATTGATCATGAAGTTATGTGCATGTTAGTTGCCTCACATTACTCTGTAAAATTATGTTTTATAATGAACATAAGTGATGTTTCAGATGATAGTATTTTCTTTATAGATGGTCAAAATGAGAGAGGCTTGTCTCGTAAAATTCTAATAAGGACCAAGATTTGGATCATAGGTACTAATTGTTAATTACTATTTACACAAACAAATAAATGTATGTGAATGGTATTTAGGTGAACTCGTGTTAAGACTGAAACTTACGGCAAGGGCATTACTGTTGCATGGTGTACAATGGTACCCATACTATTCGTCTGACAAACAATTATTAGTAACTATCATCAATCAACTGAAGACACGCACAATGACGCACTAGACGGTATGGAGGGACACAATACATTATCTTTAAATTGATTTGTAACACCATGTAGTCAAAATTTCATCTCACATATGTTAACCTGGAATCACTACGTATTGATCCAACAAAGATACATATCTAAAATTCTAAATCCAGCTCAAGTTAAATTAACAGTGTGTGTGTTGAGTTTGGGGCAGTGCTGACCTGATTCTTGAGCAGTGACCATGCATCTTCATGCCCTAACTTGTCAATGTGGTGGCAGTGTACAGCTTTCATGTTTCTCGCGATAGTTTCATGTCTTGTGGTGATGAGGACTTGGCTGCCAGGGCCACCATAGCCAAAGGGAGTCATTAGCAATTTGGTCCATGCATCGACTCCCCACAGATCATCAAGCACAAGAAGGAATTTCTTGTTCTCGATGGCGTTCTTGAGAGCATCGACAAGTAGGGCCCTGTTTAGAGGCCCACTACCTCTAGGAAGGTCTCCCCCAGCGGCAGTGATGGATGTACTTAATAGCTCAGCATCGGTGAAATCTTGTGTGATGCTAAGCCATATCTTGTTAGTGAACTTGCCTTTGATAGCCTCGTCATTGAAGATCTTCTTGCTGAGGGTTGTCTTGCCAATCCCGCCGACACCAACAATGGCGACCACCATCAGGCGGCCAGTCTTGTCGCTGCCCACCTCCCTTGTAAGAACCTCCACGAGTGCTCTTGTGTCATCCTCGATCTTCTCGCCAACAACACCTGACCGCTCCACCAATGAATCTGTTTTGCGGTCAGTGGCAAGAGATTGAGTCATCTTCAATTCTTGGTAGGATTCTAGCTTGGCAAATTTAAATTTCTTGCCCCGCTTGCAGATGCTATCCATCTCCTTGTTCAATGCCTTGATGCGGGTGCCGATGTCGTGGGAGTGGAGAGGATTTCGCATGCAGAAGAGGAGTGGGTTAAGGCACCCCATGTCCTTGGATGGACGCTGCTCCATGGCCTTGAGCTGACAAAGGTCGAGGATGTCGGTGGCGAGATACATGGCACGCTACAGTTCCCCAACCCACCTCCGCACACTCTCATTGGTGATGTTCCTCCTATCAGCATCAGCAAGGAAGCTCTTGAGGTCCCCAAGCTTGATGCTCAGGTTTTCGATCCCGTTAGACACGCCGATGAGCATGGCCACCTCCTCTTTGGCCATCTCAGCGAGCATGCTGGCCACATAGGATGCTAAAGCATCCAGAACCCCCGCCATATCAGGGATCTCGTTTCTGTTTACACAATGAAACATGTCAAAGAACTGTTAGGATTACCAGCAATCAATCCCATAAATCCTTGTTAGGAAAAGCTAGCGACATATCACCTAGAAAAGATGGCAATCTATGCAGACTATCTTTTCAGAACGATGGATCTTTGTTCAGTTACACACTGCAAGTTATTACTAATTAACAGGAGGCCTAGATATAGCCGAGGAGGCGTGCATACGCCGCGCGGAGGGAAAAAAATAGAAAAACAAAGCCTGTACACTACTAGTGCGTGAAACTATTGAAGGGAAGCTGATCGAGAGCTATATGTCTGCGTGAATTACCTTGGGAGTGGTTGAATTCCTCTGCCCTTCGGTGTTGCTCAAACCAGTACTGTTGTTCAGAGTTTGTGAAAGCCCTAGAGGATGGAGCTTCGTTTATATAGACCAAAGCAAAGCAAAACTTGGAAGTTGTAGCAAATAAACTTAAAAATATGACGACTCGCGCTTATCAGATCCATACGTTGCCGTTTATTTTGGACTTGTTCAGTAGCACGGACTGGAGTAGTATGCAACTCCATTTTTCTGTTCATAATTACTCCAGCTGAAGAGATTAGAGATGAATGGATCCTGCTACGTAGGGTATTTGTGTATGCATAGACGAATGAGTTGTAGACTCTCTGAGCTATGTGCCCGTAGCATATATAGGATGATTTTATTATATTTAAATAGGTATACACCAGAGGAAAAAAACCATGGATCTTATATTGGCCCAAACGGCTGGATCAGATCGATTTGCACGTCAACGTGAACGCTTGCTTGCCATTGTTTTAATTTGGACAACGCTAACGCCCACACATGTGGTGGAAGCCAAACCCGCCCACACGCCCTATAACACATAGACTGCGCCACGTCACCGCATGCATGCATGTGAGAATCTTTTTGAATTTTCAGTTTTTAAAATGTTTTATCTCTTAAATGAAAAATCCGATTGAAAATCAGTTTTCACCATTAAATCCCTCGCGACGAGATCTTCGAAACTAGATCTCATATCAATATATTTCGACGAAATTTTTTTTTGGTTAAAAGCTGCCATGTTTATTGCACATGAATTGCCATAATGTTTACACTGAATTTGCCATGATATGTTTCAGCTATTTTCTTCTACATTTAAAAGTAAAATTTGACATATTATAAAACGGAGAATTAAGAAACTAGACTTGCCATGAACCATAAACTAAAATTGCCATGATACATGCACTTAAAATTGCCATGGTTCATACAAAAAATAATTTTCATGGTCAAAGTACTGAAATTACCATAATAAAAAAACTAAAATTGCCATGCTCTACAACTAAAATTGCCACATGGCAACTTTAGTTTAAGCATTATAGCAACTACAGTGTAAACATCATGGCAACTTTTGGGCAAATTTTTTTTTTCGTCGAAACATATCAACATGGGGTCTAGTTTTGAAGATCTTGTCGAGACGGATTTAATGATGAAAACAGATTTTTAATTCATTTTTTTAATTAGGAGATAAAACATTTTAAAGCCGAAAACCAAAAAGATTTCTGCTGATGTCATATGTTCATACATGGCAAAATGAGTGATGATGGTGGCGTGTGAGCGATATGCAAGATGCCACACGTGTGGGCGTTAGTTTTTTCATTTAATTTTCCTCGGAGAGTGCAGTTTGTTAATCTGTTTTTGTATTGTTTTTTTCTCGATCTCTACTTCACGATCGGAGTAATAACATGTTTTCATGCACATCGATCACAAGTATATATGCATCATGTCGGCTCATGCTGTTGGACTATTCACACGGCTGGCGGGATGCACGGATCTTGTTACCTCTCCAACGAATCTACTATCCAGTTTGCACTCACGCGCATGTGCTATCCACCAGCTCATCAAAACAAAACCAAAATCTTTGAGAACCCAGTACAAGTTATAAACCAGATCGATAGAGCTCAACTGCAATTTATAATTTATACACCATGACGGATGGGTCACCTATAGATATTTTGGTAACGGAAACAATTTTTATTTTCTGGTTTTAACCAAATATATGCACGCATCACAACTGTCCACATACGCATTTCTCCTTGTTACTGTGCCACACGTTGCCAACCGTGGTGTTGCAACAGCTAGCAATTCGTCCTTCCGAAAACTATTTGTACACTATTTTCCATTCTTTGAAAGTGTTCTAAAGATCATACCACACGTACACATAAAATTCCTAATTAAGCTTGTGTGGAGACTTTAAGTTTGGTGTATTCTTACTATGTGCCTGTTTGACACGAAAAAGTATCGCGGCGCGGGCATGCCAGTGTACTAAGTACACAAAAAAAAAGACATAGGGAAATATGTATTTTTATTAATCTCGTGTCGAGAAACAAAATTACAAAGTCCCTACTAATGATGCTCTCCGTGGCCTGCTGGCGGGGCCAAAATGACATCGGCGATGTGAGGTTTTGGTTCACGGGGCCTCGGAAAGCTCCCGCTTAATTACGTCCGTGAGTCAAGCTCGCGAAACACCTCCGATTAAGCTGCTGCAATGGTCGTCATCTTTTGGTCTCCTCTTCTCCGTGAGGTTGGTGTAGATGCTGGTGATGTGGTGATGAAGTGGAAGGGGAGAACGATACCCCCATCGCTCCGGCTATGCTTAGCCATATCCCTCCGCCGTGTCGATGTCCAATGATGAAGATGTGAGCGGCCTTCGCCTCGTCGGTGCCTGGCCTGGTGATGTCCGCCTTGTCGGTGTCGGACTGGATGACTTGACATTGCCTCGTCGGCATGTCAAGTAGTAGTTTGCTTCATCGGATAAAGACATGTCGGTGGAGTATAGCTTCGCCTCGCCGGCATTAGGAAGATGTTGATGACGTGCATCGGTGTGGGTGTTGGAGTAGACTTGGGCGGTATCGCCCACTCGACAAACGTGTCGGTGTGGGTGTCGCCGAGTCCCGGCCAGCCCATGGCGCCTCCATGGACCGGCGAGACGGCAGCGAGAGATACCTTGCGGTGCGACGGAGGCTCGCCCAGGCACCGCCGGTAGTGTAGGTAGAAGGGGTGGCGCACTAGATGGTGCCGAGCCGAACGATGCGTGCCGGCGAGTCCCGGCCAGCCCATGGCGCCTCCATGGACCGGCGAGACGGGGGCGAGTAAGGCCTCACGATGTGGTGGAGCCTTGCCCTGGCACCGCCGATGGTGTAGGCTAAAGGGGGATGGCGCACTAGATGGCGCCGAGTCGAACAACACGTGCCCAGCATGATGGTGTTGCTGGCGGACTGGACGACGAAGGGTGCGCCGGGGACTGCGCACAGACGATGGCCCCGGTACGTCGTCGTCTTGCGCGGAGAGTGCGCCGAGGGTCGAGCATAGGCGGCAGCCCGACACGTCGTCGCCGTCCTCGCAGTTGTTGTCGCCCATGAGTAGTGCACCGGGGGCTACACATGAACGGCAGCCCGGCACGTCGTCGCCTTTCATGGAGGGTGCGCCGGGGATTACGCATGGGCGGCACCGGACACACGGCACCCCTGACTTGTCATCACCATTTGAGAGTGCACCGAGGGCCATACAGCCTTGGCACATCATTGTGCGTGAGCGGCAGGCGCGCCGGAGGTCGCGCACACACGGTGGTCACAACTCGTCATAGCCTGAGCGGAGTTATCGATGAAGAGATAGTGCGCCGGGGGCTAAGGCAGCCCCAGCGCGTCGTCGCCGGTGATAAGTGTGGCCGACGGAGAGTGCCCCCGGGTTGCGCAGCCGTCGCACATCGTCAGTCTGCTGCAGAGGGTGCACCGAGGAAGAGTGCACTAGGGGCTGCATGGCCCGGACACATCGTCGTCGTCGTCCTCACGGGAGTCGCCGGTGGAGAGTGCACCGGCGGCTACAAGGCCCCGGCGCGTCATCGTCGGTGATGGGTCCGGTGTGAAGGATCACCGGGGGCGGCACACGAAATGGCAACCCCGACACGTCGTCGCCGGTGGTGGGTCCGGCGTGAAGGATCGCCTGGGGCTGCACACGAGAGGCAACCCCGGCGTCGTCCTCTTCAAAGCCGGTCGGCGCGTCGTCGGTGGTGAGTCCGGCAGAAAGCGATCGCCCGGGGGCTGCACACAAAACGGCAACCCCGACGCGTCGTCGCCGGTGATGGGTCCGGCGTGAAGGATCGCCGGGGGCTGCACACGAGAGGGCAACCCCGGCGCCGTCGTCTTCAAAGCCGGCCGGCGCGTCGTCGCGTGTGATGGGTCCGGTGTGAAGGACCGCCGGGGGCTGCACACGAAATGGCAACCGCGGCGCGTCGTCGCCAGTGGTGATTCCGGTGTGAGGGAATTGCCGGGGGTTGCCCATGAACGGCAGCCCGGCGTCGTCACCGGTGGTGAGTCCGGCAGAAAGCGATCGCCGAGGGCTGCACGTGAACGGCAACCCCGGCGCCGTCATCTTCAGAGCATCATGAGCGGACGGCGGCAGCCGGCTTCATCTCCGGCCGTGCGGCCGCAGCTCTTGCCGCCATCATCGGATGTAGAGCGAGAAGAGGGAAGGGAGATCAAACTTGGTTCTCACCTTGGATGGTCGGCATGACGTCAATCTCGCCGCACAGCTTCATGCGTTCCTGATGCGTTGCCTAGTCGTCTTCCCTTCTCGGCAGCCTGCACGAGAAGGAAGCCAAGCCCTGGTGTTCTCCTCCTGGATGCTTGCCACCCGCGTGCGTGATGGATGGATGGGTGGATGAGTTCTCATCGCCCATTAACCGATCCGCCACGCGAGCGTGATGAGGGAGTGTGTCGCTGAGCTGCGCACCAGCTGCCTGGCCGGTGGTGCATCCCGGCTCCACCGCCCGTGGCGGTGCGGCAGTTCCGGCACGTCGTCGTTGTCGGGATCGGCATGATGTCGATCTCCACCGCCGGCTTGCGATGTGTGCGTGCAGGCTGGCAGAAGAGATGGCCTCCGGTGAGCCCCGTCTCGCTGCGTACGGGAGTCTCGGCCGCCTGCACGAGCTCCCCTGTATGGCCGTGTGCGTCGGGTCGGGAGTTCTGGCCTCGGCCTCCTCTTCCCGATGCCTCCGTTCTTCTGCTCGTGCGTGCGTGAGTTCTCGGCTAGGTGCAAAGCCAATGCCCACGTACGCACGTCTCCTGGTGGTGCCCCCCTGCAATTTAACAAACATATGACGATACCTTAGCGTTGCATGGCAAATTCTTCTCCTCGGCGCACGTTGTCGCCGCGGGCGTGTCCTCAGAGAGAACAACGCTGCGCTGCTCTACTACTGGACCGTACGACGTCGGTCCGGCGCCAGGGGTACGGCACGCGCGCCGTCGCCTCCTGGGTGCGGGTCGGCCGGTAGGCCCTGTGAGTTGCCCGGCGAGCGCGTATCTCTCCAATGCAGCCGTCCTGGGCACCTCGTCCTAGGTGTGCCGTGCTCGCCCGAGCCTCGCCGCAAGCGGCCTGCGCGCCGCCGCCGGCGCGTCGTTGCCTCCTGGGTGCGCACGTCCTCATCTTCTAGACGCTGCCTGCCATCATGGCGGGTCGCCTACCCCCCCCCCCCCCCCCCCCCCCCCCCCCCCCGCCCCCCGCGCGCGGCTGCGCACCTGCGTGAGTATATGTAGGCAGACGAGACAGGCTTTTTGACTCCCGGGTGCACCGACACCCCCCTATCCACACCGTTCGCGTTACTTTCACTTCTTTCGGGATCTGGACCACACCCTGCCTCATCCTTGCATTTTGCAGAGAACACGAACAGTAATCCCAGCGGCTGCATAGGGCATTGTTTATTTGAGATTCCTGACACCGCCGCGTACATATTCATCCATCTACATATTCAGCAGAAAACACATATTTAATCTGTGGACGAAAACAATTCAAAATTTGAACTGCTTTCGAAAAAAATTCACGCTGCTAACCCTTTCAAGTGGCGCCCGACAGCAAGGCGCCGCACCCTACTCTGCAGCGCCTTTACTTTAGGCGTCGCACCCCCGGCCAGCGTGGCAGCCCGGGGCTGGGCGCAGCCCCACAGACAACAGAAGTGCAGCGCCTAACCTCTCGGCGCCACACATTGTAATGTGCAGCGCCTATCGCTTGGGTGCTGCACTGTGACTTCAGCCGCAACGGGCCAGCCCCTCCCAGGCAGTTCTTCCCTATCTCCAGGGAGTTGTTCTCTGGAACAGAGAGCACCGGCGGCGCCCCCTTCGGATCCCCCCCATACCCCTCTCAGATCTGAAGATTTAAGCCATGGATTCGATCTCCAATCCCTCCTACTAGGTAAACTCCTCCGTTCCCTTTCTTTTCCTCCGTAAATTCGTTGCAATTTTAGGGATTTGTCCAAGATTGGGTGGAACCCTTGATTTGCTTGGTTTGGATCTTTATTTGTCCAAGATTGGGTGTTGTGATGGAGGATGTGTTGTCATAGTGGTACTATATGATTCTTGTTAGTGAAACCTAGATTGTTTATTTTTTTAGATATATATGAGATGCCTAGTTTTGTAGATAATTATGAGATGTTGTGTTTTGTAGCTATATATGAGATGTTGAGTTTTTTTAGATATATATTAGATGTCGAGTTTATTTGAAATATGAGATGTTGAGTACTTGAACACATATGACATACTAGATATATATGTGAATTTACAATCATTTATTCATTGTGTGAGAAGGAGATGTTGAGATTCTTGTAGATGAATACATATGAGATGTTTAGATGAACACATATGAGACGTTTAGTGTATACCGATATTTGAGATGAACTCATATATGTTTATTGTTTGAACTTTGTAAGGATGGTTTGGCTTCTCGACGATGCCTATGACACACGACACCGGGCCTACATCATGCGCGAGAAGGAGATGGTAATAATGAGTAATCTAAATATTTAGCAAATTTGCCTTTAGTTAAAATTGATATGCCCTAAGATTTGTCATTACTTGTTTTTTTGCAGAAGCTTGAACCTCTGAAGATTCGGTATCACGGGGTCTCTGGTCCTGCCATGCCGTACGATGAGCGGTACACACCGTACATCCAGCAGGTAGGACTACTCTCGTGGATTCAGTTGGTCAGCCGGTCCACGCCGAACCTCAACGCTCCACTCGTGTCCGCTCTTGCTGATCAGTGGAGGCCGGAGACGCACAGTTTCCATCTTCGGACTGGGGAGATGACCATGACGCTCAAGGATGTCTCCTTGATCACCGGTCTTGCTATCGACGGGAGGCCTCTCTGTATGAGCACCGATTCTGATGGGTGGCGCCAGCAGATGACTGCTCTTATCGGTATGGCTCCTACCGAGGCTGAGGCTGATGTAGAGGAGGGAGAAGAGAAGAAGAAGGAAAGGAAAGCAGCCGGAGCTGCTTTCACGTGGATTCAAAGGAACTTTGCCCATTTCCCTGCGGATGCCACTGATGATGTGGTCCAGACACAAGCTCGTGTTTATATGTGGTACGTTGTCTCGAGGACTTTGTTTCCTGACTCCACGGGCAAGAACGCTCCATGGATGTGGCTGAAGGCGTTGACCGTATTCGATAGCAGATGGAGCTGGGGTTCAACGACTCTTCCCTACTTGTACCGACAGGTAGTTGGTTTGTTTTGTTATCAACTCATTTCTTCATTAGCAATGCAACCTTGCTGTCAAGTTAACATTGTTTTCTTTCATATGTAGCTGGACGATGCGTTTTGCAGGATCACAGATAGGGCAGGCATTGGTGGTAATCTGCTTCTACTTTCTGTATGGAGCTGGGAGCGTCTGCCTGTTGGACGCCCGAAGAGCGTCAGGTTTAATCCTTGGGATGAAGATGACGAATTACGGTGCCCCACTTGAGCTTACAAGTGGGATGTGGTTTCCGAGATGACGAACGATGTCAATCTCATGTACCAAAAGTACATTGCCGAGTTGGACACGATTACGCCTGAGCAGGTAACGAGGACATTACTTGAGTTATTTCTCATGCTTGCCTAAATAATTGTCATCAATGTTGCGTTGTTGTCCTATTTCATAGGTGCAATGGCAGCCATATGGCGCCAATGACACAGTAGGGTACACTCCAGAGTTTGCCATCAACCCGATGTGCTTGCGGGATAGGGATCTTTGGCTCATGCAGTGCCCACTGATATGCAACTGGGCGGTTGAGCTTCACTTGCCACATCGCGTGTATCGTCAGTTTGGTCTGTTCCAGCCTCACCCGCCGGAGTGGGTGGACACGGACAAAGCACTTCATAGGTAAGAGAGCATGAACCGTATTGACTAAGCATCACCACTCCTTCTTGATTGTGCTAATGTTTGGTTTTCTACCATGCAGGTTGGACAGGAGAAAGCAGCGGAAGATAAAGGACTGGGACAAGCATCATGCTTCGTATGTTACCTGCTTCCATCTTTGTGTGGAGCAAGCTCGTAACAGTGCACGCGCCCAGCTTCGTGAGCAATCTGCTTATCCGTCTCCATTGAGTACTTTAAAAAGTACGCATTCATCTTGTCAAATGTGTATTGAACTATTGCCGTCACGGGTAATGCACGTACACCCTTGAGCACCTTATTGAAGCATTCTGCCATGTTGCTTGTCATTTGACCATACCTCCGGCCATCTTCATTGAAAGCACGTGCCCACTTATTCCTTTCTGCAATGTTCCTATTGAGAAAGTCAAGACCATGGGGATCAAGTTTCTTGTATGTGACCAATGCATTGTACAAGTTGGCGAACCGCCTGTCGGAGAAAGCGAGACAACAATCTTGAAGATCATCGGCCAACTCCCTGATACCACATGCCCTATAGAAGTTTGCACAAAAGTGCCTCATGCACCATTGATGGTGCAACACCGCATGTCCGGGAATGTCAACAACCACCGCGTTTAGAATTCCTGGATGGCGATCCGATATGACACAAATTTCCCTTTCAGCCGGTAATACCCTTGTTCTCAATTGACGCAAGAACCACTCCCAGTTATCATTGTTCTCCACCTCAACCAAAGCGAAAGCCAAAGGCAACACCTGGTTATTGGCATCACTTGCTATTGCAACCAAAAGAGTGCCCTTGTATTGTCCGGTCAAGAACGTGCCATCAATGGCGATGATGGGCCGACAATGCTTAAAAGCCCTCACGCATTGCTCAAAGGCCCAAAATGCACGGCCAAATACTCGGACGGTTCTCCCGTTGTGAATCAATGTTTGGTGCCCATGAGGCTCGACCACATGAACCATGCCTGGGTTTGTGGTGGCCATAGCTAACAACAACCTAGGGAGCCGGTTGTATGCTTCCTCCCAATTGCCATATAACATCTTGAATGCGGCTTGCTTCGTCTTCCATGCCTTGCCGTACTTGATCTTGTAATGAAAGATGGCTTTCACAATGTCAATGACACTCTTAATGCTCATTGTTGGAAGTGTGGATATTTGGTTGGAAAGCCTGTAAGCGATGAACTCGGACGTGAGTTGTCTGTGTTCTTGGTACACAAGCTCGCCATCCGCATTCTTGTGCCGGCACATGTGATTTGGTAGACAACTCACTATGCGCCAAGTGGGACCTCCTTGTAGGAGATATGCCCTAGAGGCAATAATAAATGTTATTGATTATCTCCCTGTTCATAATTAGGTTTATGTTCCATGCTATAACTGCTATGGTTCTCGAGTCTGCAAATAAAACGAGGCTCGGAGGAAGACTCATATGCACGTGTGGAATAATAAACGGTAATATGTATTCCTAGTCTGGCCTCTAAGACTAGCTCAAGTATTGCATGATGGTTCTGTTTTCCTGATCATGGGCATGTCTATGCCAGCAATTTTGAGGGCACAGTGTTAGAAGAACATTTGTGTTGAATCGACCCAAATTGATGTTATGCTATGAGTTACATTCGTCACATATTAATGGTTAATAACACAGAGATGGTTAATGTTTGCAAAATTCCTTAGACCATGAGAGTGTCGAGTTTCTTCATACTTGCTTCATGAACTTTGGAGTTTGTTAAACGTCATCCGTAAATGGGTGGCTATTACGGCGGCTTACGGGTTCATGGAAAAGTGTGTCAAGTAACTTGATAGCTCGAGATTGGGATTTGCTCCTCCGACGATGGAGAGATATCTCTGGGCCCTCTCGGTGTTACGGTATCCATCATCGTCTGGCCAGACACTTTGTGATTTGATCACAGGGATGCCGGAACACGGTAACGAGAAAAGAGAACAATACCGGTAACGAGGTAACTGGCATAGTGGACAAGTTGTTGATCCACGGAAATGCCTACATGTCTAACCTCGGGTATTTGTAACATATCGTGAAGCAACAGGAATAGCACACGGCAACTGGAGGTTCACTCGAATATTCATTCGTGTGGGTATAGGGGTCAATATGGGTGTCCACGGCTCCGATGTTGATCATTGATCGGAAGGTGTTCCGTGTCATGTCTATACTTCACCGAACCTATAGGGTCACACGGTTAAGGGTCATCTATCTGCTGAATACTAGATAGGGAGTCTGAGAGAAAATCACCGAAAAGTTTCGGAGACAACGGAAGAGTTCCGGAGAGAGAACACTGAAAAAGTTTCGGTAAAACCGAAAAGTTGTTTCGGATAAAACCATTGATCCAAAAAGGTTTCGGCAAGCACCGGGAATGTTTTGGAGGTTGCCAGATTGGTCTGGTAATTTCTGGAATTTTTCTGGAGAAAAAACCGAAAAAAAAGTTTCGGAGCTGCCGGAGTTGTTTACCGGGTAAACAAAGATGGTTTTAAATTAAACCACCATACTGGAAATGTTCCAGAGCGCGTCCAGATAATTTTAGAGGGTGCCGGAAATGTTCTGGGACCTTCTGGAATTTTTCAGAAATAATAGTCGCGGAAAACATCTTGTCCCAGCGTGAGGGGACAAGATCCCACGGATCGTGGGGGCTGTTTTTGGGCTGTTTTTTGGGGGGCCCCCTTTGGGAGCAGCCCCCTTGTGGCTGGACAAAATGTTGGGGGGGCGCCCCATGGTGGGGGGCAGCCCCCACAAATGGTGGAGAGTGTTGGGAGGAAGGTGGGGCCCCATGGGGGAACACCATGGACAAGGTAACATGTTTTTCCCTTGTTTGGTGGGAACATGTTCTCCTTGTTTTGTGGGAACATGTTTTCCCCATGTTTAGTGGGCTGAATTTTCAGCCCCCTCCACCCCTTCCACCACTATATAAGGAGGAGGAGAGGTGCTCTCCAACTCCACTCCAACTCTCTCACACAAGCCATGCATGATCTGGCATTCTCTCTCCCTCCCACGAAATAGTTTCGTAGTGCCGAAAGGCTGTCTGGGTTCCGGTGGGAACTAGTTCTGGACGGCGAAGCCCTGCCGGATAGATGGCACCGTATGTGTGCAACCCCGTAGATAGGTCGTAGTTTCGTCCTTTTGCCCGAGGGGCTGTTCGAGTGTCCTCCCGAAGGGCTGTCCGAGTGACGGTCCGAGTTCTGTGAGTGGAGGACTGTCCGACCGCCTCCCGGAGGGCTGTCCGAGTGGCGGATGAGGGAGTACATCCTCGCGGTTGGGAGGTTGTAAATCCTAGCTGCGGGGATCTGCACCGACGATCGTCATCGACTCTACTTCCGCTGCGCTACGAGTCGGTAACGAAAATGATCAAACCTTGTATGCAGTCTCCATAGTGGTCCTGGGCTGGTGCGTAGGTCGGAAAATTTTTGTTTTCTACTGCGTTCCCCAACAGTGGCATCATGAGCCGTGCTATGCGTAGATGCAGGTTGCGATCTAGAATACATAGAGATGTATGGGTGTTGCACAATATAATTAGGTAGTAGATGAGTTCTATTACTGAAAATTATTTGTGCGGGTAGCAGATGAAATCTGTTACCCGATGTTCTTGTTGCTTCCCTTGAATTTGCGTAGTCCTGATCTTGACAGCATTGTGGAATCTCACAAAGTTCTGGCAATACGCGATCCTTTCATGCTGCTCCTGAGTATGCTGATTGACAGATCAACGAAGTGCTAACAGTTCTTTGGGTTCCACTTTAGTTAAAGAAAGATGGATGTTTCGCAGACGAAAGGGCAATGCAGATATGATCTGCACGGGGGTCATGCGTATGACGAAGTTCAGTATGGGGCTCGAGATTTTATTATCTCGTGTTTCATACACCCCTCGTTGTTAATCTAGCGACTTGAATTATCATACTTGATGATGGACGTTGGTAGCTTTGGTTTGTTTCGAAACCTTAGAAGCCACGAAAAACAAGTTTTTGCATGAACCGATTAGAGACGTCTAACTTGGTTTTGCAGGAGGGTTTGCATGTGCATGTGATGTGGTATAGCAGTGCTCATAATAATTTGATTATGTATGAGATGACTATATAATGTAAATTGATTAACATGACCTGCGTGTCATGATTCGGCATGATGGCTGGAGCCATATGATTGTCACTTTATTGACCTGCGTGTCAACCTTAAGTAATGCATTATTTTATTAGCTATAGAGATAGCAATATTATCTGGTGCATCGACAAGGTGGTGGCAATCTTCGCAATGGTGAACACCGACGCGAATGTCGAAGACGAAGGAATGAAAGACTTCTCCGTCAGAAAGGGCTATACCATATCATGCTATTATGAATTGCCTGAGATGTTTATCCCTTATGATGCACCCTTTTTGATTGCGCGGTAGTCGCCTTTTATTAGGGTGATCTCTCACAAAAATATCAAGTAGTTAGTGTTCTCCCAAGTGTAGCACCGTCACGGCACCTAACTTTTCGGGGTGCGCCATGTCCACATGCGTACGAACGATTAGAGAAGTGTGAGGCGGGTGAGGTCGGACCTCGCAGCAAGATCACTTGGTTGTCTTGACGTTCTGGCTTGATCGTCCTGAGCTCGGAACACGCCCATCGAAAGATGAACAGGAGTCACATAGAGATGTGATCGGCATGTTTGCCCACCAAATTGAAATTCTCGTCATCAGTGATGTCCACATCAATGGCGTTGAATTGAAATGTGGATCTTGTATCAGTCACAATCAATTATGAGAGATATTGATTTGAGTGGGAGCGCACTGTTGAATTAACTTGTTTAATTCTCAGTGCAATTAATTTTGAACACTGTCTAAAGTGTGATTTGCATAATAGTTGTAGAATAATGGCTCGCGTTTCCACCTTCCCTATTAAAATTGAATAGCTGTTAAATATCTGGTTAAAACTTTACGGTTGGCAACGTAATGTGAGGATTGTCCTCAAGAGTGCCGAGAAGGACTTTGTCCTATCGCATACTTTCGGTATTCTCTCGCTTATGCTATGGATCATGTGACTCTCGTCCTTCGATCCAAAAGCTGGAATTCCATTTCAGTCAAGTGCAATATGTTTGCTTCCATGAGACCCGAACTTCGAAAGTTTGGATAGTTATGTGATATTCATGGAATCTGAAAATCATTTTCAGAGACAGACAAAGGCTAAAAGATATGAGATATCCAAAGAAATGTTTGTTTGCAAACTATTAGTAAAGGAGTTTACTATGCATTAGACTGATAAGAGAGGGATCCAGAAGAACGCCTGTCATATGATGAAAGGTGAATAAAACAACAACTTAAAGAGAAAGGAAGTGTCCGAAGGGTGTCAGTGAAACTTTCACGCCTAGGAAGTCCAGGGCTGATGCCACTCTTAAGTTGTGTGCTTCTTCTGAGAGTAGGAGAAATACTAAAAGTTAAACTGTTAGAAGTATAAAGGCAATGAGAAAGAAGACCGGAATATCCAGCTCATGTATGAATGTCATACAAGTTTTTGATGTATATAAGGCTGGTCAAAGATATAGTTCTTGGGAATTATGATTAAATTGTTAATCACTGATTCTTGGGTATTGTGAGTTAATCACAAAGATACCCGCTCGATTGCATTCTGTTGCAACTCGATGTAAGAACTACTATGGCCTGAAAGACTAGCCAGGAATGAGGTTTAGGTATACACAGGGAACATAGTAAATGTTACTGTACCTTCCATCGGTGTA
Organism: Thinopyrum elongatum; assembly: GCA_011799875.1. Taxonomy (NCBI): domain Eukaryota; kingdom Viridiplantae; phylum Streptophyta; class Magnoliopsida; order Poales; family Poaceae; genus Thinopyrum; species Thinopyrum elongatum. The sequence continues at coordinate 3,910,689 of CM022300.1, read as the reverse complement.
TTACCGTCTGTGTTTATTTTCCTAATTCAATTAGAGTTTTACACACTCTAGCCCATTGCATAAGTTATCTTGCAAGAAGGTTGTTCATAAGAGAACTTTTGATGTTCGGTGTTATGAATAACATAAGGGCCATACTTTCATTATGAATGAGATGTATGTTATGAATATTGATAATAATACATTACCTCAGTATTAACTTTGATAATTCATTTTAGAGTTTTACACACTCTAGCCCATTGCACAATGTTTGTTGCAAAAGGGTTGTTCATAGAAGAACAATTGCTGTTCAGTATTATGAATAACATGAGGGCCATACTTCCATCATCGATGGGATGTATGTTATGAATATTGATGGTAATATGATACATCCATAACACTGACGCTAAATGTCATAAGACTAAAAGAATACCACACAAGTGTGGCACTGCATTTGGTCACATTGGAGAAACCCGCATGGAAAATTCCATTATGATGGATTTTGAAGTCGTTTGATTTTGAATCACCTGACACCTGCAACTTTCCTCCGAAAAGTGAAGTGACTGAAATACCGTTCACAGGCCATAAGGAACGAGCAAAGAACTTATTGGTGATCATACATTTTGATGTATGTAGTCCGATAAATGTTGTTGCAAGTAGTGGATTTATCTATCTTCAGAAATGACTCAAGTAGATATATGGATATTTACTTGATGAGACGTAAGTCTGGATCTTTTGAAATCATTTGAAAGGTTTTCAAAATGAAGTAGAAGTTATTGTAACAAGAAAATTATGTTTCTACAATTCGATTGCAGAAAGAAATATTTGAGTTACAAGTTTAGCGAATGTCTGATGCGTTGTGAAAGGGGTTTCATAACTTGCACCTCCCAGAACACCACTGCAAGTGGAAAGTCCGTGAAGATGTAATCGAACCATTTATGACATGGTAAGATCAAAGATGACATAAATAAATTTGCCATTATCCCTTTTAAAAGGTGATGCTTTAGAGACTGCGGCTTTTACACTGAAAAGAGCTCCATCAGGTCTGTTGAAATGACACCATGGTATGGTACGCCCAACCATGTTATATGTTTTCTTAACATTTGGAATATGGGCTTGTGTAAAAGGTTACAAACCTATTCCAAATCAGACAAGTGCTACTTTGTAGGTTATCCCAAGTCATTGGGTATTCCCCCACCACTATACCGAGGCAAAAGTTTTTGCCACAAAACGGTATGCTTTTTGAAGAAAATGGTTCTTTGAAAAAGGTGAGTGGGAGAATAGTGCAACTCGACGAGATAAACAGTATCTTCGCCATCAGATCAAAGGAAAGAGACCTTGGAAGTAATTCCGGAGTTTCCTACTGCGACTGATACGGAAGTCTCTACAATAAAATGTATGGACTTCGGTCGAACTTGCAGCTGAACCACGTAGGCAAGGCTCGTGCAAACCTCTCAGGTGCGCAAACGAGATATTGTTGTTAGACAACAGTATACCTATGATACACAAGGAAGCGTTGATGGGCCCTAACTCCGGAATTGGCTAAATGCCAATACAATCCGAGATAGTTTCCATATAAGTGATTCAAGATTAAAACCTTGATACACCTTTCGGAAGACTTAGAGTCTGACGAATATTTATGGAACTATAACTGATATGAATAAAAATGTTTTATCCATAAAGCTCGACTTGTTGCAATATACAAGTTCAAGGAGTTGACTACGATGAGGTTGCTTCATCGTAGCGATGCTTAAATTCGGTTCGGGTTGAACTAGCAATTAATACATATTTCATATCATGAGATATAAAACAATGGATGACAAAAGGATTTCCATCTGATGGAAATGAAACCAAGGACCTGCATGTGTTACAGTCCAAGGTATTTTGTCAATCCAGAGGATGCTAGAAAGGGTGCAAACTTCAGAGTTCCAGCGATGGACAGAAGAGAGCAAAGTGGAGTTGGAATATTTGTGTTTTGATGAAATGGTCAAAGGAGTTTTGACTTCATCAATGGATAACGAAGATGCTTGTAATTCAAGAAAGTAAGTGGGAGCCTAATAACATTTCTAAAAACCTTGTGTGCTTGACACATTGTTAATTGGAAATAAAATTCTTGACACGAATTAGGACTTCATTTGAAAATAGTTTTTCGATGAAGTGCTTGGGCTAAATAGCCTTAATATTAGGCATGATGATCTATGAAGATAGATTTACCTAATGGGGCTAAGCAATAAATACATATTGACAAGATGCTAAAACTTTTTAGCATTTAAAACGCCAAGGAGTGATTCTTGCCGAAGTCACATGGAAAGAGTTTTTGCAAGACTCGGTGTCCCAAAAACACTGATGAGCAAAATACATGATGGGGATTCCACACACTCTTGTGTTTGGATTAATCATGTATTCCATGGTATGTATAACAACCAGGTATGTCCAATACTCCCAAAGTTGTTGCGAGTATAGATACCAAAGTGATCAAAAGTATTGATCAAGGGACAACAGTGAAAAAGGGTCATTGAGTACTATAGTAGCACTGATGACAAGTTTTCTCGCAAGTAGAGATCATGAAGAGTTCGTTGTAAAAGGTTACATCGATACAGTCTTCATCATTTCTCCATGCGATTTTCGATTTAAATTGACGGTTTTGTGTAACACACAATATGGTGGCACAGTTAGTTGGAATTTGTTCAAACAAGTTACTGTGGCGAATTCTATAACAGAGGCAAAGTATGTTGCCGCTTTTAAAGCGACAAAGAAGTTGTTGAATCATATAGTTCATTCATGAACTTAGTATGGTTCCAAGATGGCTTTTGTCAATGGGACACTACTGCAAGTAGTTGCTCCATAACTCAGTCTGAGGAATCCAGGTTCGACCTGTGATTCGCATACATATCAAGCCAAGTCCACACAAAATATGACTTTTGTGAAAGCGTGAAAACGCGAGGATATGCAAAGATACACACGGAGCTGAAGTCGTCAGATCCGTTGAACATTCAGGCTATACCACAAGCGAAGCATATTTACACCGGTGTGCCACAGGTGTAAAGTGCATTAGCATTAACTAGATTATTGACTCTAGTGCAAGTGGGAGTCTGTAGGAGATATGCCCTAGAGGCAATAATAAATGTTATTGATTATCTCCCTGTTCATAATTAGGTTTATGTTCCATGCTATAACTGCTATGGTTCTCGAGTCTGCAAATAAAACGAGGCTCGGAGGAAGACTCATATGCACGTGTGGAATAATAAACGATAAAATGTATTCCTAGTCAAGCCTCTATGACTGGCTCAAGTATTGCATGATGATCCTGTTTTCTTGATCATGGGCATGACTATGCCAGCAATTTTGAGGGCACAATGTTAGCAGAACATTTGTGTTGAATCGACCCGATTGATGTTATGCTATGAGGTTCTTTCGTCACAAGTTAATGGTTAATAACACAGAGAAGGTTAATGTTTGCATGATTCCTTAGACCATGAGAGTATCGAGTTTCTTCATGCTTGCTTCATGAACTTTGGGGTTTGTTAAACGTCATCCGTAAATGGGTGGCTATTACGGCGGCTTACGGGTTCATGGAAAAGTGTGTCAAGTAACTTGATAGCTCAAGATTGGGATTTGCTCCTCCGGCGATGGAGAGATATCTCTGGGCCCTCTCGGTGTTACGGTATCCATCATCGTCTGGCCAGACACTTTGTGATTTGATCACGGGGATGCCGGAACATGGTAACGAGAAAAGAGAACAATACCGGTAACGAGGTAACTAGCATAGTGGACAAGTGTTGATCCACGGGAATGCCAACATGTCTCACCTCGGGTATTTGTAACATATCACGAAGCAACAGGAATAGCACACGGCAACTGGAGGTTCACTCAAATATTCATTCGTGTGGGTATAGGGGTCAATATGCACATGGCAACTTTGTCCTATCGCATACTTTCGGTATTCTCTCGCTTATGCTATGGATCATGTGACTCTCGTCCTACGATCCAAAAGCTAGAATTCCGTTTTCAGTCAAGTGCAATACATTTGCTTCCATGAGACCCGAACTTCGAAAGTTTGGATAGTTATGTGATATTCATGGAATCTGAAAATCATTTTTAGAGACAGACAAAGGCTAAAAGATATGAGATATCCAAAGCAATGTTTGTTTGCAAACTATTAGTAAAGGAGTTTACTATGCATTAGACTGATAAAAGAGGGATCCAGGAGAACGCCTGTCATATGATGAAAGGTGAATAAAACAACAACTTAAAGAGAAAGGAAGTGTCCAAAGGGTGTTAGTGTGACTTACATGCCTAGGAAGTCCAGGGCTAACGCCACTCTTAAGTTGGGTGCTTCTTCTGAGAGTAGGAGAAATACTAAAAGTTAAACTGTTAGAAGTATAAAGGCAGAAAGAAAGAAGACTGGAATATCCAGCTCATGTATGAATGTCATACAAGTTTTTGATGTATAGAAGGCTGGTCAAAGATATAGTTCTTGGGAATTATGATTAAATTGTTAATCACTGATTCTTGGTATTGTGAGTTAATCATAAAGATACCCGCTCGATTGCTTTCTATTGCAACTCGATGTAAAAACTACTATGGCCTGAAAGACTAGCCAGGAATGAGGTTTTGGTATACACAGGGAACATAGTAAATGTTACTATACCTTCCATCGGTGTATTACCGTCTGTATTTATTTTCATAATTCATTTAGAGTTTCACAAACTCTAGCCCATTGCATAAGGTATCTTGCAAGAAGGTTGTTCATAAGAGAACTTTTTATGTTCGATGTTATGAATAACATAAGGGCCATACTTTCATTGAGAATGAGATGTATGTTATGAATAATGATAATAATATATTACCTCTGGATTTACTTTCATAATTCATTTTAGAGTTTCATACACTCTAGCCCATTGCATAATGTTTGTTGCAAAAGAGTTGTTCATAAAAACAACAATTGTTGTTCAGTATTATGAATAACATGAAGGGCCATGCTTCCATCCAAGATGGGACGTATGTTATGAATATTGATGGTAATATGATACATCCATAACACTGACGCTAAATGTCATAAGACTAAAAGAATACCACACAAGTGTGGCACTGCATTTGGTCACATTGGAGAAACCCGCATGGAAAATTCCATTATGATGGATTTTTGAAGTCGTTTGATTTTGAATCACCTGACACTTGCAACTTTCCTCCGAAAAGTGAAGTGACTGAAATACCGTTCACAGGCAATAAGGAACGAGCAAAGAACTTATTGGTGATCATACATTTTGATGTATGTAGTCCGATAAATGTTGTTGCAAGTAGTGGATTTATCTATCTTCAGAAATGACTCAAGTAGATATATGGATATTTACTTGATGAGACGTAAGTCTGGATCTTTTGAAATCATTTGAAAGGTTTTCAAAATGAAGTAGAAGTTATTGTAACAAGAAAATTATGTTTCTACAATTCGATTGCAGAAAGAAATATTTGAGTTACAAGTTTAGCGAATGTCTGATGCGTTGTGAAAGGGGTTTCATAACTTGCACCTCCCAGAACACCACTGCAAGTGGAAAGTCCGTGAAGATGTAATCGAACCATTTATGACATGGTAAGATCAAAGATGACATAAATAAATTTGCCATTATCCCTTTTAAAAGGTGATGCTTTAGAGACTGCGGCTTTTACACTGAAAAGAGCTCCATCAGGTCTGTTGAAATGACACCATGGTATGGTACGCCCAACCATGTTATATCTTTTCTTAACATTTGGAATATGGGGCTTGTGTAAAAGGTTACAAACCTATTCCAAATCAGACAAGTGCTACTTTGTAGGTTATCCCAAGTCATTGGGTATTCCCCCACCACTATACCGAGGCAAAAGTTTTTGCCACAAAACGGTATGCTTTTTGAAGAAAATGGTTCTTTGAAAAAGGTGAGTGGGAGAATAGTGCAACTCGACGAGATAAATAGTATCTTCGCCATCAGATCAAAGGAAAGAGACCTTGGAAGTAATTCCGGAGTTTCCTACTGCGACTGATACGGAAGTCTCTACAATAAAATGTATGGACTTCGGTCGAACTTGCAGCTGAACCATGTAGGCAAGGCTCGTGCAAACCTCTCAGGTGCGCAAACGAGATATTGTTGTTAGACAACAGTATACCTACGATACACAAGGAAGCGTTGATGGGCCCTAACTCCGGAATTGGCTAAATGCCAATACAATCCGAGATAGTTTCCATATAAGTGATTCAAGATTAAAACCTTGATACACCTTTCGGAAGACTTAGAGTCTGACGAATATTTATGGAACTATAACTGATATGAATAAAAATGTTTTATCCATAAAGCTCGACTTGTTGCAATATACAAGTTCAAGGAGTTGACTACGATGAGGTTGCTTCATCGTAGCGATGCTTAAATTCGGTTCGGGTTGAACTAGCAATTAATACATATTTCATATCATGAGATATAAAACAATGGATGACAAAAGGATTTCCATCTGATGGAAATGAAACCAAGGACCTGCATGTGTTACAGTCCAAGGTATTTTGTCAATCCAGAGGATGCTAGAAAGGGTGCAAACTTCAGAGTTCCAGCGATGGACAGAAGAGAGCAAATTGATGTTATGCTATGAGTTACATTCGTCACATATTAATGGTTAATAACACAGAGATGGTTAATGTTTGCAAAATTCCTTAGACCATGAGAGTGTCGAGTTTCTTCATACTTGCTTCATGAACTTTGGGGTTTGTTAAACGTCATCCGTAAATGGGTGGCTATTACGGCGGCTTACGGGTTCATGGAAAAGTGTGTCAAGTAACTTGATAGCTCGAGATTGGGATTTGCTCCTCCGACGATGGAGAGATATCTCTGGGCCCTCTCGGTGTTACGGTATCCATCATCGTCTGGCCAGACACTTTGTGATTTGATCACAGGGATGCCGGAACACGGTAACGAGAAAAGAGAACAATACCGGTAACGAGGTAACTGGCATAGTGGACAAGTTGTTGATCCACGGAAATGCCTACATGTCTAACCTCGGGTATTTGTAACATATCGTGAAGCAACGGGAATAGCACACGGCAACTGGAGGTTAACTCGAATATTCATTCGTGTGGGTATAGGGGTCAATATGGGTGTCCACTGCTCCGATGTTGATCATTGATCGGAAGGTGTTCCGTGTCATGTCTATACTTCACCGAACCTATAGGGTCACACGCTTAAGGGTCATCTATCTGCTGAATACTAGACAGGGAGTCTGAGAGAAAATCACCGAAAAGTTTCGGAGACAACGGAAGAGTTCCGGAGAGAGAACACTGAAAAAGTTTCGGTAAAACCGAAAAGTTGTTTCGGATAAAACCATTGATCCAAAAAGGTTTCGGCAAGCACCGGGAATGTTTTGGAGGTTGCCAGATTGGTCTGGTAATTTCTGGAGAAAAAACCGAAAAAAAAGTTTCGGAGCTGCCGGAGTTGTTTACCGGGTAAACAAAGATGGTTTTAAATTAAACCACCATACTGGAAATGTTCCAGAGCGCGTCCAGATAATTTTAGAGGGTGCCGGAAATGTTCTCGGACCTTCTGGAATTTTTCAGAAATAATAGTCGCGGAAAACATCTTGTCCCAGCGTGAGGGGACAAGATCCCACGGATCGTGGGGGCTGTTTTTGGGCTGTTTTTGGGGGGGCCCCCTTTGGGAGCAGCCCCCTTGTGGCTGGACAAAATGTTGGGGGGGCGCCCCATGGTGGGGGGCAGCCCCCACAAATGGTGGAGAGTGTTGGGAGGAAGGTGGGGCCCCATGGGGGAACACCATGGACAAGGGAACATGTTTTTCCCTTGTTTGGTGGGAACATGTTCTCCTTGTTTTGTGGGAACATGTTTTCCCCATGTTTAGTGGGCTGAATTTTCAGCCCCCTCCACCCCTTCCACCACTATATAAGGAGGAGGAGAGGTGCTCTCCAACTCCACTCCAACTCTCTCACACAAGCCATGCATGATCTGGCATTCTCTCTCCCTCCCACGAAATAGTTTCGTAGTGCCGAAAGGCTGCCTGGGTTCCGGTGGGAACTAGTTCTGGACGGCGAAGCCCTGCCGGATAGATGGCACCGTATGTGTGCAACCCCGTAGAGAGGTCGTAGTTTCGTCCTTTTGCCCGAGGGGCTGTTCGAGTGTCCTCCCGAAGGGCTGTCCGAGTGACGGTCCGAGTTCTGTGAGTCCTCCCGAAGGGCTGTCCACGACACCGTCTGGGGGACTGTCCGACCGCCTCCCGGAGGGCTGTCCGAGTGGCGAATGAGGGAGTACATCCTCGCGGTTGGGAGGATGTAAATCCTAGCTGCGGGGATCTGCACCGACGATCGTCATCGACTCTACTTCCGCTGCGCTACGAGTCGGTAACGAAAATGATCAAACCTTGTATGCAGTCTCCATAGTGGTCCTGGGCTGGTGCGTAGGTCGGAAAATTTTTGTTTTCTACTGCGTTCCCCAACACTCCTTTCCATGGCCTTGCACGCACAATCCATGGACATCTTGGCACTTCACATTTAACCGTGTAACGCACATTGACGTCCGAGTTGGCCACTCTATGTGGACGATAATGTGTAACCGAGTAGTTGTCGAGCCACATCTTCAATTCCAACAAAGAATCAAACTCACAACCGGGAAATATACTGTTCTTGCCATCTTCCAAATCACGGTGAGAACTTGGCCTAGCTCCAAGAGATATACATTTGCCACCATCCAGAACGGCTTCATCTGCGAGACTAAGATCCTTGAACAATGGTGTCTTGTGATCCCGCCCGAATACCTTCTTGAATGCTTGGGCCTCCTTCAGCGTGAACCCATCCTCATCAACTTCTTCATCGGGACCATTGTCATCCGAGTCCGATGCATATGCACGGGAAAAAGGGATGGATTGGTCCATTGTCTCTTGCACATGATATTGGTCGAGATCACCCACATTGTTGTCATGGAGATCAACTTTGTTGTCATCCTCCTCGTACTCATCATTCTCCTCTTCAAAAGCTTCATTTTGGTTGTTTGGAATCGGGCTCAATGTTGGCCAATCTTGTTGCGTGAAATGAGATTCACTCATTTGATCTTGGTTCATGGGTGGGGGAGTACTAGCAACCAACGGGGAGGGGTTCCGGTTCAAGTCCAAATGCAAAGTAGACTCAACCTTCTTGGAGGCAAATAACTCAAGAGCCTTGTCTAGAGATTCGGCAACCGTCTCCTTGTATGCAACCCAACGTTGCTCGGAGTTCACACGCATTGTCTTCCAACGGATGTGCATTCCAAAACCAACATTATGCCTTCCCTCGAACTCAACAACGTCACTTGGGTCCATCCAATTCAAATCCTTCCTCACTTGTTCCAAGAGCTCCGCATAGCTAGGACTACTCTCAAACACCATGTCAAGCTCATCCGGGTCCAGCTCAACATTGCCTTTCAAAAAGGCCTCTTTATCCACATGATGAACATAAACACATGTTCTTCCCATCCCTACAATAATAAAAAACAAACATATATCAAGTAAGTACTTAACCAAAAATTTGCACAAAATACATAAGCCCTAACATAGATATGAAACAATAACCCTAACCCCCACTTAACAATAACCACAACCCTAACAATAGCATAACCCTAACCCTAACCCCAACATAAAAACACACATAATCCTAACCGTAGCATAGTATGAAGCCTAACCCTACCAAATTAGCAAAGAAACATAACATGTTTCAACACAAATTTCCAAATCCAAGCCAAAACTAGGGTTTCCCCAAACTAGCAAGATTTGAGCAAATGTTCCAATTCCTATGGATGAAAAAGAGCGGATTGGAGGAGATTACCTTAAGGGAGGGGTTGGCTTCGAAATCCACGGACAAATACTCCGGATTTGCAAGATTTGAGAAGGATTTGAGAGGGGGGAAGGGGGAGAGGGGGGGGGGTGTTGCTTATCGCTCAGGTTGTTGGTGGGGTGGGGGTGTGTGGGGTGGGGTGGGTGGGGTGAGGGGGTGGGGCCAGCCTAAGTGGCAAACAGACAGTGCAGCGCCTAAGGACCGGGCGCTGCACATTACAAGTGTGGCGCCCAAGCTATAGGCGCTGCATATTACACTGTGTGGCGCCCAGAGGTTAGGCGCTGCACTGCTGTCTGTGGGGCCGCGCCTGGCCCCGGGCTGCCACGCTGGCCGGGGGTGCGACGCCTAAAGTAAAGGCGCTGCAGGGTAGGGTGCGACGCCGTGCTATCGGGCGCCACTCGAAAGGGTCAGCAACGTGAAATTTTTTTGAAAGCAGTTCAAATTTTGAATTGTTTTCGTCCACAGGTCAAATATGTGTTTTCTGCCTACATATTCAGCCCGTAACTCCAATGAATAGACAGCAAAGTTGACCATGACTTCACTTAATACGAACTCACGTGGACACATGGATGAGCATAAAGCTTTACCTTCCCATATAGTGCACAGTAGTACCACAAAGACAAACCCAAGGAAAATGAACTCACGTCGGCACTGCTCTCTCTCTCTCTCCTCATTTTTTTCTTTTCTCTCAGGGCCTCTCTTTTCTTTAAGAGAGCCTCCCTATTATCGTTACTCCTCACTCTCTCACATTCGCGTGGAAGACAGACACAGACCAGTAGTGATGCGGGCTCTCTCTAGTCTCCCCTTTCTCATCTTTCTCTCTTCACGTGTGACTAGTTACTATGACCTGCCTGTCATCCAAGTCAGGATAAGCTCCCAGACCTAGCACCTACTGCATGCGTGGATCTTTTCCAAAATATAGTGCGTCCTTGTTTTCCGTGCTTTAATTTTGACCATAAATTTAACCAATGAGACCGACTGCGGCGGGAGCAAAAAATATATATTTGAAAATTTCTTTTGAATATGAATTCACTGGTATAATTTTTGCTCCCGCCGCAGTCGGTCTCGTTGGTTAAATTTATGGTCAAAGTTAAACCTCGGGAAGTGTGGGCGCGCTACATTTTGGAACGGAGGGAGTAGTAATCAGCCAGTCAGACCAGCATGCTAGAGGGCCTAGCATCTTTTGGCTACTCTGCCTACCCCTACACCCTACTTGTCCCTAGGAGCGCCCCCATTAGCTTGGTCAAATGGATAGATAAATAGGCAACTGCTGCTAATGCTTTGCTGTTCGGCAGACAAGGGCACAAATCTCATCATTAGTGAACGGCTAGATAAAAGGGGGTCGGGACCCCCGGGTGCTACCACAGCTTTCCGATAGGCAGACAGATGGAGCGCGATGGCCAGGGACGGCCACCGGCTTCTTGTTAGGCCGTTGCTAATTTTCGGTTCTGTTGGAGACGTCTCCATCAAGTCTTGTGTTTTAGATTGATCTTATCTCAACGCGTGCGCGTAACTTGGCCGATAAGCTCAGCTGGTTTTACGGGTATTCAGTATGTATGCGCGCTTGCCGGCCGGTAAGCTGGCATTCGTGTACGTATTTGTACGTACAGTCTCCAGCACGGAGGCCTTGCGTACGTGCATGGCCGAATCATCGATGTATGCATGGCCGAGCACGTGAGTAGTTTTGCATCCACATGCTAAGCCAATTAAGATCAATTATGAGATGTATTGATCATGGTAGGAGCATGGCTCATAGTATGCACGTACAGTCCATGGGCACTTGAAACTGCTCCATGCACGTGCATCCTTCACAAACTTGCACTGGATTTTTGAACTGAGTAGTTAGGCTAGCTAATTAACTAGCTAGCTAATGAGCCGGTCATTACCCTATTAATCACTACTATGGGCCAAGTGTAGTTCATGTAGAGTGCATGTGTATGACCCTTCAAAAATGTGTGCACACCCGTGGGCACCCATTGCTCCATGGTGTACATAATTGAAGAATTCGTACAAGTTATCAAAGGATAACTTATATCATCAAACAATTTTTTTATTACCCATTCTCTTGAGTTTCGTACTATATGTAGTACAAAATCTCATTGAACAAATGGCCCCCACTGAGTCGCGTTCGAATGCGAAGCGAATCGGACACGACTTGGTGAAATAATTTCTTGTCCCAAACTGGCGCTATTTTTTTTTTGCAGCCTTGAAGTTTACTTTTTTTAGAGCACTTGTGAGTCATGTGCATGAACATATGTTTTTTTAGCCGTTGTCCCAAAACCACTTACCCTAAATACACCTTACCCAAGTCCCTGGGTTTCTTGAGGCCTGGAAGGGAGAATGGTGGAACTGTGGGGTTACTCATTGCCGTGATGGGCTAGCGTACAATTCCCTGCTGCCTCTCGGGAGCATTCCAGTCACGTCATCGTGATACACACATATTCACACACAAACAAACACAGAAGGCAATAAGTTATTGAGTTGCGATCGTCATGGCTTTTCGACGATTCCCGATGACTAAGTCCTTTGGCAGCTTTTCCGACGTCACACTCATAGCTAGTGTCCAGTGGAAAAGCCAACATTTTAAACAAAAAAAATACACCATTTTTTTTCTCTCTTGCTCCTCGTTAGTTGGTTTTCATTTGGTTTTTCCAGTAGTTTGGTTCCTCTAACTTTGTGGAGGAGCGACTAAGTTTTTGTGCGGACGAGAGGCGGTGCCCACATGAATAGGTGCTAGCGATGCACCGTTGGCTCGACATCACCACGAGCGCCGAGGGGCATCACCGCCCTTCAAACGTCCTCTTCACCGACCACCTCTACAACGCCCATGGAGGGAGCGCCGGGGGTCGAGGTCCCCATTGCCGAACGGCCTCCTCTCATGGCGCCAAGCCGCGTCACCAACATGTTGGCAACCACACTACTTCAACCTGTGTCGCTAACGTTGAGGGCGGCGCCACCCCTCAATGTTAGCACTTCGTCGCTTCCACAACAACGACAACACCGGGGCGCGATGCTACGCCCTCGAACATTTGCATCGACGGCGGCGTCCCCGCACGACATTGTCTTCAACACCACAAGCCGTGGGCGTGATCAACTGCGGCAACACCAAGCTTGAAGCCATGATATTGACACTGAAGGTGGCCTTGCCCCGCAGTCGTCGGTATTATGGCAACTCTACAACAACATCACCGGGGGCAATGCCATGCCCTCAAACACCTGCCGTGGCAACATCGGGCTTGCACAACGCTGTCATCGCCACTCTAGTCGGCCTTGTCGCTGGCCGATCACACTCGGCGATAGGGCGAGACATTGATGGCGTTCCGATGTCTCGTCCGCATGGCCATGTCGAGCTTAATTGTGAGAACAGTGTAGCGCGCCAGTGCGGCCAGCGCGAAGCTGTGAAACCCTTCAGTCTCGTCGGCTGGCACCGTGCAACTAAATGGTCCCAACTTATCTGATAAAACCTTCAGCGCGCGCGGCATGGTGTTTCACCGTGAACTGAGGATGATGTGAGGAAGCTTGGTTGAGAGGCGTCGTGGCAGCAATATGACCCAACAAGATTCCTCAACCTCACTTTTGGCTTTCGGTTTGGCCAGTGCGGTTAACCCGAAGCTATGAAACCCTTCGGTCCTGTCGGCTGGCACCGTTCATCTAAACGGTCGCGACTTGACTGCTAACACCTTCAGCGTGTGGCATGGCGTTCCGCCGCAGGCTGAGGAGGACTCGAGGTTACTTGTTTGCGAGGCACCACGGCAGCAATCGTGGTCCAATAAGGTACCTCTATTTTTTTCCCTCTACCTTTTCGCTTTGGCGAATTTACTCGCTAATAGTCGGAGAAGTGTTCCTCTCATAAGCACATGTGACTCACAAGTGTTCTAAAAAAATACACCTCAAGGCAGCAAATTTTTTTTTTGCGCCAGTTGGCTGACAAGAAATTCTTTCACCAAGTCGTGTCCGATTCACTTCGCATTCGAACGCGACTCGGTGGGGGCATTTGTTCGACGAGATTTTGTACTACATATAGTACGAAACTAAGCAGAATGGGTAATAAAAAAAAGTTGTTTGATGATAATTTGTACCAATATCTTTTTCTCCCTTTCCTCATAAGTTGAGGAGAAGCCTAGGATTTTTGTGTGTGCGTGTGGAACAGGAAGTGCCCATGGATATTGCATGTGTATCATACACGTGCACAGTGTCCGTACATTGAAAAACCTGAGCGAAAGATATTTGTATGGGCTAATGGCCGGATAATCAATTAGCTAGCCCAAGTTCTTGATGTATGTGTACGGCTGCAATTGCACTGCATGGCCCATGCGGACACGGATCCATTGACTGGCCTCTGCCAAATCACGCTGTAACTGGCGGGAAGCCGGCCGTTGGACGAAGGTTGGACAAGCCAGATTAAACACTGTAGATAAAATATTGTAGATGACACTGGTGCACGGATCGATGTAGCGAATACTGTAGACGAGATCCTGTAGACCGAGTACTGTAGGGTAGGGACTGTTCACATGAATCTGTCCACAGATTCTTGATCGAACGGTGTGAAGAGGGGGACAAGTCACCGTACTGTTTACTGGTGACTGGTGACCAGCAAGTCACTGGATCTCAGTCCGGCCCATGCATATTGGGCTTCGTACGTACATGTATTGATGCATGGCAAAACTACCCACGTTGCTAGCAGATTTGATGCAGCTATCGTGCGTGTACACGTCTCGGTTAGGGTGTACGCGATTCAAATACCCTGCCGGTGTATGAATACATACTCGAATACCCGATCAATGACGTGCCGTACACTGCATGCTTAATTAGTCATGCGTGTGCCACAGGTTGAAAGATATCAACGGACGTATCTTAAACAGCTTGCGTCCATATCTCTTCCAAGAAGATCGGACCGGCCGGCTGCGGCGCGAGACGCTGCGCCCTACCTTCCACCTATAAATACACAACCAGCACGAAGCACACGAGGGGGAGGTGCGAGGAGACGCGCCCGCTGCGGCAGCGCGCCGAGGAGATCGCGGACGGAGGAGCCAAAGGAGAGGGCGCGCCCATGGCAGCGGCGCGCTCACCGGCAACATGCACGCTGTCCAGCACATACACGTGCGTGGCCTTGCGTGACCATCTTCAAGAGCCAGCCACCAGAGAGGCAAAGCACCTCCATCCACTCACGCACGCATCTGGAGAGGAGGAGCCCAAGACTACTGCCGACGCGCGCAGCCATACGGGAGTACTCGTGCAGGCGGCCGAGACTCCTGTACGCAGCCAGGCGAGGCTCACCGGAGCCGCTGGCTAAGATCGATGCCGATCGTCTTTTCTAAGGTGAGAACTGATACTACTCTCTCATATCTCTCCTCTTTTTGCACATCTCCACCACTACCAGAATAACTGCATACGCCGACGGCCGGATCTATGCCGACGGCCGCCGTCGGCATAGATGGATGTATCCCGACGGCCCAGGTCAAGACGTCGGCGTAGATAAGTCGTCGGCATATATCCATCTATACCGACGGCGGCTGTCGGCACAGGTCAGCCGTCGGCATCGCGAACTATATGCCGATGGCGGCTGTTGGCATAGATCAAGCCGTCGGCAAACATGTGGGCCTGGCTACCCGGCGGCGACGGCCGTTTGACGGTGTGAGGCCTACGCTAACGGGGGCTAATGGGGGCCGTCGGCATAGCTATGCCGACGTCATCGATCCGCGAGACCGCCACATCATCGATCCTATCCCCTCGCCGGTCCGTGGGGTGGCGTTGGTACGCCGACGGCCTTGCCGTCGGCATAGGCCTGGCCCATGGCCTCTGCCACGTCATCGATCCGCGAGACATGCCACATCATCGATCCAGGGCACTGGCGGTCCGTGGCCGTAGCTATTGCCGTCGGCATAGATTTCTACTAATTTTTTCCCATTTTATTTATTTTCTCTTTGTTATTTATTTTTCTTTTTTTAAAAACTAATTTGATTAACTTAAATGTGCATTATGTAAAAAAAAATACCTCGATTATATATTGACTGCCCCCCCCCCTCACGGGCGTCGCTGCCGCCGTGTCACGGAGGGGGGAAACGGCCACGTCGGGCCGACACGGAGGGAATCTTAGGGTGGGTTGGGCCGGGACCGTGTACGGGGGTGTAGCTATGGGCTGGGCTATGACAACCAGGTGAAAAGGTCCACCGGTCAAAACCCGTCCGACGGAAGTCAAAGGGCTAGATCCGGCGGTCGTTTGTGTCAGGGTTAGACGAGACGGGGTACCTGGGGGGTAGCAATGCCGCCAGGTGTTGCGGTGGGCCCTACTACGCTTGTGGAAGCGTGGTGGCAAGCGCACGCACCCGGCACGCGGCTTCGGGGTGTCCCCCCCTCATGGGCGTCGCTGCCATCGTGTCATGGAGGGGGAAAACGGTGACGTCGGGCCGACACGGAGGGAATCTTGGGGTGGGTTGGGCTGGGACCGTGTTCGGGGGTGTAGCTATGGGCTGGGCTATGACAACCAGGTGAAAAGGTCCACCGGTCAAACCTCGTCTGGCGGAAGTCAAAGGGCTAGATCCGGCGGTCGTCTGTGTCAGGGTTAGACGGGACGGGGTACCTGGGGGTAGCAATGCCGCCACGTGTTGCGGTGGGCCCTCCTACGCTTGTGGAAGCATGGTGGCAGGTGCAGGTACCTGGCACGCACCTCCGGGGTGTGCCCCCGTTCACAGGCGTCGCTGCCGCCGTGTCACGGAGGGGGGAAACGGCCAAGTCGAGCCGACACGGAGGGAATCTTGGGGTGGATTGGGCCGGGACCGTGTTCGGGGGTGTAGCTATGGGCTGGGCTATGACAACCAGGTGAAAAGGTCCGCCGGTCAAACCCCGTCCGGCGGAAGTCCAAGGGCTAGATCCGTCGGTCGTCTGTGTCAGGGTTAGACGGGACGGGGTACCTGGGGGGTAGCAATGCCGCCAGGTGTTGCGGTGGGCCCTCCTACGCTTGTGGAAGCATGGTGACAGGTGCAGGCACCCGGCACGCGGCTCCGGGGTGTGTCCCCGTTCACGGGCGTCGCTACCGCCGTGTCACAGAGGGAGGAAACGGCCACGTCGGGCCGACATGGAGGGAATCTTGGGGTGGGTTGGACCGGGACGGTGTTCGGGGGTGTAGCTATGGGTTGGGCTATGACAACCAAGTAAAAAGGTCCACCGGTCAAACCCCGTCCGACGGAAGTTAAAGGGCTAGATCCGGCGGTCGTCTGTGTCAGGGTTAGACGGGACGGGGTACCTGGGGGGGTAGCAATGCCGCCAGGTGTTGCGGTGGCCCTCCTACGCTTGTGGAAGCATGGTGGCAGGCGCACGCACCCGGCACGCGGCTCCAGGGTGTGCCCCCCTCACGGGCCTCGCTGCCGCCGTGTCACGGAGGGGGGAAACGGCCACGTCGGGCCGACACGGAGGGAATCTTGGTGTGGGTTGGGCCGAAACCGTGTTCGGGGGGTGTAGCTATCGGCTGGGCTATGACAACCAGATGAAAAGGTCCACCGGTCAAACCCCGTCCGGCGGAAGTCAAAGGACTACATCCGGCGGTCGTCTATGTCAGGGTTAGACCGGACAGGGTTCCTGGGGGGTAGCAATGCCGCTAGGTGTTGCGGTGGGCCCTCCTACGCTTATGGAAGCGTGGTGGCAGGCGCACGCACTCGGCACGCGGCTCCGGGGTGTGCCCCCCCCCCCACGGGCGTCGCTGCCGCCGTGTCACGGAGGGGGGAAACGGTGACGTCGGGCCGACACGGAGGGAATCTTGGGGTGGGTTGGGCCGGGACCGTGTTCGAGGGTGTAGCTATGGGCTGGGCTATGACAACCCGGTGAAAAGGTCCACCGGTCAAACCCCGTACGACGAAAGTCAAAGGGCTAGATCCGGCGGTAGTCTGTGTCAGGGTTAGACGGGATGGGGTACCTGGGGGGTAGCAATGCCGCCAGGTGTTGTGGTGGGCCCTCCTACGCATGTGGATGCATGCTGGCAGGCGCACGCACCCGGCACGCGGCTCCGGGGTGTGACCCCCTCACGGGCGTCGCTGCCGGGTACTCATACACACGGTCAACTAAAAAACTAAAAAAAGTAATAACTCAATTTATAAAAAAACACCGGCATCCAGGATAACCCACAATTATAGGGGATCGCAACAGTTTTCGAGGGTAGATTATTCAACCCAAATTTATTGATTCGACACAACGGGAGCCAAAGAATATTCTCAAGTATTAGCAGCTGAGTTGTCAATTCAACCACACCTGAAAGACTTAATATTTACAGAAAAGTATTTAGTAGCAAAGTAGTATGGAAGTAACGGTAACGGTGGCAAAAGTAACAGTAGCAGTTTTGTAGTAATCGTAACAGTGGCAACGGAAAAGTAAAGTAGCAAAGATCAATATGTGAAAAGCTCGTAGGCAATGGATCAATGATGGATAATTATGTCGGATGGCATTCATCATGCAATAGTTATAACATAGGGTGACACAGAACTAGGTCCAATTCATCAATATAATGTAGGCATGTATTCCAAATATAGTCATACGTGCTTATGGAAAAGAACTTGCATGACATCTTTTGTCCTACCCTCCCGTGGCAGCGGGGTCCTATTGGAAACTAAGGGATATTAAGGCCTCCTTTTAATAGAGAACTGGACCAAAGAATTAGCACTTAGTGAATACATGAACTCCTCAAACTACGGTCATCACCGGGAAGTGTCCTGACTATTGTCACTCCGGGGTTGCCGGATCATAACACGTAGTAGGTGACTATAACTTGCAAGATAGGATCAAGAACACAAATATATTCATGAAAACATAATAGGTTCAGATCTGAAATCATGGCACTCGGGCCCTAGTGTCAAGCATTAGGCGTAGCAAAGTCATAGCAACATCAATCTTAGAACATAATGGATACTAGGGATCAAACCCTAACAAAACTAACTCGATTACATGATAAATTTCATCCAACCCCTCACCGTCCAGCAAGCCTACGATGGGATTACTCACGCACAGCGGTGAGCATCCTGAAATTGGTGATGGAGGATGATTGATGATGATGATGGCGACGATTTCACCTCTCCGGAGCCCTGAACGGACTCCAGATCTGCCCTCCAAAGGAAGAACAGGAGGTGGCGGTGGCTCCGTATCGTAAAACGCGATGAATCCTTCTCTCTGATTTTTTTCTCCCCGAACGTGAATATATGGAGCTGGAGTTGAGGTCGGTGGAGGTCCAGGGGGCCCACAAGGTCGGAGGGCGCGCCCAAGGGGTAGGGCGCGCCCCCACCCTTGTGGCTAGGGTGTGGGCCCCCTGCTGCCGATTCTTTCGCCAATATTTTTCATTAATTCCAAAAGTTATCTCCGTTAATTTTCATGTCATTCCGAGAACTTTTTATTCTGCACAAAAATAACACCATGGCAATTCTGCTGAAAACAGCGTCAGTCCGGGTTAGTTTCATTCAAATCATGCAAATTAGAGTCCAAAACAAGGGCAAAAGAGTTTGGAAAAGTAGATACGATGGAGACGTATCAACTCCCCCAAGCTTAACCCATTGCTTGTCCTCAAGCAAATTCAGTTGATAAACTGAAAGTGATAAAGAAAAAAATTTACAAACTCTGTTTGATCTTGTTGTTGCAAATATGTAAAGCCAGCATTCAAGTTTTCTACAAAGATTATGAACTAACCACATTCACAATAACTTTTAGGTCTCACATTTACTCATATCAATGGCATAATCAACTAGCGAGCAATAATAATATATCTCGGATGACAACACTTTTTAAAACAATCATGATATGATATAACAAGATGGTATCTCGCTAGCCCTTTCTGAGACCGCAAAACATAAATGCAGAGCACCCCTGAAGATCAAGGACTGACTAGACATTGTAATTCATGGTAAAAGAGATCCAGTCACAGTCATACTCAATATAAATTAATAACAATGCATACGAATGACAGTGGTGCTCTCTGGCTGGTGCTTCTTATAAGAGGATGATGATTCAACAAAAAAGTAAATAGATAGGCCCTTCGCAGAGGGAAGCAGGGATTTGCAGAGGCGCCAGAGCTCGAGTTTTTGAAATAGAGATAAACAATATTTTGAGCGGCATGCTTTCATTGTCAACATAACAACCAAGAGATCTCGGTATCTTCCATACTACATACATTATAGGCGGTTCCCAAACAGAATGGTAAAGTTTTTTTACTCCCCCTCCACCAATCAATCACACTCCACGGCTTGTCCGAAACAATGGGTGCCGTCCAACTATCAACAATCCTGGGGGAGTTTTGTTTTGCAATTATTTTGATTTGATTTGAGCATGTGATTGGGCATCCCGATTACCAGCCATTTTCTCGTGAATGATGAGCGGAGTCTATTCATCGTGAGAATAACCAACCTAGCATGGAAGATACTGACAACCCCCAGTCGCCACATGAGCGATTTGCGCATACAAAACAGATTATCATTTCAAGGTTTAGAGTTTGGCACATGCAAATTTACTTGGAACGGCAGGTAAATACCGCATATAGGAAGGTATGGTGGACTCATATGGAACAACTTTGGGGTTTATGGAAGTGGATGCACAAGCAGTATTCCCGCTTAGTACAAGTGAAGGATAGAAAAAGACTGGGGAGCGACCAACTAGAGAGCGACAACAGTCATAAACATGCATCGAGATTAACCAACATTGATTGCAAGCATGAGTAGGATATAAATCACCATGAACATAAATATCGTAGAGGCTATGTTGATTTTATTTCAACTACATGCGTGAACATGTGCCAAGTCAAGCCACTCGAATCATTCAAAGGAGTATACCATCCTATCATACTACATCACAACCATTTTAATTTCCATGTTGGCATGCAAGGTAAACCATTATAAACTCCTAGCTAATTAAGCATGGCATGAGTAGCTATAATCTTTAATTGTCATTGCAAACATGTTTTATTCATAATAGGCTGAATCAGGAACGATGAACTAATCATATTTACAAAAATAAGATAGGTCGAGTTCATACTAGCTTTTCCTCATCTCAATCATTTTATCATATATCGTCATTATTGCCTTTCACTTGCATGACCGAACGGTGTGGATAATTATAATAGTGCACGTGCGTTGGACTAAGCTGGAATCTGCAAACATTTAATCAAATGAGAAGACAAGGTAATTTGGGCTCTTTGTTAGATCAACAATAATGCATATGAGAGCCACTCAACATTTTCATCATGGTCTTCTACGCTCGACCCCCAAAGAAAAGAAAAGAATTTCTCAGAAACACACTGAAATGTTTTAGAGTTTTTGTTTTTCTGAAGAAGGTAAAACAAGAATGGGAAAAACTATTTATACGGGAAAGCTCCCAACAAGCAAAAGAAGAACGAGAAATCTTTTTGGGTTTTCTTTTAATACTACATCTAAACATGGAAAGTAAACTAAGCTACAACTAATTTTTTTTGTAATTTCTCAAAGTTTTTCAAACACTCACGAAGAAAGCGAGAAAAAGAAATAAACTAATATGGATAATACAATGAAAAAGTATGAACACCAACAACTAGAATGAGTGTGTGAACAAGAATGTAATGTCGGTGAGAAATACATACTCCCCCAAGCTTAGGCTTTTGGCCTAAGTTGGTCTAATCCCATGGATCAAAGTAGCCCTCTCCGGTGTACTGATGAGGATCCTGGGGGTTCCACTGGTTAGCGAGCTCCTGTGGATCCCACTGA
Organism: Thinopyrum elongatum; assembly: GCA_011799875.1. Taxonomy (NCBI): domain Eukaryota; kingdom Viridiplantae; phylum Streptophyta; class Magnoliopsida; order Poales; family Poaceae; genus Thinopyrum; species Thinopyrum elongatum. The sequence goes on along the minus strand of CM022300.1, from coordinate 3,889,177 downwards.
TAAATAGACTCCTGATATGGATCAGGTGATGGCTCCGGCTCAGGAGGTGGGGATCGTGTCCCCTCCTAGTATGCATGAATGTCCGCGGGCAAAACAAAGTACCTGCCTGAATGCATATCGAACAAAGTAGGTGCAGGCAAGGTAATAATCTGAAAGGTGACCTCATTAAATACCAGGTTATAAATAAGCCTCTTTTCCTTATCATGGCGAATAAACTTATGTGCTACCATGCTATCATAATCTAAATGTATAGTGGGTAACAGTTTCTCTTCTTTTTCATAGTGACTACTGGGTATCTCAAAATGTTTAGCAAGGCGGGAGGCAAAGATACCTCCGAAAATAGGATCCTTAGTACGGTTTAAACTCAACCGTTTAGCGACCATAGCACCCAAACTGTAAGTTCTATCTCTATGTAAAGCGTGGCACAAAATATCAAGGTCAGGGGCACTAAGGCCTCCACTCTCTCCCCGACCAATTAAACATCTCCCAGCAAATAATGATTAATAGCGTAAAACAGGGGAATGTATACTAGCCACCCTTGCTCCCGACACTCCTCTATTTTCCCCAACGGTAATTTCATGAATAAAATTTCCACATCACTACGCTACCTTCATAAGGTAATTTACAAACCTCACAAAAGTCATAAAGCGTCATTTCTTTGTACTCATCATATAAGTAAAAGTCTACCATGGGTGGTGATCTCCTAGCTTGACAATGAAAATTTTGCACGAAAGTATTAGTGAGCAGGAGATAATGATCACACTGGTCGAGGAGGAAGTCGGTGATGCCTGCATTCCCAGCCAAATAATAGAAATCATCATAAATTCCGGCTGCTTGTAAGAATGCATCACATGGCCATTCACACGGCCAAATTTCTGCGGTGCGAGGAAGATTATACTTGGGCTTTTCCTTCTCCTCATTTTCTTTTTCCTTCGAACCATGGCTCGAGGATCCTCTCAACAATCTCCTTATCATTTTCTTCCTTTGAAAATTTCTGAATTTTTAGTGACTCAAAATAAAAGTGAACCAAACTCGATAAAATTGATAGCAACTACTCCTACAAGTGTCTAGAAGCTGAACCATGCATCAAAACTACTTTGGACCATATAAATTTGACATGCAAGCTCAAGAACAGGGTCACCACAGCAGCAAAAATTTGCAATGAATAAACTACTAGAACAAAAACTAATTGGACCATTGGAGGAGTCACATACCGAAGAACAATCCCCCAAAACAGTTTTGCAAATGGAGCTTTCCACAAGCAGATCGAAAATGGCAGCAAAATGAGAAAGAACACGAGTTTGAGCTATGGAGTGATTTTTTCTAGAGGAAGAAGGAGAGGATGGGTGCTGGAATAAGTGGAGAGGGGCCACGGGGGTTCCACAAGGCCAGGGGGCGCGCCCTCCACCCTTGTGGCCAGCTGCTGAGGCCCCCTGGTGTGTTGCTTGTACCAGAAATTCTAAAATATTCTATAAAAAATCATACTAAATTTTCAGGGTATTTGGAGAACTTTTATTTTCGGGACATTTTTTATTTCATGGATAATTCAGAAAACAGACAGACAATATTATTATTGCTTTATTCATTCTAAATAACAGAAAATAAAAAGTGGGTACAGAAAGTTGTGCCTTCTAGATTCATCCATTCATGCTCATCAAAAGGAATCCGTTAACAAGGTTGATCAAGTCTTATTAACAAACTTCTTCCGAATGACATGTAGCCGGAGAATTTTCGAATAACACTAGGTTACCTCAACGGGGATATGCATGTCCCCAACAATAAGAATATCATATTTCTTTTTGGCAGTAGGAAGAGGGAATTCAAAACCTCGGATAGTAATAGTTGAAAATTTTCCAATAGAGTTGATACTATGAACTTGAGGTTGTTTCTTCGGAAAGTGTACCGTGTGCTCATTACCATTAACTTGAAAAGTGACATTGCCTTTGTTGCAATCAATAACAGCCCCTGCAGTATTCAAAAAGGGTCTACCAAGGATGATTGACATACTGTCGTCCTCGGGAATATCAAGAATAACAAAGTCCGTTAAGATAGTAACGTTTGCAACTACAACAGGCACATCCTCACAAACACCGATGGGTATAGCAATTGATTTATCAGCCATTTGCAAAGAGATTTCAGTAGTTGTCAACTTATTCAATTCAAGTCTATGATACAAAGAGAAAGGCATAACACTAACACCGGCTCCAAGATCACATAAAGCAGTTTAAATATAATTTCTTTTAATGGAGCATGGTATAGTTTGTACTCCCGGGTCTCCATGTTTCTTTGGTATTCCACCCTTAAAAGTATAATTAGCAAGCATGGTGGGGATTTCAGCTTCAGGTATCTTTCTTTTATTTGTAACAATATCTTTCATATACTTAGCATAAGAAGGCATTTTAAGCATATCAGTCAAACGCATACGCAAAAAGATAGGTCTAATCATTTCAGCAAAGCGCTCAAAATCCTCATCATCCTTTTTTTGGATGGTTTAGGAGGAAAGGGCATGGGTTTCTGAACCCATGGTTCTCTTTCTTTACCATGTTTCCTAGCAACAAAGTCTCTCTTATCGTATCATTGATTCTTTGATTGTGGGTTATCAAGATCAACAGCAGGTTCAATCTCTACATCATTATCATTACTAGGTTGAGCATCAACATGAACATCATCATTAATATTATCACTAGGTTCATGTTCATCACCTGATTGTGTCTCAGCATCAGAAATAGAAATATCATTTGGATTCTCAGGTGTGTCTATGACAGGTTCACTAGAAGTATGCAAAGTCCTATCGGTTTTCTTTTTCTTGTTATTACTAGGACTAGATGCATCAATATTAATTCTCTGAGAATCTTGCTCAACTCTCTTAGGATGGCCCTCAGGATACAAAGGTTCCTGAGTCATTTTACCACTTGTAGTCATAACCCTAACAACATTATCATTATTCTTACTATTCAACTCATTACGCAATTCATCTTGGGCCTTAAGCACTTGTTCTACTTGAGTTGTAACCATGGAAGCATGTTTACTAACAAGCTTAAGATCATTAACAGTTCTACTCATATAATCACCCAAGTGGTCAAGCATGTAAGCATTACGTTTCAATCGTCTACTAACATAAGCATTGAAATTTTCTTGTTTAACAATAAAATTATCAAACTCATCAAAGCATTGACTAGCAGATTTGCTATGAGGAATATCACCTTCATCAAATCTACGGAGAGAGTCTACCTCTACTACCTGTGTCGGGTTATCAAGGCCATGTATTTCTTCAATAGGCGGTAAGTTTTTAACATCTTCAACTTTAATACCTTTTTCTTTCATTGATTTCTTTGCCTCTTGCATATCTTCAGGACTGAGAAATAGAATACCCCTTTTCTTCGGAGTTGGCTTAGGAGTTGGTTCAGGAAGTGTCCAATCATTATCATTACTCAATATATTATTCAATAGCAATTCAGCTTGCTCAACAGTTCGTTCCCTGAAAACACAACCAGCACAACTATCCAGGTGGTCTCTGGAAGCATCGGTTAGTCCATTATAAAAGATATCAAGTATTTCATTTTTCTTGAGAGGATGATCAGGCAAAGCATTAAGTAATTGGAGAAGCCTCCCCCAAGCTTGTGGGAGACTCTCTTCTTCAGTTTGCACAAAATTATATATTTCCCTTAAAGCACCTTGTTTCTTATGAGCGGGGAAATATTTTGCAGAGAAGTAATATATCATATCCTGGGGACTACGCATACAACCAGGAGCAAGAGAATTAAACCATAACTTAGCATCACCCTTTAACGAGAAAGGAAACAACTTAAGAATATAATAGTAGCGAATTTTTTCCTCATGAGCAAATAGGGTGGCTATATCATTCAATTTAGTAAGATGTGCCACAACTGTTTCAGATTCATAACCATAGAAAGGATCAGATTCAACCAAAGTAATTAACTCAGGATCGATAGAGAATTCATAATCCTTATCAGTAACAAAGATAGGTGAAGTAGCAAAAGCGGGATCATATTTCATTCTAGCATTCAAGGATTTTTCTTTCAGCTTAGATAACAGTTTCTTAAGATCTTCTCTATCATTGCAAGCAAGAAAGTCTCTAGCAGTTTCTTCATCCATAATATAACCCTCAGGTACAACAGGTAATTCATATCTAGGGAGAGAATCATAATCATCAGTTTCAAAATTTTCATTCTCTCTAAGCCTAGCAAGTAGTTCATCAAGAAATTCACCAAGTGGCACAGTATTATCAAGCATATAAGTAGTTTCATCATAAGCATCATGCATAGCAAAGGTGGCATCATCAATAACATGCGACATGTCAGAATCAATAGCAGGTGTAGATGTCGCAAGTTTACTCAAAACAGAAGGAGAATCAAGTGCAGAGCTAGATGGCAGTTCCTTAACTCCCCTCGTAGTTGAGGGATAGATCTTGGTTTTCTTGTCTTTCAGATTCCTCATAGCGATCAACAGATATAAATCCCATGTGACTCAGAGAATAGAGCTATGCTCCCTGGCAACGGCACCAGAAAAAGGTCTTGATAACCCACAAGTATAGGGGATCGCAACAGTTTTCGAGGGTAGAGTATTCAACACAAATTTATTGTTTCGACACAAGGGGAGCCAAAGAATATTCTCAAGTATTAGCAGCTGAGTTGTCAATTCAACCACACCTGAAAGACTTAATATCTGCAGCAAAGTATTTAGTAGCAAAGTAGTATGGAAGTAACGGTAACGGTGGCAAAAGTAACAGTAGCAGTTTTGTAGTAATCGTAACAGTGGCAACGGAAAAGTAAAGTAGTAAAGATCAATATGTGAAAAGCTCGTAGGCAATGGATCAATGATGGATAATTATGTCGGATGGCATTCATCATGCAACCGTTATAACATAGGGTGACACAGAACTAGGTCCAATTCATCAATATAATGTAGGCATGTATTCCGAATATAGTCATACATGCTTATGGAAAAGAACTTGCATGAGATCTTTTGTCCTACCCTCCCGTGGCAGCCGGGTTCTATTGGAAACTAAGGGATATTAAGGCCTCCTTGTAATAGAGAACCGGACCAAAGCATTAGCACTTAGTGAATACATGAACTCCTCAAACTACGGTCATCATCGGGAAGTGTCCTGACTATTGTCACTCCGGGGTTGCCGGATCATAACACGTAGTAGGTGACTATAACTTGCAAGATAGGATCAAGAACACAAATATATTCATGAAAACATAATAGGTTCAGATCTGAAATCATGGCACTCGGGCCCTAGTGTCAAGCATTAGGCGTAGCAAAGTCATAGCAACATCAATCTTAGAACATAATGGATACTAGGGATCAAACCCTAACAAAACTAACTTGATTACAAGATAAATCTCATCCAACCCATCACCGTCCAGCAAGCCTACGATGGGATTACTCATGCACAGCGGTGAGCATCATGAAATTGGTGATGGAGGATGGTTGATGATGATGACGGCGACGATTTCCCCTCTCCGGAGCCCTGAACGGACTCCAGGTCTGCCCTCCCGAGGAAGAACAGGAGGTGGCGGCGGCTCCGTATCATAAAACGCGTTGAATCCTTCTCTTTGATTTTTTTCTCTCCGAACGTGAATATATGGAGTTGGAGTTGAGGTCGGTGGAGGTCCAGGGGGCCCACAAGGTCGGAGGGCGGGCCCCCCACCCTTGTGGCTAGGGTCTGGGCCCCCTGCTGCTGATTCTTTAGCCAATATTTTTTATTAATTAGAAAAGTTATCTCCGTTGATTTTCAGGTCATTCCGAGAACTTTTTATTCTGCACAAAAATAATACCATGGCAATTCTACTGAAAACAGCGTCAGTCTGGGTTAGTTCCATTCAAATCATGCAAATTAGAGTCCAAAACAAGGGCAAAAGAGTTTGGAAAAGTAGATACGATGGAGACGTATCAATCCATCATGGAAAACGGACTATCACCGTGAAACCTTCAGTGCCCGGGCACCGGGCCGGCCACTGAAAGTTTCACCGTAATTGTCCGTTTTCTTAACAGAAGTCTAATGAATACCGGAGCTTATGACGTATGGATTAGTGAACTATTTAAACAGGTCATGTTGCTTGTCTCTGGGTGAGGTGGGACTATTTAAAAAAAAAGTGGTTGCTATCTATGCCGACGGCCAAGTCATCGGCATATGGCACCCTTATCCACTCGCCGGCCCTATCCCTGGCGGGTGGGACCAAGGCTATGCCGACGGCTTGGCCGTCGGCATAGGGCCACCCCTTATCCACTCGCGCGCCGGCCCTCCTCTCCTCCACTCGTTTCTCGATCTCCTCTCGCACCCCGACCCAACACCGCTCGATCCCCCAACCGCCGCTGCCACCCTCTCCACGCCGTCGTCCCCGCCCCGCGCCGTGCCGCCGTCCTCCCCGCCCCGCGCCGCCCCCGTCCGCGCCCGCCCCCGTCTCCACCCATGCGCCCCCGTCTCCACCCACCCACCCGCGCCGCGCAACCGTCGACCCTGCCCCGCGCTGCCACTGTCCGTGCTACCGCCGTTTGCGCCCGCCCCGTGCTGTCCCGCACCGGCCCACCCCGTGTTGTCCCTAACCGGCTGACTCGATGCCGGCTGCGTGGCCACGGGTCCAACGCCACCTTCCCGGCCGGCTAGAGCAGCCGGCCCTCCCTCTGCTGCTGCTCATCACCGGCCCCCCAACCACCGGCGCCCCCCTCCTCCGACCCAACCAGTCGGCCTCTACGTGAGCTTTTTTTTTCTTTTTTTAGTGTTTTGCTGTAGTTTTTAGGTGGATGAATGCGTAGATAGATGGAATGTATGTCATATTTGTCAGATGTAGTTAGTTTGCAAAATTTGATCAATGGATGTTATTAGCAATATGAGTTTTTTTTTCAAGTTTGAAGTGTCAATGTTGTTTTGTGATGTGATTATATACTTTTTGCATGGTGGTATTTTGATCATGATGGTGTTGCTACAAAACAATGATGAAATATTTTTTGACACTTAATGGACTTGCTAAAAAATAGTTATTTGAGAAAAATGGTAACTTGTTCATTAGGATTTAACATTTCTAATATTTTGAATGTGAAACTTTAAGTGGATGAATTTATTTTGTATTGCTCATCTAGTAAATAAATCTATGAAGGCATTGGTCCGTGATATAAGTTTTTGACACTTGATGATCTAAGTTTATTTGTCGGTAAAATTTACAGGCTTTGTTGTGTTGCATATCTTTGGAGTCATCGTCGTCGAAGGCATTGGTCCGTGATCTCGTCGCTGTTCGACTACTTCCTCTACAGCCGAGGGTGAGCTAAGAATCCATCTTAATAATCATGTCACTAGATTTCATTTTCAAGTCAAGTCGCGTAACCTAGGCGTCTCCCGTCCGAAAGGGTTGCATCGATAAATATGCATTCAATTGCATATTTATCACCGCAGCTATTTCGGATTGTCCAGCATTTTCCACGGACAGCCCGAGGATGTGTAGATTGGGTACGTGTCTCCATGCTCTACCCCGTTCCGAGACAGGATTTCGGTGGTGCCGCCCCGTTGTTCTCCGGAGCACATTCTCTTGGCTATTAGCCAAGACGTGTATCTGGAGAATAGCGGGGAGGTGCTGCCGAAATTTTGTCTCGGAACGGGGTAAAGCATGGAGAACGTACTCAATGTACACATCCTCGGGTGGGATTAGGACCCATCTTTACCTATTAGAGATGTAGGTGGATTCAACGCGGTAGAAAATAAAAATTTGATGTGCTTAATTTAAACGAATCCTTAATTTAGTTGTGTGGCTCCCAATAAAGCAGAGGATGGCAGATAATCAGTGGATGTACAGTGGTTTTATCCGTGGTAATCGAGTAACATCAGAGTGGATCGCGAAAACCGATGTGTATTTGAAGGAGATATTCCGTAGTCCAATGAGAATTATCCCACCATGCCCCTGTGCGAGATGTGACAGACATCACCGTAGAAATCAGAAGGACATGACTAACCACCTTCGCACGCACGGATATATGCCAAAATTTGACATGCCGACGATAAACTTAGCCGAGCAGGACCGTGGTAGAGAGGAGGTGATGCGACAACGTATCGATGGTTATGCGGATGACGGGTCAGGGACATGCTAGATGATGTCATTACTGGAGAAACGGCACATGCGACACCTTCAGAGAATGAACCGGACGAGCCGGAGGCAACCGCAAAGGCCTTCTTGGAGGTCTTGGCCTCGTCGAAGAAACCTCTTTATGCGAGTGTGAAAATATCTCAGCTGGATGCCATCTCGCAACTGATTGTAGTCAAGGCTGAGTACGGCTATAGCCAGAAATGCTTCGAAGCATTCCCGGGAGTATGGGCTAACAGCCTCCCTGAGGGTCATGAACTGCCGAAAAGCATGTATGCTACAAAAGAAAATCATGAAGGCACTCTCTATGGATTATGAGAAAATAGATGTTTGTCCGAAGAATTGCCTTTTGTTTAGGCACGAGTATGCGGATGACAAGTACTGTAGGGAGTGCGGTTCGTCTCGGTACATTGAGGTGGTCGGTGAGGATGGTGAGAAAAGGCAGCTAGCCATCCCCGCTAAGGTTCTTCGGTATCTTCATTTCATAGAAAGACTGTAGCGCCTTTTCATCACGGAGGAGTCTGCCAAAAAGATGAAGTGGCACAAGGAAGGTATAAGGTACCATCCAAATAAAATCGTTCATCCATCGGAAGGCGAAGCATGGAAGTTGTTCGATGAAGAATACCCCGAGGAAGTAGCCGAGGCTGGGAATGTCAGAATAGCCATATCAGGTGATGGGTTCAATCCATATGGTATGTCATCCAATCCATACAGCTGCGGGCCCGTGTTTGTAATTCCGCTCAATCTCCCTCCCGGTGCCCTAATGAAACGCAAGACCATGGTCTTGTCGCTCATCATTCCGGGGCCTGAATACCCGGGGAAGCAATTGGGTGTGTTTATGCAGCCGCTGGTGGATGATTTGCAACATTCTTGGTACTTTCCGAGGTTGACATACGACTGGGACCTGTAGAGAAATTTCTTGATGAAAGTTTGGTTGCACTATTGCATGCATGACTTTCCCGGCTATGCTCTATTCTGCGGATGGTGTACAAGTGGGAAGATGCCATGCCCAGTGTGCATGCAGGCTCTGCGAATGATTTGGCTGAGTAAGGGTGGCAAGTATGTAGCCTTTGACCTGCATCGACAGTTCCTCCCTCCAGACCATCCAGACAGAGAAGACAAGAAGAACTTCACGAAAGGCCGGGTTGTCCATGAAGTAACCGAGATTCCAACATTCGTGGGCAGATGTTCTTGCTCAGCTAAAAGCTCTCAAGCCTAAAGTCAAAGGCAAAGGCAAAGCCAAAGCCAAAGGCTTTCAGGGATATGGTGAGACGCACAACTGGACTCACATTACCCCCTTCTCGAAGCTTCCCTATTTCAAGGACCTAAAACTTCCTTACAACATCGATGTGATGCACACCGAAAAGAATGTCGCAGAGTCCCTTTTCCGCACGATCCTCAACATTCCTGATAAGACGAAGGATAACGTTAAAGCTAGAGCCGATCAACAGAGAATTTGTGATAGACCACGTCTAAACATGAAGCCTCCCACAGGCGGTCGAAGAAACTGGTTCAAGCCAGATGCTGACTTTGTCCTTAAACCACCAGAAAAGAAGGAAGTACTTATCTGGCTGAAACACATTTTGATGCTCACCGATGGTTATGCATCGAATATAAGTAAGGGAATCAATCTTTCAACGGGCAAAGTGACCGTCCTGAAGAGTCATGACTACCATGTATGGATTGAGCGGATAATGCCGGTGATGGTTCGAGGCTATGTCCCCGAGCATGTCTGGCGAGTACTTGCCGAGCTAAGACATGTCTTCCGCACGCTCTGTGCTAAAGAAGTAAGTAAAGACGTGATTGAACAATTGCATAAGAAGGCACCGGAGTTGATAGTCAAGCTAGAGAAGATCTTTCCGCCAGGCTTCTTTACTCCGATGACACAACTCATTTTGCACCTGACGAATGAGGTATTGTTGGGGGGGCCTGTGCAGAATCATTGGCAGTACGGCCCTGAGAGACAGAACAAGCATCTCCGACAGAAATGTGGAAACAAAGCTAAGATTGAAGCTTCCATAACTAAGGCAGTTATCCTAGAGGAGGGGTCAGACCTCAGGACATCGTACTATCCAGACCACGTTCCCCATCTGCAATAAGGTGCCTCGATACAATATAGAAGAGCCCAAGTATCAACCCGGGCTCCATCTATTCAACCGGCAAGGTGGCAGGGCTGGGGCCTAGAAATCTTATAACATGCCACGACAAGAGTGGGAGGACTTCATGTTCTATATCTTGCACAACATCAAGGAAGTTGAGGAAGTGTGGACGAGGTAATACCACTACATCTTTCCTTTATGTCTTCCACAGCATCACTTAGTCCCGGTCTAACACCGCTTTTCTTCTTTTAGTGATTTCGTTCAAGAGGAATGGACGGGAATGAATCCTCCTACTGAGGTGGAGGCACTTACTCTTCTCCGTCATGGAAACCCTGGACGTAAAAATTTTGTTGCTTGGTTCATGGAGAAAGTAATTTTCCACATTCCCCTATTAAATACCTAGTTCAACATTTATCAGTTAACCGAACTAATGCACCCAGCAATTTCAATTATACTTGTAGGGAAAAGATCCGAACATATCTATGGATGACGAATTGAGATGGGTTTCCATGGGTTTTGACCCTGCCGTCATTACATGTAAAAAGTATGATGTGAATGGGTATCGCTTCCATACAGAGGAGCACCAGAACAGCCGGCCTGATCCCAAAACTATAAATACCGGAGTGTACACCCCCGGTCAAAATTGAATAGACTACTACGGAAGGGTACAAAATATATACGAGATTACATTCCGTAAAGGGCGCGAAACCCTAAGTCTTCCTGTGTTCAGATGCCGATGGTTCGATCCGCGGGAGGGGCAGAGACATACGCCTTCCATTGGTTTGGTCGAAGTTAAACGATCAACCGTCTATGCAGGAGCCGATATGTTCATTGCGGGTACCCAAGCTACACAAGTTTATTATCTGCCTTACCCATGCTAGAAAGAGTACCTAAAGGGTTGGGAAGTTGTGTTCAAGGTGTCGCCACATGGTAAGCTACCGGACCCGAACGAAGACGATTACTACAACATTAACCCCATTACATACGAGGGAGTGTTCTATCAAGAGCAACCTGATGATGATGTGGTCAAAAATGATGACACTAGACCATTGGGTGATGATGATGTGGATCCAAACGATGACGATGCACGGAATGATGGTGAGACCATTGTCAATGAAAATGACATACTTATGCTAGAAAAGTTAAACGAAGACGCTGACGACGAGGAAGAGCCTCCACCACCGTCAGACAACGAATATGATATGATTGATAGTGATGATGAGACCAACCGAGAAATAGGTTACAACAGTGATGATTCGTATGGGTTCTTGCAGATGTACGTTTCAAGTCTTTTTTTTCCATGGTTTAGGAATATGCTTTTTTATTAATGTGTTTATTATTCCTTATTATTATGCCTTTTCTTTCATTTTTAATGTACTAATTGTTTATTATCTTTTCAATGCAGGTTCGTGGAACATGGGCAAGGGGAAGGCCGACGGCGTGGGTTTCCTACGCAAGGTCGTCGGTATGCCTAGTCGGAGTGGTCGAGCACGTAATCCTTCCCCCGACTACTTGACGATGACTCCTCATAGGGAGGTCGAGGGAGAGGTGTAGAGGAGGAGGGGGCGGGGGGAGAGCCCCTAGAGGGCGAGGGGGTGGGGGGAGAGCCACTACAGGGGGTCGCGGCCAGAAAGAGCTCACCCTCATCGACTTAGGGGTGTTCTCTTCGAGGCCCTCCTCTAGTGAGGTACCCTCTGACGAGGAGTATGAGGACGAGGAGGTTCAGGAGGACGAGGAGGAGGAGGAGGATGTTCGGGATGGGGCCGAGGAGGAGGAGGAGGAGGAGGTTGGGGAGGGTGACGACGAGGAGGAGGAGGCAGGTGAGGAGGAGGGTGGTGGCGGGGATGATGGTGCTGGCAGGGATGATGGTGCTGGCGGGCAGGGGGTTGGCAACAAGGGGTGGCTGCGTGGTAACGCAAAGCTACCAAAGCAGATTCCTGCTACCGAGGAGCAGAAGTGGCTCATTGAGCCCACGGGGAAAGAGTAAGTGCCACTTTATAATAATTTTATTCTTTTGCTTGTCACTTGCTTATATTTTTCTTTATGTTGCTTTTCACATGCTAATATTTCATTCTTTTGCAGCAACTGGATATGTCCTAAAGGGGCCCGTATTCCCAATGGCCTCATCACCGTCTTGCTGAAACTACACTGGCCGGGGCTGTACAGTCCGGATCTAGTCAGGCACCCGAACCGTCGGGTTTTGGCCATGAGCTGGGACCACTGGGAAGCGGCCCCCCACGCGGACCATGAGACCCATGCCAAGGCCGTGATCACTAATTTTTGGGTGAGTTCTCTTCAGAAGCACAAGTCCATTCTGGTTTCATGAATGATTTAACTCATGGCTTCTTCCATTCTGGTTTCATGAATGATTGTAGAAATACTATCGAGTTCTTCAGGAGCACAAGGCCACTGCTGACTAGATCGTGCTGCGCCAAGCCAAGAAGAAGGCCTGCCAGATGCAGTACGAGGTGCGCTGGGTGGCCATCTCGACATACTATCACGACGCTCTTGGTGTGAAGATGACCAAGGAAGAAGCACGGAGGATGGGCATTACCTTGGAGAGGTAGGAGTACTTGTCGGTAAGTATAAAAGATTTTTCATTCCGATGTTTGTGGTACATTTCATCGATTCGTGTTGACAGGCCATTATGCTTCCATTATGTAGGTGTGTCCAAATTGGTGTTATGGAAAAGACGAGTCCTTGGCGGCATTGATAGATATGTGGTGTGGTCAGTATGGAGCCTGGGTGGCTACGAGCATCAAAAACAAGGCTAGCCGAGGGAAGGAGGGAGTACATGCTCAGGGAAACCGAAAGCACTTTCTCCACAAGACACTTCATGTATGACTAACCTCATTAAACAATCTTCTTCTTCTATTTACCATCACTTTCTTATGTATGACTAACCTCTGTTTGGTGGTCCAGGAGGAGAAACTGAAGTGGCCGCTCTCACACATGGAGGCGTGGGAGATCGCCCATACGCGGAGGAAGCCCAAGCCTGGCGAGGCCAAGTACTACGGCAAGACCGCGGAGAAGAAGAAGGCCTACTCTGAGGGGTATCTGAGGTTACATCCTGGCACACCTGACCCCATTAGTGCGGATCTGGACGAGAGGGTGGTGGTGGGCATTGGGCCTAGGAAGCACGGTCGGGAGCCGGTTCTGGATGCTATGGTCACTCCTTCTATCTCCTACACACAGCTCCGAGCTACTGACCCGAGCCTGAGCCAGCGCACGAGCAAGCCCATGACCAGTGCGCAGTCACAGTCCCTCTTTGCTGAGCGGCAATCTGTAAGTATTTTCCCTCTTATCTTCATTGCTCACTTTATTTTCCGCATTGAGATGTTTTATCAGTTCCATCATGTCATACCGTAGGCCTACATGGAGTACACACGCCAGGAGACCATGGCGTGGCACGCGAGCCTTTTAGCAGTGCATGAGCACAACTCTCGCATGATGGCGGTTAGTTTGGCCCCTTTCATTTCACTTCTATATTTGCACTAGCATTTCTTCTGACATTCTTGTTTGCTTGGTCAATTAACATGCAGCACATTGTTGAGTGCATGGCAGCCGGCAGGTTTCCTCAATTGCAACCAGCACCATCTCCTCCACCACAACCAGTGCTGCTTACCTTTGAGGAGTTTCTGGCACAGCACCCTGGCCCCTCGCCGGTTAGTAAATCCCCAAACTATTCACCCAAAGAATACCATTTATTCAACACAATCATATATCCCCTTAACATGTCTTTTCAACATCCAGGGAACCGAGGGATCTACCGTTGGTGGTGGTGCTGGTCTTGGCACCACTCCCGAGTCACGGAGCCCGATCACTCCGATCCACAAAGGCGGAGGCGGTGGCGGTGGCGGTCTTGGCGGTAGCACTGCCGCTAGTAGTGACGACCTGGGCTTCGGCGGACTTGGCGGTGACAACCTTGGCGGTGCTCGACGTCCTGGCGCTTAAGCCTTTGGGTGACGGTTGTGGTGATGATAAACTTGTGTTCTTTACGTGACTTGTGGTCAGCATACATATGCCACGTGGCGCCTCCTGGTTGGGCAGCACTTGACGGCGGCGCCGACGGCCAACGTTAGCCAGGGGACGTTGCCGACGGATGAGGCCGTCAGCATAGATGTACGGACGCCGTCGGGATATCATCTATGCCGACGGCCTTTCTATGCCGACGGCCTCCCGGGGTACGCCGACGCATATGTTGCCGACGACCCTATGCCCGTCGGCTTAGGCCTGTCCTGACGGGAATCAGGGCTATGCCGACGACATAGGCCTATCTGCTGCCGCTGAAGACGACGAAGCCGTGCCGGGTTTGTCGTTTCATGTGCAGCCCCCGGTGCACCCTCCGCTCGTGCAACGACGTGCACCCTCTCATCGGCGGCTCCCTCGAGGACACGACGTGCCGGGGCTGTGCGGTCCCCTAGCGCACTCTTCGCTGGCGACTTCCACGCACCGACCTACCATGGAGGCGACGACGCTGTGCCGGGGCTGCCGTTCATCCGTAGCCCCCGGTGCACTACTCACCGACAACGACCCCACTGAGGACGACGAAGACGTGCCGGGTCCGTCGTCCAAGTGCCGGCGCACCCTCAACTCAAGACGACGATGTGCCGGGGCTGCAGCCCGTGGCGGTTCCCGATGCACTACTCACCGGCGACGACGCGCCGGGGTTGCCTTTTCGTGCGCAGCCCCCGGCGGTCCTTCACATCGGACCATCAACAGCGATGACGCGCCGGGGTTGCCGTTTCGTGTGCAGCCCCCGGCGGTGCTTCACGCCGGATCCATCACCCGCGACGACGCGTCGGCGTTGCCGTTTCGTGTGCAGCCCCCAGCGGTCCTTCACGCCGGACCCATCACCAGCGACGACGCGACGGGGTTGCCGTTTCATGTGCAGCCCCCGGCGGTCCTTCACGCCGGACCCATCACCGGCGACGACGCGCCGGGGTTGCCGTTTCGTGTGCAGCCCCCGGCGGTCCTTCACACCGGACCCATCACCGGAGACGACGCGTCGGGGTTCCCGTTTCGTGTGC
Organism: Thinopyrum elongatum; assembly: GCA_011799875.1. Taxonomy (NCBI): domain Eukaryota; kingdom Viridiplantae; phylum Streptophyta; class Magnoliopsida; order Poales; family Poaceae; genus Thinopyrum; species Thinopyrum elongatum. The sequence continues at coordinate 3,873,949 of CM022300.1, read as the reverse complement.
AGCCCCCGGCGGTCCATCACGCCGGACCCGTAACCGGCGACGACGCGCCGGGGTTGCCGTTTCGTGTGCAGCACCCGGCGATTCTTCATGCCGGAGCCATCACCGGCGACGATGCGTCGGCGTTGCCGTTTGGTGTGCAGCCCCCAGCGATCCTTCACGCCGGACTTGTCACCGGCGACGACACGCCGGGGTGCCCTTTCGTGTGCAGTACCCGACGAACTTTCTCGCCGCTCTCATCACCGGCGATGACGTGGTAGGACCGCCGTCTGTGCGCGGTCCACGGTGCACCCCCACCGTCTAGTCCGTCGGCAACACCATCATGCCAGCTCACCCCCGGCAATGACGCGCCGGGGTTGCCCTTCATGTGCAGCCCCCAGCGACCCCTTCATGCCAGACTCACCACCGGCGAGCACGTGTCGGGGTTGCCCTTCATGTGCAGCCCCCGGCGACACCTTCATGCAGGACTCACCACCGGCGACGACACGCCGGGTTGCCGTTCATGTGCATCCCCCGGCGACCCCATCATGCCGGGCAGGGCTCGGTCACACCGTCGTCACGGGGCTTGGCCCGGGCTGGGTTTGGTCTACGCTCCACCATCGTGGAGGTCACCCAAGGCGGGTGGTCCTCCACGCCGCCTGACACAGAACTCGCCCAAGGCGGGGCGCCATCTACATTTTTGCTGACACGACCCATCGTTGGGCGTTGTCTGCACCGACTCCCGGCTCGATCAGGCCATTTGGCTACACTGACACGTTTGTCGAGTGGGTGATACCGCCCAAGTCTACTCCAACATCCACAATGCCGCACATCATCAACACCGTCCTAGCACCGGCGAGGCGAAGCTATACTCGACCGACATGTCTTTCTCCGATGAAGCAAACTACTATTTGATATGCCGACAAGGCAATGTCAAGCCATCCAGTCCGACACCGACAAGGCGGACATCACTAGGCCGGGCACCGACGAGGCAAAGGCCGCCCACATCTTCATCATCGGACATCGACATGGCGGAGGGTTATAGCTAAGCATGGCCGGAGCGATGGGCGTATCGCTCTCCCCTTCCACATCTTCAGCACGTCGCCACCATCTACACCAACCACGGAGAAGACGAGACGTGAAGACGACGACCATGGCAGCAGCTTAATCGGAGGTGGTTCACGAGCTTGACTCACGGACGTAATTAAGCGGGAGCTTTCCGAGGCCCCGTGAACCAGAACCTCACATCGCCGAAGTCACTTTGGCCGCGCCAGCAGGCCACTGAGCGCATCCTTAATAGGGACTTTATAATTTTGTTTCTCGACACGAGATTAATAAAATACATATTTCCCTACATCTTTTCTTTGTGTACTTAGTACACTGGCACGCCCGCGTTATTTTTCCGTGTCAAACAGTGCCATATGAAAAAAAAAAGGTGAGTACGCATCAGGAGGGGCGCCCAAGCCTCTAATAGTTCACACGCGCGCGCACACACGCACACGCATAAAATAATCCCATCACATGACCGCACGTTCACTGGTTTGTATTTATGTTGCAACGGCCAGGGCGGGCGTTTCTCCCCAGCCAGCCAGTGGGCAGTGAGCATCTTCTCGCAGCATCCGATGCTGGGGCAACTCACCGGACGGAGCGTCCACGGCTCCACGCTCTGATCGACGCGCGCTCTCTGTCGTCTGTGTTTTGTGTCCGAGGCTGTCGCTCATCCGAGTGGGCGGTCAGGGTCCCCCTTTAAAATCTGCATCTTGCGTGCACAAAGGGAGGGAAGCACGTGGATCGCCATGAGCCAGAAACGCACATGCAGTCGTGACCTTTTGCGGTGGTAGTAGCAAAAGCTGCCTCCAAAACGTATAGTAGTACGCCATCTCCAAATAGAGTTTTTGATGGACCACGGCTACCTCGATCAGGGCTACACCATCCTACGCTCTGGTCAATCTCGACAACGGCACAAAGGGCTACCACCTTTCTTGAGCAATCTCGTCGGTTTTCACTCTAGCCACGACTTCCGCGATGCATCGACCGTTACGACTGTGGGGGATGTCCGTCGGCTGCCTTCGGATTCTTCTCCAGTCTCACCGTCTGCGTCGATACCGCTATGACTGCGGGAGGATGTTGAGTATAATGTTTAGTTAGGAAATACGAGATAGACTAGGATTTGATCGAAGCCGTCTGCGGCAGCGGGGTGACAAGACGTGCGAGAGGAGGACGAAACGACATGTACACATGCGGTTAATAAAAAAACATTTGTGATTTAATTATCTACTACCTCCGTCCTGGTTTACAAGTCCTTTTTGTATTTTTGTGCCAAATTTTGACTAGAGATTTAAGTAATAAAATACGAATGCATGTCGGCAAAGATTATATCGTTGGATTCGTATTTGAATATAGTTTCCAATTATATTATTTTTATAACGTGCATTAACATTTTGTTATTTAAATTTAAGGTCAAAATATGGCACATAATATAAAGGGGACTAATAGACCAAGACGGAGGTAGTAGCACACGGCAGCTCTCTACGCAGCGTCGCGAACGATTGTTCGACCACCGTGTGATGTGGAACGCGACGTAATTTCACATCATGCAGCCAGCTCGCAACTGCCGGACGGCTTGTAGACAAACATTTCCTACGTGTTTAACTGCTCTATGCATGTGATTGCTCGCGGTTGAGGCGGCCGCGGCGCGCTCTGCTCGCGTCCCGGCGCGCGCGCGCTCTGCTCTCGCGTCCCTTCGCGCGATGCGCCGGCGTCCCTCCACGCGTTCTGCTAGTGTTTGGGGCCAGCGCACGATCACGTACGTTCATACTGCCATTATGCATGTGGTTGCTCCGGGCGCAGCGCCATGACGCAGTTACCTGCTGCATAAACTGCCATGCGGACGTGCCGAGAATCCAGGCCGCCCGGCCCTCATTTATTTTCACGGCCATTTACCTTCATATCTTGTGCCACATGACACAATAAGCACACCCACGACGACACATGCAGAGAGCATATCCAGCGGTTCCAATGGCGCTCTCAGTGGCCGACGACGACACCGGAGGGCAGTTCACCACGTATCACGTAGTGGACACCCATGTGAGGGGGAAGGACGTCTCCGTGGTGTGCACGAACGAGCCGGTCTTGGTGGAGAGCTCCATCCAAACTAGGAAGCAGTTCCTTGCTGAGGACAAGTACCAAGTGGTCGGCTTCGACCTTGAGTTCACCAGCGGTCGTGCCGGGGATGATCAGAAGGTTTTCGTCGCCCAGGTTTGCATGCGAGAAGACGTCCTCGTCTACCACTACCACCTAGCCACAAGGCCTAGCGAGCGTTTCGCCAGGTTTATCAACAGCTTTGACTACAGTTTCGCTACGGTGGACACCACCAACGATCGAAAAATGCTGGAGGTTTCAGGCTTGGCCTACCAGAATCTTGTCAACATCCGTGACAACTACAAGGTCTGGGGCAGCACCAATAACAAACAGAACTCTCTGGTTGACTTCGCCTCGGCCATCATCGACCCTTGCTACATGAAGATGAAGGATGAGAGCAAGAAGGACAAGAACGCCTGGCACAGTGCCTAGGATCAGAGACTGGATGAAGAACACGTCAAGTAAGCGGCCAAGGACGCGTACACAAGCTAATAGATGTGCAGGAGGATCGTTGACATGGGGAAGTGTCTTCGTCCTGCCCCAGACGAGGGATCAAGCCACAGAGTAGTGGCGGGAGGTGATGCGGCTTGAAGCTACGTCGGTATTTCCCCAAAGAGGAAGGGATGATGCAGCACAGCGGCGGTAGGTATTTCCTTAGTGATGAAACCAAGGTTATCGAACCAGTAGGAGAACTAAGCAACACTATGTAAACAACACCTGCACATAAATAATAAATACTCGCAACCCGACGTGTAAAAGGGGTTGTCAATCCCTTTCGGGCAACGGCGCCAGAAATTGGCAAACGGACGTGAGAGAGTAGTAAATATTGATATATCGAACGCCAAATAAAATAAAGTGCAGCAAGGTATTTTTGTATTTTTGGTTTAATGGATCTGAAAATAAAAGTTACAAATAAAGAAAAGAGCGAATAGCAAAATAGATTTTGAAAGCAAATATATTGGAAAAGAGACTAGGGGGCCGTAGGTTTCACTAGTGGCTTCTCTCGAGAAAAATAGCAAACGGTGGGTGAACAAATTACTGTTAGGCAATTGATAAAACTTCAAATAATCATGACGATATCCAGGCAATGATCATTATATAGGCATCACGTCCAAGATTAGTAGACCGACTCCTGCCTGCATCTACTACTATTACTCCACACATCGACCGCTATCCAGCATGCATCTAGTGTATTAAGTTCATGGAGAAACGGAGTAATGCAATAAGAACGATGACATGATGTAGACAAGATCTATTTATGTAGAAATAGACCCCATCGTTTTATCCTTAGTAGCAATGATACATACGTGTCGGTTCCCTTTCTGTCACTGGGATCAAGCACCGTAAGATCGAACCCACTACAAAGCACCTCTTTCCATTGCAAGATAAATAGATCAAGTTGGCCAAACAAAACCCAAATATCGGAGAAGAAATACGAGGCTATAAGCAATCATGCATATAAGAGATCAAAGAAGACTCAAATAACTTTCATGGATAAAAAGATAGATCTGATCATAAACTCAAAGTTCATCAGATCCCAACAAACACACCGCAAAAAGAGTTACATCATATGGATCACCAAGAGACCATTGTATTGAAGATCAAGAGAGAGAGAGAGGAAGCCATATAGCTACTAACTACGGACCCGTAGGTCTATAAAAAACTACTCACGCATCATCGGAGAGGCACCAATGGAAGTTGTGAACCCCTCCATGATGGTGTCTAGATTGGATCTGGTGGTTCTGGACTCTGCAGTGGTTGGAATTGATTTTCGACGACTCTCCTAGGGTTTCTGGAATATTGGGGTATTTATAGAGCAAAGAGGCGGTTCGGGGGGCACCTGAGGTGGGCACAACCCACCAGGGCGCGCCTGGGCCTTCAGGCGCGCCCTGGTGGGTTGTGCTCCCCTCGGAGCACCCCCCAGGCACTTCTCCGGCCCACTGGATGTCTTCTGGTCCAAAAAAAATTCACAAAAAGTTTCGCTATGTTTGGACTCCGTTTGGTATTGATTTCTTGCGACGTAAAAAACATGCAAAAAACAGCAACTGGCACTTGCACTATGTCAATAGGTTAGTACCAAAAAATAATATAAAATGACTATAAAATGATTGTAAAACATCCAAGAATGATAATATAACAGCATGGAACAATAAAAAATTATAGATACGTTGGAGACATATCAGCATCTCCAAGCTGAATTCCTGCTCGTCCTCGAGTAGGTAAATGATAAAAACAGAATTTTTGATGTGTAATGCTGCCTAACATGTCATCTCATATTCTTTCCTTCATAGGATGGACATTTGGACTTTTATAAAATTCAATGCAATAGTCTTGTTTTGACATGATGACTTAAATACTCAAGCATATCAACAAGCAACTATGTCTTTCAAAATATCAACGCTAAAATAAGTTATCCCTAGCCCATCATGCTCAACCATTGATCCATTCATGAAACACACTCGCATATTAACTACACCCAATGCTCAAGTACGATCATAGTGCCTCCTAGTTGGTGCTTTATAAGAAAAGATGGAGACTCAATTAAAAATAAAAATTGCATAAAGTAAAGAAAGGCCCTTCGCAGAGGGAAGTAGGGATTTGTAGAGGTGCCAGAGCTCAAAGCGAAAAACTTAGAGATAAAAACATTTTGGGAGGTGTGCTTTTCCCACCAACGAAAACGACTTAGAGTTCCCAAAACTTTCCATGCTAGATATATCATAGGCGGTTCCCAGACAGAAAATAAATTTTATTCCTTTTTCCACCATTTCTTTCACTTTCCATGGCTAGCCGTATCCACAGGTGCCCTCCATACCAACACTTTCAAAGGAATTTATTATTTGACAGCATAAAGTAAATTCATTTTTCATTTCGGGACTGGGCATCCCTAATACCTTTGCCTTACTCTCGTGCAATGACAAGTGAATAAACACTCATCGTGAGAATAACACATCTAGCATGGAAAATATTAGCCACCCCTCACCGCCTCGCGAGTGGTACGAACACACAAAAGAGAAGTTTATTTTAAAAATTAGAGATGACACATACAAATTTGCTTAGAACAGCAAAAGAATACCGCATATAGATAGATATAGTGGACTCATGTGGCAAAACTGGTTTAAAGGGTTTTGGATGCACAAATAGTGATCATACTTAGTGCAAAATGAAGCCTAGCAAAAGATTGAGAAGCGGCCAACCAAGAAACGAAAAATCTCATAAGCGAGCATTAAGCATAATTAACATCGAATAATGCACCACAAGTAGGATATAATTTCATTGCATAACTATTGACTTTCGTGCTTGCATAGGGAATCACAAACCTTAACACCAATATTCTTACAAAAGCACAATTACTCATCAACATAACTCACATATCACATCATCATATCTCAAAACTACTACAAGAAATCAAGTTTATTTTGTCCAATGATCTTCATAAAAGTTTTTATTATATCCTTCTTGGATATCTATCACTTTGGAACTAATTTTCATGTGTTGCTTTTGATAAGCTCAAACAAATATAAGTGAAGATCATGAGCATAATACTTCTTTCTCTCAAATTAATTTAAGTGAAGCAAGAGAGAATTTCTTAAAAAAAATTACTAACTCCCAAATAAATCTAAGTGAAGCATGAGAGCATTTCTTCAAAAATACTAAAGCACGCCGTGCTAAAAAAGATATAAGTGAAGCACTAGAGCAAATCCATAGCTCATAAAAATTTAAGTGAAGCATAGAGAGTAATTCTAACAAGTCATGGCATAATTTTGGCTCTCTCAAATAGGTGTGTCCAGCAAGGATTCATAACTTAGAACACAAAGCAAAACAAGCAAAGACTCATATCATACAAGACGCTCCAAGCAAAACTCATAGTATGTGACGAATAAAAATATAGCTTCGAGTAAAATACCGATGGTCGTTAGAAGAAAGAGGGGATGCCACTCGGGGCATCCCCAAGCTTAGTTGCTTGCTTCTCTTTGGATAATAGTTTGGGATGCCATGGGCATCCCTAAGCTTAGGCTCTTCTTACTCCTTATTCTTTCATCCAACGTAAGATAACCCAAAACTTGAAAACTTCAATCACACAAAACTCAACAAAACCTTCGTGAGATCTGTTAGTATAAGAAAGCAAATCACTACTATAAGTACTGTAGCAAACCAATTCATATTTTATTCTTGCTTTATATCTACTGTATTCGAATTTTTCTATGGCAAAAACTCATCAAAGAAAACCATAGAATCATCAAAACAAGCACACAACGCAAAGAAAATAGAATCTGTCAAAAACAGAACTGTCTATAGCAATATGGATATTTCGAATACTTCTAGAACTCCAAAAATTCTGAAAAATTAGGAAAACATAGGAAATTTATATATAAATCTTGTGTAAAAAATTCAGAATTTTTCGTCTCGGCTGTGAATTTTAAAAATTGTTTTACTGGACGCAAAAGTTTCTGTTTTCCAACAAGATCAAATCAACTATCACCCAACATAATCCTAAAGGCTTTACTTGGCACAAACACTAATTAAAACACAAAAAACATAATTATAAAAGTAGCATAATTGTGCAAACACTCAAGAACAAAAAGCAAAAAGCAAAAATAAATTTTATTCATTGGGTTGCCTCCCAACAAGCGCTATTGTTTCACGCCCCTAGCTAGGCATAAAACAAGGATCTAAGTTTTGTCATCTTTGTTTCGAGATCCATAAGATGCCCTCATGATTGATTCATATGGAGGCCTAATTCTTGTTCTAGGGAAGTGTTCCATACCCTTCCTTAGTGAAAATTGAAATTTAATATTGCCTTCTTTCATATCAATCACGGCACCAATAGTGCGTAAAAATGGTCTACCAAGAATAATTGAACAAGATGGATTACAATCAATATCAAGAACAATAAAATCTATGGGCACATAATTCCTATTTGCAATAATAAGAACATCATTAATCCTTCCCATAGGCTTTTTAATAGTAGAATCCGCCAAGTGCAAATTTAAAGAGCATTCTTCAATATCGGTAAGACCAAGCACATCACATAAAGATTTCGGAATTGTAGAAACACTAGCACCCAAGTCACATAAAGCAAAACACTCATAATTTTTAATCTTGACTTTGATAGTAGGTTCCCACTCATCATGTAATTTTCTAGGGATTGAAACTTCTAATTCCAAGTTTTCTTCCAAAGCTTTCATCATAGCATCAACAATATGTTTAGTAAAAGCTTTATTTTGTTCATAACCATGGGGTGAATTTATCATGGATTGCAACAAAGAAATACAATCAATCAAAGAGCATCTATCATAATTAAAGTCTTTGTAATCCAAAATAGTGGGCACATCACTAGTTAAAGTCTTGACCTCTTCAAACCCACTTTTATCAAAAATTTCAACAAGATTTTCACCCTCCAAATTATCGGGACGCCTTCTAACTAAAGTTGACTCTTCTTCAGTCCCTTTTTCATCAATCTTAATTTTACAAAACAAGGAATCAATAGAAGAAACACCAATCATTTTGAGATCTTCATCACTTTTATGAAAGCAATCACTAGAAAACGCCTTTTCTAAAACTTCTCTTCTAGCTCTAAGCATAGCGGTTCTTTTCTTACTTTCATCCATAGAAACATAGAGAGCTTTAATTGATTCCTCAACTTTAGGCATAAAACTTTTCATCTTGAGATTTTCCACATCATGAGAAATTCTATCAACACTTCTAGACAAATCAGCAATCTTATTCAACCTTTCTTCCATCGAAGCATTGAATTTTTTTTGAGTAGTGATAAATTCTTTAATATTATTATCAAGATCAGAGGTGTTCCTATTATTATTATAAGAAGGATTACCATAGGAATTACCATATTTATTAGAGGAATTACTAGGAAAAGGCCTAGGATTAAAATTACCTCTATAAGCATTGTTATTGAAATTGTTTCGCGAGATAAAATTCACACCTACGGCATCACTATTTTGCTCAATCAAAGTAGACAAAGGCACATCATTAAAATCAATAGGAGCACTTTTACTAGCAACCAATTTCATAAGAGCATCAACTTTTTCAGTCAAAGAAGAAATTTCTTCAACCGAATTAACTTTTTTACTAGTGGGAGCTCTTTCGGTATGCCATTGTGAATAATTTGCCATGATATTATCAAGCAATTTGTGGCTTCACCCAAAGTAATTTCCATAAAAGTACCACCCGCGGCGGAATCTAAAAGATTATGAGAAATAAAATTCAACCCCACATAAATTTTTTGTATGATCATCCAAAGATTTAACCCATGAGTTGGGCAATTCCTTAGCATCATTTTCATCCTTTCCCAAGATTGTGCAACATGCTCATGTTCAAGTTGCTTGAAATTCATGATCTGGGTTCTAAGGGAAATAATTTTTGTGAGCGGAAAATACTTAGTGATAAAAGCATCTTTGCACTTATTCCAATAATCGATACTATTATGAGGCAAAGAAGAAAACCAAATTTTTGCACAATCTCGCAAAGAAAACGGAAATAATTTCAACTTCACAACATCATTGTCCACATCTTTTTTCTTTTGCATATCGCATAATTCCACGAATGTGTTAAGATGGGACGCGGCATCCTCATTAGGAGTACCGGAAAAAATGATATTTCATAACAAGATTCAGCAAAGCAGTATTAATATCACAAGTCTCCGCATAGTGGCGGGAGGAGCAATCGGAGTGCTAAGAAAATCATTGTTATTGGTATTTGAGAAATCACACAACTTGGTGTTCTCTTGAGTCATTGTGACTACGCAACAAGATTGCACTAAAAAACAGATCCGGTAAGAAAACGGCGAACGAAAAAGAGGGCGAATAAAACGACAAATTTTTGTGAAGTGGGGGAGAGGAAAATGAGAGGCAAATGGCAAATAATGTAAATTGCCAGGAGATGAGATTTGTTATTTGGAACCTGGTATATGTTGAAGATCCTCCCCGGCAACGGCGCCAGGAATTCCTTTTGATGCGGCTTGAAGCTACGTCGGTATTTCCCCAAAGAGGAAGGGATGATGCAGCACAGCGGTGGTAGGTATTTCCCTCATTGATGAAACCAAGGTTATCGAACCAGTAGGAGAACCAAGAACCACTACGTAAACAACACCTGCACACAAATAACAAATACTCGCCACCCGACGTGTAAAAGGGGTTGTCAATCCGTTTCGGGCAACGGCGTCAGAAATTGGCAAACGGACGTGAGAGAGTAGTAAATATTGATAGATCGAACGCCAAATAAAATAAAGTGCAGCAAGATATTTTTGTATTTTTGGTTTAATGGATCTGAAAATAAAAATTGCAAATAAAGAAAAGAGCGCATAGCAAAATAGATCTTGAAAGCAAATATATTGGAAAAGAGACCCGGGGGCCGTAGGTTTCACTAGTGGCTTCTCTCGAGAAAAATAGCAAACGGTGGGTGAACAAATTACTGTTGGCCAATTGATAAAACACCAAATAATCATGACGATATCCAGGAAATGATCATTATATAGGCATCACGTCCAAGATTAGTAGACCGACTCCTGCCTACATCTACTACTATTACTCCACACATCGACCGCTATCCAGCATGCATCTAGTGTATTAAGTTCATGGAGAAACGGAGTAATGCAATAAGAACGATGATATGATGTAGACAAGATCTATTTATGTAGAAATAGACCCCATCGTTTTATCCTTAGTAGCAACGATACATACATGTCGGTTCCCCTTCTGTCACTGGGATCAAGCACCGTAAGATCGAACCCACTACCACAACACCTCTTCCCATTGCAAGATAAATAGATCAAGTTGGCCAAACAAAACCCAAATATCGGAGAAGAAATACGAGGCTATAAGCAATCATGCATATAAGAGATCAAAGAAGACTCAAATAACTTTCATGGATAAAGAGATAGATCTGATCATAAACGCAAAGTTCATCGGATCCCAACAAACACACCGCAAAAAGAGTTACATCATATGGATCTCCAAGAGAGCATTGTATTGAAGATCAAGAGAGAGAGAGGAAGCCATCTAGCTACTAACTATGGACCCGTAGGTCTACAAAGAACTACTCACGCATCATCGGAGAGGCACCAATGGAAGTGGTGAACCCCTCCATGATGGTGTCTAGATTGGATATGGTGGTTCTGGACTCTGCGGTGGCTGGAATTGATTTTCGACGACTCTCCTAGGGTTTCTGGAATATTGGGGTATTTATAGAGCAAAGAGGCGGTTCGGGGGGCGCCCGAGGTGGGCACAACCCACCAGGGCGCGCCTGGGCCTTCAGGCGCGCCCTGGTGGGTTGTGCTCCCCTCGGAGCACCCCCCAGGCGCTTCTCCGGCCCACTGGATGTCTTCTGGTCCAAAAAAAATCCACAAAAAGTTTCGCTGCGTTTGGACTCCGTTTGGTATTGATTTCCTGCGATGTAAAAAACATGCAAAAAACAGCAACTGGCACTTGGCACTATGTCAATAGGTTAGTACCAAAAAATGATATAAAATGACTATAAAATGATTGTAAAACATCCAAGAATGATAATATAATAGCATGGAACAATAAAAAATTATAGATACGTTGGAGACGTATCAGGAGGGTCACAAGAAGTAGATGACTGGATGATCGTTTCTCCTAGTTTAGAATGCATGCAATTGTTTATTGAGTTGTGTGCGAATGATTTGTATAGTCACTTATGTAATTGGATGCTTATTTTAGTTATATATATGTTGTTCTTCTGTAGACATAGCAAATCACACGGCTTATTAGCAGCAATCGTCTTGTGTTATTATCGGTCTTCGCTCACATTTCTCATTACGGACCTGTTTGCCACGTATCACACGCATCTTGTTCAGTTGAACTGTTTCTGTTGTCTTGGCTCATCGCAAACAGTTCATCCGAGTGAACTGTATGCCCTCCATCGCACACACCTTGATCTGGCTGACCGTTTCTGTTGTGTTGCCTAATCACACACAGTTCAACCCAGTGAATTGTATGTCGTATATTGCACACACCCTCATCTGGCTGACCGTTTCTATTGTTCTAGCTCATCGCAATCAGTTCGTATGGATTAATCATATGCCACGCATCGCACACGCAGCTCTGATCTGAATCGTGTTTGATGTATGCGCCATCGCAAACAGTTCGTATCATTTTTGATGGTTTTCTTACACCATTGTTTGCGATTAGTGCATCGCACACAGTTTCGTCGAAGGGTCTCTGATTGTACTGTCGAGTTTGGACCAGCCTGCAGTAGTGATAGGTTTGTCCAAAGTGTCGTGAAGTTTGTAAGGCTTGTCGAGGATCTTATCCAATGTGGATGAGCCGTCCCTGTTCCCTTTAAAGGGATTCTTCTTCCGGCCATTCTATTGATTGCTAAATCTAGCATTTATAATTGCCTCGTCTTTATTGTTTCTGTTGTGTCGAGGCTTCCCGTTTTGTTCGAGGCTTCCCGTTTTTGTCGCTCACTTCTGAGGTGTCGGGGTTGCCATTGTGGTTACTACTATGGGCCAACCAGCTGTCCTCTCCTGCGTAAAATCGGGTCATGAGAGAGGTGAGGGATGTGATACGTCTCCAACGTATCTATAATTTATGAAGTATTCAGGCCATGTTTACAACAATTTTATATGGTTTTGGTATGATTTTATTAGAACTAACCCGGACTAACACTGTTTTCAGCAGAACTACCGTGGTGTCATTTTTTTGTGCAGAAATAAAAGTTCTCGGAATAAGCTGAAAATTTACGGTGATCAATTATGGACCAGAAGAGACCTGCGGAGCACCGGAGCTGGGCCAGTAGGTGATTGAGGAGGCCACAAGCCCAGGGGGCGCACCCCTGTGGCTTGTGGCCTCCTCGGATGTCCCCCTGACGTGATTCCAATGCCAAGTACCCCTATATATCCCGTAACCTCCAGAAAGAACCCTAGATGAGAAGTTCCGCCGCCGCAAGCCTCTGTAGCCCCAAAAAACCAATTGGGACCCTGTTCCGGCACCCTGCCGGAGGGGTAAATCATCACCGGAGGGCATCTTCATCATCCTGCCGGTCTCCATGACGAGGAGGGAGTAGTTCAACCTCGGGGCTGAGGGTATGTACCAGTAGTTTATGTGTTTTATCTCTCTCTCGTGTTCTTGATTTGGCACGATCTTGATGTACCGCGAGCTTTGCTATTATAGTTGGATCTTATGGTGTTCTTCCCTCTCTACCTTCTTGTGATGAATTGAATCTTTTCCTTTGAGGTTTTGTTATGTCGGATTGAATCTTTGGATGTGAGAGCACTTGATGTATGTCTTGCGATGGGATAGCAGTGGTGACAATGGGATGTTCTATTGATTCACTTGATGTATGTTTTGGTTATCAACTTGCGGATTCCCACGGTGACATTGGGGTAATCTATGCATAGGGGTTGATACGCGTTTTCATATTCCTTTCTCCGATAGAAATCTTGGGGTACTCTTTGAAATTCTTTGTGTTGGATTAAATATTATGAATCTGAAATTGTGTGATGCACATCGTATAATTAGCCCACAGATACATGTGATGACATTGGAGTATCTAGGTGACATTAGGGTTGATTGATGTGTGTCATGTGGTGTTATTTTAGTATCAACTCTAGGGCTGTTTGTGACACTTATAGGAATAGCCCAATAGATTGATCAGAAAGAATAAGTTTGAGGTGGTTTCGTACCCTACAAGCAATTTCGTCTTATGCTCTCCACGATAGGAACTTTGGAGTGATTCTTCGTTGCATGTTGAGGGATTGTTATATGATCCAATTATGTTATCATTGTTGAGAGAACTGGCACTAGTGAAAGTATGAACCCTAGGCCTTGTTTCCAAGCATTGCAATACCGTTTTTGCTCACTTTTGTTACTAGTTACCTTGCTGTTTTTATATTTTTAGATTACAAAAACCTATATCTACTATCCATATTACACTTGTATCACCATCTCTTCGCCGAACTAGTGCACCTATACAATTTACCATTATATTGGGTGTGTTGGGGACACAAGAGACTCTTTGTTATTTGGTTGCAGGGTTGTTTGAGAGAGACCATCTTCATCCTACACCTCCCACGGATTGATAAACCTTTGGTAATCCACTTGAGGAAAATTTGCTACTGTCCTACAAAACTCTGCGTTTGGAAGCCCAACACGAGTCTACAAGAAGAAAGGTTGCGTAGTAGACATCAGGATGCCATAGTCTTCGGCTTTTCTTGTCCTCCCTTTGGCCTGTCCCGTCCCCGAGAAGGGCGGTCAGGCTGATCGGCTCAATCATTCTTAGAAAGCGCATGTCGTCGACTTCATCATCAAATGCTAGAAGAAGATGACACCGTGGGTAGAATTTGGTTTGGTTCGTGAGCCCGTTGCTCAAGATCATGCTCAGCTGCGAGGACTTCAAACCGCTTGCCATTTAGTGTATCCTAATCGGCTTTAAGCTTCTCACGCCCTTTTTTGATACTTCGGGCGGAGCTGATGAGCCGTCGTTGGAAGTTTTCCAGAACAAGGAAGTCCTCAAGAACGTCGAACTCATCGGGGCCAAGGCTGATTTCCTCTTTCGATTCTCGCATGTAATTGCTATCATCGAGATCATCGAGATGTTACATCCCTTCAGCGGCATTGATCTGACTGGGCGCAACATCATCGCCCTTGTCCTAGTCCTCGGCACCATCCATCTTGGCGTCGGTATTGGAGGCGTCATGATTAGTGTTATAACTGACGTTCCCCTTACCAGTGCGTTTAGAACGTTTACCACTCCTTCGGTGTTTGGGGGGATCCTTTATCTCCTCCTTGTCTTCGTCCTTGGGGGTGTCAATCGTGTAGACGTCGTAGGTGGAGGTTGTTGTCCTGTTGCCACGCCAGATAGGTCATCGACATCTTCATCCATGTCGGTTGCCTCCTCGGAGGCGTAGTCAAGTACGTCGGTTAAATCCTCAACCGTAGTGACTAGGTGGGAGGTGGGTGGGTAGTAAATTTAGCTATCATCGGCTTTACATCTGATCTGGTCATAGACCGAAGAAGAAATTCCATGGTTCTGGATCCAATCTAACATCTCGTTTAAAAGCGAGAGGTCAGTCATACGTCTCCAACGTATCTATAATTTTTGATTGTTTCATGCTATTATATTATCAATCTTGGATGTTTTATATGCATTATTATGGTATTTTATATCAATTTTTGGGACTAACCTATTAACCTAGTGCAAAGTGCTAGTTGTTGTTTTTTCCTTTACAGAAAATCAATACCAAACGGAGTCCAAATGGGACGAAACTTTTTGATGATTTTTCTTGGACCACAAGGCACCCTAGAAGCTTCGGGAGGAGGCCAGAGGAGCTGCGAGGTGGCCACAAGCTCGTAGGGCGCGACCCAGGGGACACCCCCTGAGCTTGTGGGGCCCTCTAACCCTAATTATTATTCTATAAATACCCAAATATTCCCCGTTGACCAGGGGCACACTAAAAATACTTTTCCGCCGCCGCAAGTTTCTGTTCTTGAGAGATCCTATCTGGAGGCCTTTTCCGGTACTCTGTCGGAGGGGGATTCGACCACGGAGGGCTTCTACATCAATCTTGCTGCCCTTCCAATGATGTGTGAGTAGTTTACCACTGACCTACGGATTCATAGCTAGTAGCTAGACGGCTTCTTATCTCTCTTTGATCTTCAATACAATGTTCTCCTCGATGTTCTTGGAGATCTATTCAATGTAATCTTCTTTTGCGGTGTGTTTGTTGAGATCCGATGAATTCTGTGTTTATGATCAGATTATCTATTAATATTATTTGAGTCTTCTCTGAACTCTTTTATGCATGATTGTTATCGCTTTGTATTCCTCTCCAATCTATTGATTTGGTTTGGCCAACTAGATTGATTTTTCTTGCAATGGGAGAGGTGCTTTGTAATGGGTTCAATCTTGCAGTGCTCAATCTCAGTGACAAAAAGGGACATGACACGTATTTGTATTATTGCCATTAAGGGTAAAAAGATGGGGTTTGTTCATATAGATTGGGTCTATCCCTCTACATCATGTCATATATCTTCCTTAAGGCGTTACTCCGTTCTAGTTAACTTAATACACTAGATGCATGCTGGATAGCGGTCGATGTGTGGAGTAATAGTTGTAGATGCAGGCAGGAGTTGGTCTACTTGTCATGGACGTGATGCCTATATTCATGATCATTTCCTTAGATATCGTCATAATTATTCGCTTTTCTATCAATTGCTCAATAGTAATTTGTTTACCCACCGTATGCTTTCTTTCAAGAGAGAAGCCTTTAGTGAAAACTATGGCCCCCGGGTCTATCTTTTATCATATTATTTCCAGATCTATAAACCAAAAACAGAAAAATACCTTGCTGCAATTTATTTACTTTTATTTTACTTTGCATTATATTTTATATTTATCACTATCAGATCTCATCCTTGCAAGTAACCGTGAAGGGATTGACAACCCCTTTATCGTATTGGGTGCAAGTATTTTTTTGTTTGTGTAGGTGCAACCATTGGTGACTTGTGTGTTCCTCCTACTGGATTGATACCTTGGTTCTTGACTGAGGGAAATACTTATTTCTACTTTGCTGCATCACCTTTTCCTCTTCAAGGGAAAAACCAACGCAAGCTCAAAGTAGCAGGAAGAATTTCTGGCGCCGTTGCCGAGGAGGATCTACATCAAGCCTGCCAAGTACCTATCATAAACTCTCATCTCTTGCATTTACATTATTTCCCATCTGCCTCTCGTTTTCCTCCCCCCGCCCACTACTAAAACGTTTTTAGAAAATACAAAAATATTTGCCTTTTCCCGTTTGCCTTTATGGCTTACTTGGTTTGTTTGCTTGTTCGCTTGGCATAATTGTATGTTTATTCCAAATCATAAAGTAAAAAGTTTATGGATCCTAATCCACTTGCTAGTCTTTTTAAAAGATCAAATTATGATGAACCAATTGCTAGTGAGTTGAGTGCACAAGATTATCTTTATGAAGTTTTGTTTGAAATTTGTGAATCTGAAAATTGTGATGAAGTGTTAAAAGAAGAAATTTATAAAGTGATTCACGATAGCTCCTTGAAAGAAAAGCATGATTGCAATGATGTTATTATAAATTCTATTTATGTCAATTGTGTTAATGATATGCAAAACCCCAAGCTTGGGGATGCTAATTTTGATATGTCCACTACTTATTGTAATGATCATGATTGGGGTGATGCATCTTATGATCTTGAAAATTTGTTTAAGCCTCATGATGAATATGATATTGGTAATAAAGTTTGCAATAATATTGAAAGTGGGTTTGAAAGAGTGTCAACTTTAGGTAATAATAATCCCACTATTTTGGAAGAGTGTCAACTTTGCATGCATGTGAAAAATTAGAGTATATGTTATGTGATAGCTATATTGTTGAATTTGAATATGATCCCACATGCAATTATTTTGACAGACGAAAATATGGTTCTACAAATTTTATGCTTTTATTAAAATATGCAATTATACCTCTGATTAGATTGTGTTTTATTTTTTAATTAGTGTTTGTGCCAAGTAAAGCCTTTGGGATGATTTGGGTGATAGTTGATTTGATTCTATGAAAAACAGAAACTTTTACGCTCAGTAGATAAAATCCTAAAAAAACACTAGAGCATGAAATTTTTTTGAAGTTTTTACAAAAGCTTGATATACAAATTGCCCACGTTGTCCTAATTTTCATAATTTTTGGAGTTACAAAAGTTTGGCTAAAGTACAGATTACTACAGACTGTTCTGTTTTTGACAGATTATGTTTTCATTGTGTTGTTTGCTTATTTTGATGAATCTATGTGCCGTATCGGGGGGTATGAACCAGGTAGAAGTTAAAATACAGTAGATATAATGCAAATATAAAATTGGAATAAGTTTACAACAATACCTAAAAGTGGTTATTTGCTTTGTTTCACTAACGGATCTCACAAGTTTTTTGTTGAGTTTTGTGTTGTGAAGTTTTCAAGTTTTGGATGAAGTTTCGATGGACTATGGAATAAGGAGTGGCAAGAGCCAAAGCTTGGGGATGCCCATGGCACCCCAAGGTAATATTCAAGGACAACCAAGCATCTAAGCTTGGGGATCCCCTTTAAGGCATCCCCTCTTTTGTCTACAATCCTTCGGTAAATTATTTGAGGCTACATTTTTATTCACCACATGATATGTGTTTTGCATGGAGCGTCTTGTATGATATAAGTCTTTGCTTTATTTGTTTTTTAGTTTGCCACAATCATCCTAGCTGGACACACCTTTTGAGAGGGACACATATTAATCGTGAATTTGTTAGAACACTCTATGTGCTTCACTTATATTTTTGGAGCGAGGTAGTTTCTCTAGTGCTTCACTTATATTTTTTTAGAGCACGGTGGTGGTTATATTTTAAAGAAATTGATGAACTCTTTAAATAGTATGGCAATTTGTTGGGTTATGAATTTAGTCCTAATATGATGGGTATCCAAAAGAGATATAATAAAAACTTTCATGAAGATCATTGAATATATGAGAAGTTTGATTCCTTGCATTTGTTTTGAGATATAAAGATGGTGATATTAGAGTTGTGATAGTGAGTAATTGTGGTTTAGTAAGAACATTTGTGTTAAGGTTTGTAGTTCCCGAAGCATGCACGTATGGTCCCTTGATAACCCACAAGTATAGGGGATCGCAACAGTTTTTGAAGGTAGAGTATTCAACGCAAATTTATTGATTCGACACAAGGGGAGCCAAAGAACATTCACGAGTATTAGCAGTTGAGTTGTCAAATCAACCACGCCTGAAAGACTTAATATCTGCAGCAAAGTATTTTGTAGGAAAGTAGTATGATAGTTTTGATAGTGGTGGTAACAGTAGCAATAGTAACAGGAACAGGAACAGTAGCAGTTTTGTGATGATTGTAACAGCAGTAGCAACGAAAGTAACTTAGCAAAGATCAATATGTGACGAACTCGTAGGCAATGGATCGGTGATGATAATTGTGTTGAATAATATTCATCATGTAGCAGTCATAACCTAGGGTGACACAGAACTAGCTCCAATTCATCAATATAATGTAGGCATGTATTCCCTATATAGTCATACGTGCTTATGGAAAAAAAACTTGCATGACATCTTTTGACCTACCCTCCCGTGGCAGCGGGGTCCTATTGGAAACTAAGAGATATTAAGGCCTCCTTTTAATAGAGAACCGGAACAAAGCATTAGCACTTAGTGAATACATGAACTCCTCAAACTATGGCAATCACCGAAAAGAATCCCAATTATTGTCACCTTGGGTCATGCGGATCATAACACATAATAGGTGCGTATAACTTGCAAGATCGGATCAAGAACACATGTATATTCATGAAAACATAATAGGTTCAGATCTGAAATCATGGCACTCGGGCTCTAGTGACAAGCATTAAGCATAGCAAAGTCATAGCAACATCAATCTCAGAACATAATGGATACTAGGGATCAAACCCTAACAAAACTAACTCGATTACATGATAAATCCCATCCAACCCATCACCGCCCAGCAAGCCTACGATGAAATTAGTCTCACACGGCGTTGAGCATCATGAAATTGGTGATGGAGGAAGGTTGATGATGACGACGGCGACGGATTCCACTCTCCGGAGCCCCGAACGGACTCCAGATCAGCCCTCCCAATGAAGAACAGGAGGTGGCGGCGGCTTCATATCGTAAAACGTGATGAATCTTTCTCTCTGATTTTTTTTCCCGCGAATAGGAATATATATAGTTGGAAATAGGGTTGCTGGAGGTCCAGCGGGCCCACAAGCCTGGGAGGCGCGCCCTAGGTGCGTAAGCGCCCCCCCCCCCCCCCAGGGCTTGTGGCCTCTGGGTGGCCCCACTCTGGTATCTTTTTGTGACACTATTTTTTATATTTTCCAAAAATATTCTCCGTAAATTTGCAGGTCAATCCGAGAATTTTGATTTCTGCACAAAAATAATATCATGGCAATTCTGCTAAAAACAGTGTTAGTCCTCTGGGTGGCCCCACTCTGGTATCTTTTTGTGACACTATTTTTTATATTTTCCAAAAATATTATCCGTAAATTTTCAGGTCAATCCGAGAACTTTGATTTCTGCACAAAAATAATATCATGGCAATTCTGCTAAAAACAGTGTTAGTCCTCTGGGTGGCCCCACTCTGGTATCTTTTTGCGCCAGTATTTTTTTATATTTTCCAAAAATATTATCCGTAAATTTTCAGGTCAATCCGAGAACTTTGATTTCTGCACAAAAATAACACCATGGCAATTCTTCTAAAAACAGCATTAGTCCGGGTTAGTTCCATTCAAATCATGCAAATTAGAGTCCAAAACTAGGGCAAAAGAGTTTGGCAAAGTAGATACGATGAAGTTACCGGTGGTATGTTTTCAACTACTTTTTTCATGGGGCAAAGTTATCGTGGTGCGTGTATTACTATGCAATTTATAGAGAATTTACTATGAGCATGTTTTTAATAACTTTTTTTTTGAGAAAAGTTTTTAATAACTTTTTTCGTGGGTCAAATAGTTACCGTGGTGCTTTGTTGTGAGTTATCATCTCTATGGTGCCTATATTTCCATGTTATTTGCAAACAAGTCTGGTAACCACAAGATGAGCAGCTAGATAGCTTGTACATAAACAGTTTGGTAACTATTACATGAGCGTGCTAATAACTATATAAAACAATTAATGATGATAATTGTAGCTTTAGGAACTTGATAACTATTCTGCGGGCTACAACTTAACTACAAAATTATCAGCATCGAACAAGTCAGAGAAACCACGTGATAAATTTTTCGTTGAACGAAGGTTGGCTATTATAGCATAGATGAACCAATTGAAAATAGTACGATTATGCTATAGTCACCACAAAACAAGCAGTAGGTGAGTTGGTTAGTTGCCAAATTTCTCTACCAAGGGAATGGGTGTTCGATTCCCACGCAGATCTTATTTTTGCATTACAAAACAACTTTCTGCTCATTCTAAAACAAATCTGGGGCATGTACTTCAGGAGATTGATCTCCCTGTCCACGTACCCGAAAAGATCGGGATCAACCTCCGCCAAAAAATAATCGCTGCTGCCCACGTACGAGAAAATATCGGGATCAACCTCCGCCCAAAAATTCGCTGCCCATATACGAGAAAAAAGGGATCCGATTGAACCTCCCTTGCGCCAAAAAAAATAGGAAACAAACCCCGCCTATGACGTTCACGATCTCTAAAAATGCAAGCGAAATCATCGGGAGCGACCGCGGTGAACGAAATCATCGGGAGCGAGCGCAAAAACTGCGGGAGAGAAAAAAGAAACACGGGGTCGCGCACGACCGTAGGATCTAGAACGAACGAGATCCAATGCGTTTGGATCTGTTGCAGAAATCCTGCCGTCAGGATTTTAGCTTTTCCGTTCAGACAAACATAGGATAAGCTTAAGATTGTGAGCAATATCACAATCATCTTGAAGCAAAGTGGGACGGGTTGATGCCTATTGAGAAGAATTGAGAGGCTGCTGAAGCCATTAAGCTTTTGTGAACACAAAAAAGGTCTCTTCCTTGGATAAATCTTAATCCACAGAAATGAAGGTGATACATCAAGAATCGCAACACAGTTCGATTGATCATATGGTCGGTTTACAGCACTCGATCGACATGACTGATGAATAATTAAGTAATGAGAAAAACTGACAAAGTAAAATGGTGAAATATTAACTTGGTTAACGCAAGACATGATTAACGTGAGTAGTACTACCTAATAATAAAGATTATTAAGGAAGACAAGAATCAACTACTGCCAGCGTGCGGCATTAATTCTTCATTTGGCGGCATGGCGGGCGATGAGTTCAGCGATGTTATACGCCATGCCGGACACCAAATAGTTTGCACTGTTCTCGTCCGACATGGGGTCCTTGTCGGTGTCGCTTTCCATCATCGCCAGTTCACAGAAGTCCGGCTGAAACGAAGCGTCCCTGAGCTTGGGCGACGCCACGTCAAAGCGGCCGGTGTTCAAGTCTTGGAGCGCCCCGGCGATTGATGCTTGCATGCTTTGGTAGGTGACGAGGCAGTTGTAGAGGGCGTCGATTAGCCTGGTGATGGTTAGCTCCGTCGACGTGACGTTGGTGGCGGTGAGGTTGGTCGCCGCGATGGCGAGCCCGCGGGCGTCCTTGGCGGCGGCGGCCGCGGGGTCGGCCGAGAGCGTGCGGAGGCAGTATCTGTAGGGCGTACCCACGGTGGCATTGGTCACCGCTGCGCACGTCGTCTTGATGACGAATGAAGGCCCGGCCGATGGCGTTGCCGCCGCGAGGAGGAAGGTGAGGAGAAGAATGGGGATCGCCGCCGCCATGGATTCTACTTGTGCGGGCAGATGCAGCCTGCAGCGCCCCAGTTTCTTTATATATACTACAATATACTACTGTACATGCATCCGCGAACAAGTCAGACGTGCGTGAGGGAGTTGTTGGTTAGTTGGTTGGGAGCCATTTATATTTTGTTGGCGAAAAAGTCAAGTGATGAACGGATCAGAACATTAGTTTGTTATACTACTGGCTAGTGCCGCAAGGGCCGGCGACCACAACCTATGATGCATGTCCTTTTTTTTTTCCTTTTTTGCATTGGGACATGTCTCCTGAATCCTAAATTAAATTAAAACAATTACCGGCCGTGCGTGTCATGCATATACGAGTAATTCGATTTTTTTTCTTTTTCTTTTTTGAGGAAAGATTTTCTTTTCTTGAGTAGGTGTGGAACCAACCAAGCACGGGAAGATGGTGCCCATTGCCAAACCTTTCGTGCACTTTGTCCATATATACCTTGTACTCCCTACTTTACTGATTTAAATGTTATATATATATATATATATATATATATATATATAGTCAATAAACAAATCTCCGAAAATGATGTCTGGTGATTCACCCAAAGCATGCTTGGCAACCTAACGCAATATTTACTAGATCGGCCCGTGGTGCCTGGCTGAACGTTTTGTCCCAGCTTTTAAACAAACCGCAATATTGTTGCAACTACTTGGTATAGGATCATTTGTCAAAGTCATGGAAGAAGGCAAGGCAATCACATGTGCAAAATACAAAGCAAGCATGAGGTATTTTGTAGTAGAACCATTCGTCTCGAAGATCATGAGGAATGTAAATATATATTTTTACAAAAGCAAGACCGGACGATCAATCCACATCAAGTTTGCTACAATGTACTTCTCATAAAAATCAGGAGGATAAAGAAGTAAATTGTACTATTGGTAGCTATTACAATGTCCAAATCGAATAATCTAACGATCAGATCCACTTGTACATATTTGGGCCCTTTGTTCAATATGTACCATATAAATCTGTTACCATATAAATTAGGCGTCGCCCAATCTGGGCGATCGGGGGGAACCTAGCCGCCGCCGGCTCGCCACCCCTCCTCGTGCCTGCCTCCGCGTTGCCGTCGCCGGATACTGATATATATGGTACTTCTATGGCATAAAGTGATGCAATCTATTTCCGAAGTAGGAATGGTTCATAGCAGAACCATATAAATTAGGCGGCAAATGAGTAAGAACATTAGCCCTCTATTCTAGCCAAATTAAGGAGCTCGCTAGTGCATGGTGCTGCACAATCTTCATACCAATTTTCCCTGCTACAATCTAATGAAGCTTTGAAACTAGATATACCAAGATATTCGCCAACCCATTCAGAACATATACCTATGTAATGAAGAGGGAACAGTTAATATGAAGGTGCTGTATTGGAATTTTAACTTCGCTTTCAGTGACACATATCAGACAATCTTCCCTCGATCCTTTCATGATGTGGTCGTTGCCGGTGCTCTAGGAAGAACACCGTTTTGTTAATAGTTATTTTGAAATAAGAAAACCTTATCATTGTGGAATATAAACAAAAGAAAAAGCAAATATATGAAAACTGTTAAAGGTTGAGGGAATATTTAGAAACTGAAATGGCATGTGAAATATATTTTTCTCTACATTCTTCATATAAGCATCGTAAAGAGAAATGTAACCATAAACTTGCCCTATTGGATATATCCTATATATTTTCTAAAATAGAGTATGTATCAAACATAAGTCAAAACAAAGGGAATATGCATCAAATATGATTTCACCTCCATTCCTCTTGTACACTTCACGAAAAAATAGTTTTGGCTTGCTTTTCATAAAAATAGCAGTGGGCCCTTACCCTACGGTTCAACTAAAAAATATATACGAATTCACCCCACTCAAAGAAGTACACCTTTTTTTAGGAATCGAAGTGGAAATCAACCAAACCTATAGGTAAAACAGAATTGGAGATTACATGGCAGAAAGAGTTTCATGATAAAAATTGTCGAATAACATTAGGACATGGATGAAAATTAGACACCGTTACACGACTACTACTATAGTTGACCAAAATAGAGAATAGCCTAAGATCCACTGGTCCAGCTCTATGAGAAACACAGAAATGAGAACTTGCAAAGTGAAGTTGTCACCTGCTGCGCCATCTTCGGATGGACCATCTACTTGTGCATCATCATCATCATCTACTGGTGGTGGTGAGGATTGAGCTCCAGGAGCCCCGCCATTGCTAAGTTTTTTAGAATCTCCTGCAACAAAAATGGGAAGGTTATTTAACATCAAAAAATATACAACAGTGGATGCCAACTACTCGAGTTAGAAAAAGAACCATGGGTGCAGAAACCCATGCCCTTTCCTCCTAAATCTTCAAAGAATAAAAATGATGAAGAATTTGAGAGCTTTTGTGAAATCCTTAGACCTGTCTTTTTGCGCTTACGTTTGACTGGTATTCTGAAAATGTCTCCTTATGCTAAGTATATGAAAGATATTGTAACAAATAAAAGAAAGATACCAGAAGCTGAAATTTTGACCATGCTTGCAAATTATACATTTAAGGTTGGAATACCAAAGAAATTAGGAGACCCAGGAATGCCAACTATACCATGCTCCATTAAAAGAAACTATGCTAAAACTGCTTTGTGTGATTTAGGAGCTGGTGTTAGTGTTATGCCCTTCTCCTTATATAAAAGACTTGATTTGAATAAGTTGATAGCAATTGAAATCTCTTTGCAAATGGCTGATAGATCAACTGCTATACCCATCGGTATTTGTGAGGATGTGCCTGTCGTAGTTGCAAACATTACTATCTTAACGGACTTTGTTATTCTTGATATACCCGAGGACGACAGTATGTTGATCATCCTTAGTAGACCCTTTTTGAATACTGCAGGGGCTGTTATTGATGGCAATAAAGGAAATGTCACTTTTCATGTCAATGGTAATGAGCATACGGTACACTTTCCGAAGAAACAACCTCAAGTAAATAGTATCAACTCTATTGGAAAAATTTCAACAATTGCTATTGGAGGTTTTGAATTCACTATTCCTACTGTCAAAAAGAAATATGAAATTCTTATTGTTGGGGACATGCATAACCCCGTTGAGGTAACCTAGTGTTATACGAATATTCTCCGGTTTCATGTCACTCGGAAGAAGTTTGTTAATAAGACTTGATCAATCTTATTAATGGATTCCTTTTGATGGGCATGAGATGGATGAATTTAGTAAACATAACTCCCTGTACCCACCTTTTACTTTCTCTTATTTAGAGTTAATAAAGTAGAAATACTATCATTTTTCTGTTTTCTGAATTATCCGTGCAATAAAAAAATAATCAGAAAATAAAAGTTCTCCAAATGCCCTAAAAATTTAGTATGATTTTTTCTAAAATATTTAAAAATTATTGGCGCTGAACACACCCCGGGGGGTGCACCAGTGGGCCACAAGCCCACAGGGCGCGCCCACCCCCTGGGTGCGCCTATGTGGCTTGTGGGTCCCACGTGGACACCCTCACTTATTCGAGCCACCCATCCACTTCGTTTTCCTTTAGAAAAAATCACACCATTACTCAAACCCGTGTTCTTGCTCATCTTGCTGGCATTTTCGATCTCCTTGCTCATTGCTTCATTTCCGAAACTGTTTTGCGAGATTATTCATTGGTATGTGACTACTTCAATGGTTCAATTAGTTTTTGCTCTAGTGCTTTATATATTGCAAATTTTTGCTACTATGGTGACCATGTTCTTGAGCTTGCATGTCAAATTTAAATGGTCCAAAGTAGTTTTGTTGCATGATATAGCCTCTAGACACTTGTAGGAGTAGTTGCTATCAATTTGGTTGAGTTTTGTTCACTTTTATTTTGAGTCACTAAAATTTTTAGAAATTTTCAGTGGAAGAAAATGATGAGGAAAATGTTCCAAGGTGGTTCCTCTAAGAAGAAGAAATCCCCAAGACTCGCGATTCACGAGCCAAACTTTGAACAACCACGGGAAGCTCTATTACGACCTTGTGAATGGCCGTCGGATTATTTCATGACTAGTGTAGGATTCAAGGAAGAATTTGATATCTACCTGCGTAACGCCGGCCTAACGGACTTCTTGTCAGATAAGTGCTTACAGCATTACAACCTCACTGATTTTTTTGTGCGGAGATTTGAGTACTCAGACCGTCGAGGTACGCAATCTATTTTGTTTGATCTTTATGATAAGTCGTATCACATGGACGTTGAGGAATTTAATGAGGCATGCAAAATTCCACATTGGGGCACTTGCACTGAACCACGTAAAGCTGATTTTGTCGAGTTCCTTGCTAGCATTACCGTAGTAGAAACTAGAAGCATCATATAATCTACTATGGGGAGCATTCACTTTCCTGCTTTACATTATTTTGCTCTCTTCATAGGTAGATGTATTAATAGTAAACATGATCATAGCCACCTTTGTACTTCTGATTTGAGTATTCTTAAAAGCGCAGTAATGAATGACAGACAATATAACTTAGGGGCTATTATTGCATGTCGGCTACACAATAATGCTTTAGATGGAGATTTCTTTTGTGGAATTTATGCCACTCGTTTAGCCGACTATATTGAGGTACCTATAAGAAATGATGATACTCAGCTACCACCTGCTTTCCTTGATTATGACGCTATGGAATGTTTCCAATTTTTTGAGAGGGGTGATTTGCCATTCCAATACAGACTAATCTTCGACAGGAGCCGTGTCATTTATATTACGCTCCCTGCCCCTACCTTCTTTGACTTTCAGGTAAAATGAAGATATTTCATACTCAGAGAGGAGGCAGATGAGTATGAGAGAGAAAGGGAGACTGCTCGTCTCAACGAGGTAGCCCGCCAAGCGGTGGCAGCTGCAATTGAGTTCAACCCCAACTATGACTTTGGATATCATCCCGGCCAGCCGTGGCCATAGACCAACTTAGGCCTAAAGCCTAAGCTTGGGGGAGTACGTATTTCTCACCGACATTACATTCATGTTCACACACTCATTCCAGTTGTCGATGTTCATACTTTTTTATTGTATCATCCGTGTTAGTTTATTTTTCTCACTTTCTTCTTGTGTGGTTGAAAACTTTGAAAATGCAAAAATATTTCTCTTTTCTTTTTGTCTTTTCTTTCTTGTTTATTTTCTGAGTAGTCGTAGTATTTAAAGAAAACCCAATAAGATTTCCCGTTCTTCTTTTGCTTGTTGGGAGCTTTCCCATGTAAATAGTTTTTTTTGTTCTTGTTTTATGCTTTCTTCAGAAAAACAAAAACTCCAAAAATATTTTAGTGTGTTTCTTTGAAATTCTTTTCTTTTCTTTGGGTCGTGAGGAGAAGACCACGATGAAAATGTTGAGTGGCTCTCATATGCATTATTGTTGATCTAACAAATAGCCCATATTAACTTGTCTTCTCCTTTGAATAAATGTTTGCAGATTCCAGGTAGTCCAATGCACGAACACTCTTATTTTTATTCACATCGTTCGGTCGTGCAAGTGAAAGGCAATAATGACGAGATTTGCTGAAGTGATTGAGATGGAGAAAATCTGGTACAAACTCGACCTATTTTGTTTTTTGTAAGTGAAAGGCAATAATGACGAGATTAGCCCATCGTTCTTGATTCAACCTATTATACATAAGACATGTTTGCAATGACAATTAGAGCGTATAGTTACTCATGTCATGCTTAATTAGCTAGGAGTGGATAATGGTTTGTCTTGTGTGCCAACATGCATTTAAGATAGTTATGATGTGGTATGATAGGATGGTATCCTACTTTGAATGATTCAAGTGGCATGAATTGGCACATGTTCACGCATGTAGTTGAATCAAAATCAACATAGCCTCTACGATATTTATGTTCATGGTATTTTATATCCTACTCATGCTTGCATTCAATGTTGATTAACCTCAATGCATGTTTAGGACCATTGTAGCTCTCTAGTTGGTCGCTCCGCAATCTATTTACTAGCCTTCACTTGTACTAAGCGGGAATACTGCCTGGGCATCCATTTCCATAAACCCAAAGTTGTTCCACATGAGTCCACCATATCTACCTATATGCGATATTTACCTGCCGTTCCAGGTAAATTTGCATGTGCCAAACTCTAAACCTTCAAATAATAATCTGTTTTGTATGCCCGAATCGCTCATGTAGCGACTAGGGGCTGTCAGTATCTTCCATGCTAAGTGAATTATTCTCACGATGAGTGTTTATTCGCTTGTCATTCACGAGAAAGTGGCTGGTAATCGGGATGCCCAGTCCTGCAATCAAAAATCAAAATATAATAATTAAACAAAACTCCCCCAGGACTGTTGTTGGTATGGACGACACCCGTGAATTCGGCTAGTCGTGGAGTGTGTTTGTTGGTGGAGGGGAAGTAAAAACTTTACCATTCTGTTTGGGAACTGCCTAAAATGTATTTAGCATGGAAGGTATTGAGAACTCTTGGTCGTTATGTTGACAATGAAAGCATATATCTTAAAATTATATTCATCTCTGTTTTAAAAGCTTCGAGCTCTGGCACCTCTGCAAATCCCTGCTTCCCTCTGCGAAGGGCTTATCTATTTACTTTTATTGTTGAGTCATCATCTTCTCATTAAAGCACCTGCTGGAGAGCACTATTGTCATTTATATGCTTTGTTTTTTATTGATGTTGAGTATGAGTGTGACTAGATCTCCTTTACCATGAATTACAATGTCCAGTCAGCCCTTGATCTTCAGGGGTGCTCTGCATTTATGTTTTGCGGTCTCAGAAAGGGCTAGCGAGATACCATTATATCATATTGTATCATGATTTTTTTGCAAAAGTGTTGTCATCCGAGATATCTTATTATTGCTCGCTAGTTGATTATGCTATTGATATGAGTAAACATGAGACCTAAATGTTATTGTGAGTGTGGTTAGTTCATAATCTTTGCTGAAAACCTGAATATTGGCTTGACATATTGGCAACAATAAGATCAAACAGAGTTTGCAAAAGTTTTTCTTTGTCACTTTCAGTTTGTCAACTGAATTGCTTGAGGACAAACAATGGGTTAAGCTTGGGGAAGTTGATACGTCTTCATCGTATCTAATTTTCCAAACTCTTTTGCTCTTGTTTTGAACTCTAATTTGCATGATTTGAATGGAACTAACCCGGACTAACGCCGTTTTCAGCAGAATTGCCATGGTGTTATTTTTGGGCAAAAATCAAAGTTCTCGGATTGATCTGAAAATTTATGGAGAATATTTGTGGAAAATATAAAAAATACTGGCGCAAGAAGTAACCAGAGGGGGGCCACCAAGGGGCCCCAAGCCCAGGGACGCGCCCACCCGCCCAGGGCACGCCTCCCTGGCTTGTGGAGCCCCTGGACCTCCTATGACCCTAATTCCAACTCTATATATTCCTATTCGGGGAGAAAAAAATAAGAGAGAAGGATTCATCGTGTTTTAAGATATGGAGGCACCGTCACCTCCTGTTCATCATCAGGAGGGCTGATCTGGAGTCCGTTCGGGGCTTCGGGGAGTGGAATCCGTCGCCATCGTCATCATCAACCTTCCTCCATCACCAATTTCATGATGCTCACCGCCGTGTGTGAGTAATTCCATCGTAGGCTTGCTAGACGGTGATGGGTTGGATGAGATTTGTCATGTAATCGAGTTACTTTTGTTAGCGTTTGATCCCTAGTATCCACTATGTTCTGATATTGATGTTGCTATGACTTTGCTATGCTTAATGCTTGTCACTAGGGCCCGAGTGCTATGATTTCAGATCTGAACCTATTATGTTTCCATGAATATATATGTGTTCTTGATCATATCTTGCAAGTTATATGCACCTATTACGTGTTATGATCCGCATACACCAAGGTGACAATAATTGGTATTCTTTCCCGTGATTGCTGTAGTTTAAGGACTTCATGTATTCACTAAGAGCTAATGCTTTCTTCCGGTTCGCTATTAAAAGGAGGCCTTAATATCCCTTAGTTCCCATTAGGACCCCACTGCCACGGGAGGGTAGAACAAAAGATGTCATGCAAGTTCTTTTCCATTAGCATGTATGACTATATACGAAATACATGCCTACATTATATTGATGAATTGGAGCTAGTTGCGTGTCACCCTAGGTTATGACTGCTACATGATAAATATCATCCGACACAATTATCATCACCGATCCATTGCCTACGAGTTCATCAAATATTGATCTTTGCTAAGTTGTTTCGTTGCTGCTGCTGTTACAATCATCACAAAACTGCTACTGTTACTATTGCCACTGTTGCCTTTACTATCATATTACTTTGCTACAAAATACTTTGCCGCAGATATTAAGTCTTTCAGGTGTGGTTGAATTGACAACTCAAGTGCTAATACTCGTGAATATTCTTTGGCTCCCCTTGTGTCGAATCAATAAATTTGGGTTGAATACTCTATTCTCGAAAACTGTTGTGATCCCCTATACTTGTGGGTTATCATCTGGCACGCAATCCAGATTTCCAAAGCTGATGGTCTGGCGAACGGAGAAGTTCTCGACATGGCCGAGATGGCCAGCCGAGTCGGCGTGTGGCAAGATGCTGCCGAAGGCAAAAGGCTGGTCTGGGCCAAAAGTCATCCCGCAGCCGACGTTGTCGTTGATCTGAAGACGGGCCATCGAGCCTCTACGACCACATAGCGGGACCTGGGCCACCATTGTCGGTGATAAAACCGGCGGATCTTGGGTAGGATCCTGAGCTGGTGATCTTGGCACGATGGTTTACATGAAGTAAAGGGGACACAATTTTACCTAGTTTCGGGCCCTCTGGAAAAGGTAAAACTCTACATCTTGCTTTTATTGTATTGATTATGGATGAGGTACAAACTACAGGATGATCTACCTCGAGATCATATGAATGAGTTCTAACCTCTAAAAATCTTGCCTCTACAAACTAAACCCCTCGGCTTATATAGGCACAAGGGGTATCTAGGGTTACAAGTAGATTGGCTGCAACTAGGGATAATATATCGACCATTCAAATATGCCTTGAAGTGTACGCCAAGTCTCCGGAGGATTCCATCTTGAGTACCCCGAGGGCCATGATATATGCGGGCCATTCTTGATCTATCAGTGGTTCCTTGGCCCAGCCCATGAATAAAGGGCCGATGTGGTGTGCACCCCCTAGTCCGGAACACCGTCAGGTAAGACCTCCTTTATCTTAGGCAGCTTCTTATTTAACTTTTCTTGGAACTATTGGTTGTGTGTATCTTAGAAAAAAAGTCTAATTATCTTCCCTTATTTGTCACGGCGGCAACAACTCAGTTGGCGTTTGGGTGAACAGACCAAGAAAGATGGTACTCCGGAAGAAGAGCATCAGCTAACATTTTTTTGCCAATAAAGATGGCACACATCTTGCATTTTAATAGTTAATGCCCACGCAGAGCAGAAGTGTCTCATGCTAGTACTACTTGCCTACTTTCCACCATCAAAGACGTTTAGTTTCAGGTTATGAAACTTAGAGGTAGGTTACGGATGGCAAAAACAAGTCCATCAGAAAATGAGACCTACACCATTTTATCGTGGTAGGTCATCAACTTTAGAGGTAGGTTGATTTCATACATCAAAGAAAGATGTAGTTTCAGGTTATGAAACTTAGAGGTGTCAAAAAGTAGTCCATCAGAAAATGAGACCTACAGCATTTTACCGAGGTAGGGTAGGTCATCAACTTTGGAAGTAGGTTGATTTCATACTTCTCATAAATGCAGTGTTCACGAGCTCTCGTGTTTCGAACCAAAACCAACTTGTGGCACCCGCCATGGCCAGTGCAGGAGGACAATTTTATATTATCATCAGTGCCATGGCGCAGCTCCTGGTAGCCATCATGGCGCAACGGTCCGGCACGTTTATCAACAAGCAGACCTCGCCGAGTCCAGGTAATAGATGCATGTATGGCTTTAACCTTGTTTTAGTCAGGAAATGATTTGCTTTCCTCTATTTTCCTTACTAGTTGTAGCCATGAGTGAATTGGTGTAGGAATTATAAAATGAAGTCGGAGGGGAGCCTTCTTTATAAAAAAAGAGTTAGGAAAAAAAATTAAGAGATAACAATGTTAAAATGCAACCTAAGAATTATGCTAACGGCTGGTAAAGGTTATTCTGTGTTGCGTCTTGCAACGAACAAGTTCATTGCATATTACATGCAAATCAGAGGTGTTTGTGCTTGCCTACTAGAAACCAGTAATATTTTTTACTAGAAAGTCAAGCTCCAAGAAGTTGAGTATAATGCATACATCGTTACTTTTCAGCAGCACCAATATCGAGGACGATTTCCGTTAATCACAGCGGGCGTGGTGACTTCAAGCATATTCAGCAAGCAATAGATTCCATTCCGGATGGTAATTCTGAGTGGATCCGTATCCACGTTGCAGCGGGGACGTACAGGTAACCTGAAGTACTAGCTTGTACGATATATACAGTCGGCGTATGTACTCTCCATTGCTTGTAGAATCATATCGGAGATTAATATTGACGATGTATCCTATGTGTATGTGTATGTTTAATTAATTGTTTATTAAGGGAGAAGGTGCACATACCATCAAACAAGCCGTTTATAGTTCTAGAAGGGGAGGGCCGAGATCGGACGGCCATGGAATGGCCGGATCACTATTATCGGAGTTTCAACAGAGTGCCTACTTTCGAATCAGCGACGTTTCGGTGCGACGCCTCCGATTTCCAAGCACGGAATATAACGTTCAAGGTTAGCTGTTACTCTTGTTGCCAAATCACTGTGATCTCTTCCATGCATGCATGTCCGCGCGCGCCAGCAACTTCCTTGTACGTACCAGCTAGCTGCTAGCTACTTACTTGCGTAATTTTGAGAGCGACAAGAGAATAATTAGCTGTCTGTCTACGTGTTGTTCTTGACGCATGCAGAACACTTATACAATTGATAACAACACGGTGCCAGCCGTGGCTGCTCAAGTGTCAGGAGATCGCTCCGCGTTCTACAACTGTGGATTCGTGGGGGTCCAGGACACGCTGAATGACCAGCAAGGTCGCCATTACTACGAGAATTGCTACCTTGAGGGTGCGGTAGATTTTATCTTCGGCCATGCAAGATCAATCTTTCAGGTAGTAGTACTAGAAAACCATAATTGCAATCTCTTTCAATTAATGCATGCGTACGTGTTGGTCTACCTATATCAAAACCAACCACAAGACTTAACCCTGCATGCATGTTTATATATTTATATATGCATAGGGTTGCACGTTGTGGACATGCAAGCTACCATCGTGGAAGTATCATGGCTTCCTCACGGCTCAGGGGCGCGAATCGTTGAGTGAAGACAATGGGTTCGTTTTTAAGGAGTGCACCGTAGATGGCGTCACGCCGGTCTACTTGGGGCGTGGGTGGCGATTCTGTTCCACGGTGATCTTCTATCGAACGTTTTTGTCTAACATCATCGTCCCCCAGGGATGGGACGCCTGGAAAGCCAAGGGTCATGAGTGAGTATACATATATATACGTACTGTATGATCTACTGTTTACAGACTTAATCACTAATTAATGTACCAACGTGTTCGAATTATCACAGGAGCTCGCTGACAATGTTGGAGTCGGAGTGCACGGGGCCAGGATCCAACAGGACAGGCCGAGTCCCTTGGTCCAGGGTAGCCAGCGGCACAGAGGTCGCCAGGTTCACCGACATAAACTACGTCTCCAGTGATGGATGGCTAGGGGCGCAGCCGCACTAGATACGTACTATTTATTATTTACGAGAAAATAGCTACGCTGCTCTTGGCATGTACGTACCTACTCTAGATTGTGAGAAACACACTTGTACGTGCCACTATACGATAGCATCAAGCAAACTATACTCTACATCCGGTGGCGTGGCAGCCTCTCTATATATCTACTCCCTGCGTAAAAAAATATAAGAGCATTTAGATCACTAAAGAAGTGATCTAAACGTTCTTATATTTGTTTACTGAGTGAGTATCTTTTAATCACCAGTCGCCGGCCGGTGTTCTTTATTAGACCTAACTTGGCATTCTATTCAAATTTTTGTTGGTGGCTTACCAAGCTGACCACTAAGCATTATTTTCGATGTATGTTTCTTTAGCAAAAAAAATTATGCGTACGTGCAATATATATGCATGCATGCACAGATAAGGCACGAAGAATGCTTGCTCAAGCTTACTTAATGTTTATATATATGGTCTTAAGGAGCCAAGCGCGCATGATGAGTCTAAAAAAAAAGCTTACTCCAAACATGCATATGCTACATGTATCCAGAAAGAAGATTCATGGCAGGAACCCGGCTCCTCAGCGATTTGAGCTTCCTGGCCGTTGGATCGTTTTGCTTGATGCGATCTGGGCCGTCGGATCGAGCCCTGGGACGACCTCGCCCGTCGCATCGAAGTGGGGCTCTTGTAGCAATGAATAGTTTCACCCCGGTCGTGCCACCGCGCGTAAATAGCCTGCCCCGCTGGGGGCATTTTCGTCATTTCATGCTTATGCGTATAAAAGATGGCCGCTCCCATGGAGATGACCTAGCCGCCTCTCTCCCGCACTCACACAGCTCCTCGCCTCTTCCTCCCGTCCCCACCTCCTGCCCACTCGCTGGATCTACCGTCGCCCGCTCGGTCGCCGGCCGATTCCGACCGCTCGGGTGAGCTCCGGCGCCGCCCAACACACGCACGACTGCTCCTCGACGAGCTCTACAACCTTCACCGCGTCGATCTACTTTTCCTCGCCTCCTGTGGTCGCCCGCTTCGATTTCCCCTGCTAGGGTTTCGGTGGTGGAGGTGGACCTCACCTCCGACGGCCGCCTGCTCGTTGCTCCGGTCATCTCCGCCCCCGTCAAGGTCGCCCCTCGGAGCTGCTCCTGACCCCTCGGGGAAGGCTAGGAGCACCGGCATATCGAGTCTCCGGCGTTTTCCTCTACGAGCTGGGGAGGCGTGCGGTTCTCTCCTCGCCGGTCTCACTTCTCCCCTTCCTCCTCCACGGTGCTCGGCAGAGGCAGCACGGCCGCCCCTCTTCTCCCTCGCTGTTCGCCGCCCCTGAGCACCATGCGGCTCGCCCGACCGATTCGTGCCACCCCCGCCGACCTGAGATCCGCCTCTGCAGGTATGAACTTCTATCTCTTCTCCTGATCTCTCTTTTCTTTCGTGTATGAAAGATTTACACGCACTTCCTAGAGTTCATCAAGCCATCTGTGAATCATGTTTCCCCCCTTAGCACTTAAATGAACTTTGTAGCAGTTAACACAATTTTGGGTCAGCAGATATGTATTTTGTTCATTGTAGCACCTTGTTGTATGAACTACATTGGCACATTAATTGACATTGTCATTTTGTTATTTGCCAATTCCTTTCTGACTGGAAGACACTTTTGTATGAGCTGCACTCTGATCTTAGGATAAATGTGTTTAGAACTTTCTATTAATTTATACATAACTTAACCACCATTGGCACTTCGTGAATTTTGACAGTGGCACTATGATCTTTAAATAGCTTGTGGGTGCATATCGTGATGTATACGGTGACACTTCGTGTAAATGGCACCTTCGTGTATACGGTGACACTAAATGGATTCTGTCGATGTTGTTTCAGAATAGCCTTCTTTTAGTCTGGCAAAAGGGGATTTTTCGTTTGTATATTAGCAAGGTGTCAGAAGATACATATCTCGACAAAAGATACAAAAAAAGGGAATGTCATACAGGGAATGGGAACACAATAAGAATGACTGATAGATTACTTTGCTTTTAGTTTAGGAGGTTCTGATGCGGTGGTCTTGATGAAACTATGTACTCATGTGGAGAAAGGTCAGCTCTACTGTAAGCTTGAGCATAACACAAGGTCAATGAAGTAAAATATTGTATATTTCCAGGGGAGATAGCTGCTGACTCTATTTGCCAATTATTCTGTTTGATACATAGTACTAGTTTCAAAGGACCAGTTTATTTAATGTCAAATACTTAAATTACAACTAATTTCAGTATTTCAGTGTTTCTTTACATATGTTTGAAGCAACTCTGATTTGAGCTATCCTTATGTTCATGTCATTCTGGTTTATTGTTGCTGGCAATTAAAGCCCTTCTTGTTTTCTTTAGAAATTATGATTACATGAACCAAGCACTAGGACTGACGTGTAACTGGAGTATTCGGTGTAAAGTTTGTGGTTTGCACCTCTTTTTTTCTTAATAGAACACCTATATTTTTTATATCTAAAGAGTTTTTGTCACTACCATGGGACTTGAGTATTCAGTCCGTGTACCTCCAAGGTCTACATCTTAACATGAACCAAGCACTAGGACTGGCATGTAACTTTATGCTCTGCTTAATTGTGCTATTATGTAATATTCATGTCAATGTCTGCTAGGTACATGCTTACCTTGTGCATTTGTTGGTCATGTCTTAAAATCTAGACTGTATTGTATATTCTTCTAGCAAAATAAGTGGTAGGATGCTTCGATAGTCCACAATATGAATCTTTTAAATTATAACTGAGGTTCAGTACACCACATCGGTTAACCTGTGTATAAGTCTGTAGCTCTCGCGTCGTCTCCTTTTACCCTGTAGCGTCTTGTGGCTTTATCAAAGTCAGGCCATTAAATGGGTTTTTAACAAAACACGTTCCATTTGACTTACAAATATATCTACAGTGACATACTATTATTAGCAGCCATCTAAATACTCTACAGTTCCAGTGACAGATGAACTGGTCTATCAAATATGTGTTGCTTTATGTATTGCCTAGCCTCGTTTCGATTACATTTTTCTGTTATACTAGATGTTTATTCACCTGTTGTGATAGCATATCTGATTGTTTATATTGTTTGACATGTATTCCGTGCACAGAGTCACTGGGTTGTTTGATGCGTTCGTGCTCATCAGCGGGGCAGTGCAAGGCGCAACTCCAATGCAGTTCCTCACCGGTTGGACGGCGTTCAGGCGCAACCCCGGTGCCCACTGAGTACTGCCTCGGCTACAATCTCCCTTGGTGAGCTCCATCTTCCTCCTGATCATCTGCTTTGGCTACTGTATTGGACATGGTCGTGGCTATATTGATGTGGTGCTCGTTTGGTTGATGCTCTATGCCCTACTCATGCACCGGTTCCTACTTGAGCTATATGTAGTTGTGGATGCATGCTATTCTAGGGTTTGCAGGCTGCTGTTCATGTTTGGTTTCTATCATAGGAGTTCCTGTGATGATCTGTTTTACATGTGGATGCCCTGATCGTATAGCTATGCTCCTGGATTTACTAAATTGATCAGTAGTGTTCGTGCTAGGGCGATGATGATTAACCTTGACTGAAATAAGTGTTCCTTTGAGCAATCGAGGCACCTGTGGGTATCAAGTTGGATCCTCCCTCTTGTCTCTAGAATCCTTTTTGATCCTGTGATACTTGTTGTTCTGTCCTTGGATGGTCATTCTTGTTGAGTTAACCAGGGCAGCTCCACTGTATAAACAGATTGATCTGGTGATAAGATATGACGGGGGTAGGTTATATGATCGAGAAATGGCGAATCTGAGCCCACTATGCAATCAACTCTGAACCCTTTTTATTTGTATTTAAAGGTGTTGCTTATTTATCGAGAAACAAGAATCATGGGAGGAACCCGGCCTCCTCAGCGATTTGGGCATTCTGGCCGTTGTATATTTTTTGATGTTAAATAACCTTCCCATTTTTGTTGCAGGAGATTCTAAAAAACTTAGCAATGGCGGGGCTCCTGGAGCTCAATCCTCACCACCACCAGCAGATGATGATGATGATGCACAAGTAGATGGTCCATTCGAAGATGGCGCAGCAGGTGACAACTTCACTTTGCAAGTTCTCATTTCTGTGTCTCTCATAGAGCTGGACTAGTGGATCTTAGGCTATTCTCTATTTTGGTCAACTATAGTAGTAGTTGTGTAACGGTGTCTAATTTTCATCCATGTCCTAATGTTATTCCACAATTTTTATCATGGAACTTCCAATTCTGTTTTACCTATAGGTTTGGTTGATTTCCACATCGATTCCTAAAAAAAGGTGTACTTCTTTGAGTGGGGTGAATTCGTATATATTTTTTAGTTGTACGGTAGGGTAAGGCCCCACTGCTATTTTTATGAAAAGCAAGCAAAAACTATTTTTTTCATGAACTGTACAGGAGGAATGTAGGTGAAATCATATTTGATGCATATTCCCTTTGTTCTGACTTATGTTTGATACATACTCTATTTTAGAAAATATATAGGATATATCCAATAGTGCAAGTTTATGGTTACATTTCTCTTTACCATGCTTATATGAAGAATGTAGAGAAAAATATATTTCACATGCCATTTCAGTTTCTAAATCTTCCCTCAACCTTTAACAGTTTTCATATATTTACTTTTTCTTTTATTTATATTCCACAATGATAAGGTTTTC
Source organism: Thinopyrum elongatum (assembly GCA_011799875.1). Taxonomy (NCBI): domain Eukaryota; kingdom Viridiplantae; phylum Streptophyta; class Magnoliopsida; order Poales; family Poaceae; genus Thinopyrum; species Thinopyrum elongatum. The sequence goes on along the minus strand of CM022300.1, from coordinate 3,835,150 downwards.
TTATTTCAAAATAACTATTAACAAAATGGTGTTCTTCCTAGAGCACCGGCAACGACCACATCATGAAAGGATCGAGGGAAGATTATCTGATATGTGTCACTGAAAGCGAAGGTAAAATTCCAATACAGCACCTTCATATTACCTGCCAATTCACAAGTGCATGTTCTGTATCAAAATTACATGTTCCCTCTTCATTACATAGGTATATGTTCTGAATGGGTTGGCGAATATCTTGGTATATCTAGTTTCAAAGCTTCATTACATTGTAGCAGGGAAAATTGGTATGAAGATTGTGCAGCACCATGCCTTAGCGAGCTCCTTAATTTGGCTAGAACAAAGGGCTAATGTTCTTACTCATTTGCCGCCTAATTTATATGGTTCTGCTATGAACCATTCCTACTTTGGAAATAGATTGCATCACTTTATGCCATAGAAGAACCATATAAATCAGTATCCGACGACGGCGACGTGGAGGCGGGCACGAGGAGGGGTGGCGAGCCGGCGGCGGCTGGGTTCCCCCCGATCGCCCGGATTGGGCGACACCTAATTTATATGGTAACTGATTTATATGGTACATATTGAACAGAGGGCCCAAATATGTACAAGTGGATCTGATCGTTAGATTATTCGATTTGGACATTGTAGTAGCTACCAATAGTACAATTTACTTCTTTATTCTCCAGATTTTTATGAGAAATACAGTGTAGCAAACTTAATCTGGATTGTGCTGGAATTTAGTCTATTTTGGGACAGCCCAATAGCTATTTCAGAAATTCCTAATAAATCCTAGAGGCCCACTTAGCCCATTCGTGCAAGGCAAGGGGTACTACTAAAGTTTAGTCCCACATTGCTAGTTTAGTGGGAGTTGGACCTCCTTAAAATGGAGGTTGTTTCCCCACATGTATGAGCATGAGAACAAGAGGGACATCCACGCACACTCCTTCTCCGCCGCCCGCCACGCCACGCCAAGCCTAGTCACGACATTCCACGGGTTGCGGGAATGAGCCGAGCCGATGTCTAAATTTTTGCCACGCACGATTGGTATACGAAAGGTCACTCGGAAGCAAAAAGTTTTTGCTGTAGTGGACATTGAATACGAACGCTGCACCCTTCGGCTGCTGCATGTTCGTTTCGTCTCCCTCGTTCCCTTTAGCTCCCGGCGCAGCCTCTCGCCTCCTTCTCCTGTGCCTATAAAAGGGAGGTCGCTCCTCTCCAGAGAGACACACCAGAAGATCCTCTCCCTCTCGCCACAAAGTTCCTGAGCACTGCGCTACCGCTACGATCTTCTCCATCCCGGCTTGCGGTGTGCACCGCAGGTCGGCACAGTAGGCCTTCGAAACCGCACCTCTTTGAGTCCTGTACGGGAGAAGGGTGATAAGGTTTTTGGGGAGCGCCCTGCGCGACTACTGGCTTCTTCATCACGGACACCGACGATCACTTCCCGGACGACGACTTCTTCCCCAACGTCGACCACCTCTTCGACGATATGGCCGGCGAGTATGTCAACCCCAACGCCAATACTTCTGCTGCACCTCAGTATGTCTTTGTGTTCTTTCTGTTTCAGTTTCTGTCACAGTTTCTTGTTCTAGTATCTGTTCTAGGAATGGTCTCTTCTAGTTCATATATGCAGATGCTATTTACCTTATCTCTGTCAGATTACATGGCTTATTTTATCTCTGCTATAATAGTCATGTTTTATCTAGTATTTCTGTTAATAAAATCATATGGTAAATTGCTCATATTTCCAACAATCCAAAAACCTTATTTTACACGAGTGATTCGGCCATGAATATGGCCTCAAATCGAAAAACGTTAAACACGAAAGTTGTTCGTCTCGTCGAAACAGTCAAATTTGCTTTTGGGCTCATCTTCATCCAAGGTCATTTGTGGCCTGTGGGACCTAAAAACCAAACTGATATTTCAGACTTAGCTAAATCCGAGTTCGGTTAATGTTGGAAAGATTTGGACGTGATTTATACGTGATTTGGAGTCCTTTTCTTGTACGGGAAGTCCGTCCGCCTCTTATATACCTAAGGGCTGACGGCTGATTGAACAACACACAGTCGCAGAACCCATCCACTTTTTACCCTAGTTTTACATCTCTCCCTTGTTCTTTCTCTCTCGTTCTTCGTTTGTTCTTCGTATTGAAGGGCAGCGATCCTCGAGGCTCTAGGGGCGGGCGAACCGACCTAGGGCAGCCCATAGCCGCCGCGAGTCCAGACGGGGCCCTCCCGGGCGCGTGGGGTTTCGGGTGCTCAAAAGCGCCCGCCGGATTGCTTGCGTACCGCGCTTTCGGACGGGTCTGCTTCGACGTTAGCTGCGGTGCATCACCCTCGGCGTTGAAGGTATACGGTGACGTGTTTGTGTGCGAACACATGTTTCCTGCAAGCAGACTCCTGTACGCCGGCTCTTTCCTTCTCTCCTTGCCGCTTTGTGCTCCTCGGCATGCTATCGCGGCGGCTTCCTCACCGGTATCCTTCAATTTTGACTTCACCAACTCATCCTTGTACGACCAGACCGCCGTTTCGAGGGCAGTGCTACCGTGAATGGCGATCTGGTCGACCACACCTGCGACCAGGTTTTTTTCCTCGCCCCATATTTTCGGAAACCGTTCGAAAACCGGACATACCCACTGAGAAAATGGCTGACCAAGGATTCGATGACACGACCTCGTCGTTAGCTGTGCGAGCAAGAACCACTGCAACAGGGGATAACTCATTTACAGAAGTACTTCAAAAATATTTATTTTAATGGTGTTTTATTTTGAAACGGCCATTTCGGTCCCGACCAAAAAAATCAGTAACGCGAAAAAAACCTTGCCTGTGACTCGCTGGTACTGAAAAGCATCATCAACCTCCCAGGCCGTATGTCATACAGGCATCCGGTGCCATTCTACGTCACCTCCACCGGCGAGGTTGCGACCTTCGGCACACAATTCACCTTCACGATCGGACACCCTGCACAGAGAAAGTCAGGAAGGGAGACGGCATGGCCATGCTTCTCAAGAGCTATAAGTCAACATTGCCACCTGAGTTGGATGGCAGTGACCTAGGGCTTGCGGACAGTCGTAGGACCACCGTCTACGGCACAGATCGGTTCGACGTGGTCAAGTCTGACACCTTCAACAACACATTCGAACCCCATCAATTGGGGGACCACATCGGCGTTGACCTCAGCTCTGTCACGAGCTTGGTGAACACGATGAGCTTGCCCAATTTCAGTCCGAGCGGGATCATGCCGGCATCCATTATGAGTTTAGCAAACAGCACCCGGATGTTGGTCGTTACGCTAGAATTCAATGACAATCCGTCTGTGAGCCCATTTTAAGTCAGCACGCAGTTACCCAACCCGGTCACGTCTTTGCGGCCGCTGGAGGTGGCGGTGGGGTTGTCTGCGGTCACTAGCGCATTCGCGGAGCTCCATCAGATATTGTCATGGTACTTCAAATCAACGTTTGCTCCCAAGTCTTTCAGCTCAATGTTTGCTTCCAAGAAAGATATAGGTATATTACATTTTCTCTCAAAACATAATAATAACATCCAAACATGGATAATTTGACTAGCTAGTTACTGGAAATAAGCATAAAATGCAATTTATCCAACCTTAATTTCTTTATGTCGTCTATTATAGTACATGTTTGATATCATCCTTAATTCCTAACTGCTCAAATTTCCAGTCACGGAGAAACTAGTTGTTGGTTTAATTGCCACCAGCCAAACAATTGAGAAGAGTAATTTAAAACAATAGTAGACTGTACACCAGTTAATTCTCAATTTACTTGCTTGGACAGATAAGGTCCTGATGGCCGCACATATTGGTGGAGGAGCTGTAGTGTTCCTAGTCGTGGTTTCGTTCATTCTGTCATTGTTTATGTGGAGACGAGGGCGTCATTCTATTATGGTGGGGGTCTCCTCTGTATATAGGGAAAGTCGAGTGGTAGAGGAAGCTACAACTTTGCCCTTAGGCATACTATAATAACTCCCTCTGTCCAGGTGCATAGGTCATTTTAGGTTATGCACCGTGACCAAGGCGGAGGGGAAAACGAGAAAATTTAATGTTTATTTACTAATTAATAGTATTGCATGCAATGAGGTGAGCACTGCATGTCGTGTTTGGTAGTATCAAGTCATTGAAAGAATACACGCTCCACATCTCTATTAGTTAATTCCTTTATTTATGTCAAAAAACAAAAAATGAGGTGAGAGTTAATGCACCGCACCTAGACGGAGGAAGTAATCAAGTTGAACATTGAACTGGATGGACTTGGTTTTATGTATAAGGTATATATGTTATGATTTTAATTAAATGGAAGCAACGAAACAACTTTGATATATTTTTTTAGCTGACAGTTTTCTTTTTGCGAGGCTGGAGTAGTATACATAAGAATGCTATTGCCTGTATTGTTAATTGAAATGAAGGAAGCTGGTGCTATAATTCCACGGTACGTAGTTCTGTTCTGAAATTCTATTATGATCTAATCGCCTTTTATGTTTACTACTACTAATTCTGCTCTTCCTACTTCCGACGAGATGGATCAACGTACTTTCCCGATCTGCATTTCTTAGATTTGTATGAATCTACACAAGTGATCAAAATTCGTGTCACAATTCTATCCGATTATTTCTTTGTTGATCTATATATGTTCTAGAATCTCACACACAAGGCACCACCAGTAGAAAAACTATTTTACGTGAGCAACATTAGTCCCGGTTTGTAAACGGACCGGCACTAATGTGACCATTAGTGCCGGTTCCAACGGCTAGGGGGGTGGGAATCATTAGTCCCGGTTCGTGTTGAACCTCTAGTACCAGTTCATGACACGAACCGGGACTAAAGGGGTGGTGGCAGGCTGATGTCAGGCTGGGGGCCCACTAACACCTTTAGTCCCAGTTCGTGACACAAACCGGGACTAGAGGCTAACCTTTAGTCCCGGTTTGTGTCACGAACCGGGTCTAAAGGTGCTCCTATATAAACCCTTCGTCCAGCCCGCGAGCTCTCTGTTCTTCCCCTTTCCTCTCCTCTCTGTTTTCTTCCTCTCCTCTCGAGCTCATCCTCCATTTTTGGCAAAATTTGTCAAGATTTGAAGGCACCCCGTCCATCCAAGTGTTCACAAAGGTTAGCAACTTTGTCCTTTCATCTCTCATTACTAGATTAGCTCTTGCAATGCTCTATAAGTATAGTGATTTGTGGGTTTTAGTTTGGGAGTATTTATATGTGGTAGTTTATTATTTGATTTATATGCAATTTGAGGTCAAATTAACTTCTTAGTTTGCATGTGTAGGTGTGGTTTACTTAGTGCCTTTCCGTCCCTGTCGTAACCACCGCCGATCGTCCGCGCCGTCCCGTCGCCGGCACCACCTTGGTGAGCCTCTTGTTCTTATCCTTTTTATAAAAATATAATCATGTTTGTGTGATTTAGATAGTTACTTGTACAATTTTCTTACCCGTACGTTGTTTGTTATACATAGTGGCATGGTTTTGATATCCGTCCCCGTCGGCCCTCGTTCGGCTTATGATTCGGATGTGGTATATATTCTCTTTTATAACTATTTGTTGCATTTCGTGTTTATGACAATTATGCCGACCAACGTGACATAGATGTTTTTATCTAGGAGGTATGTGAACCAGAAATTCCAACCGACCCTCTTGTCGAGAGGTTAAATTTAGTTGAACAAGAAAATGAGTATTTGAAAGAAAAATTGAAAAGAATTGAAGAAGAGAAGATGAAACTGGAGTTGCGTGTTGCCGATGTCGTCGATGATCACAAGATCAAGATGGATAAAATGCGCTTGAAGATTAGAAAGATTAGAAAGTATGCCATTGATAGTGAGGCTTGGTATCATGATGCTGTTGGATCAATTGTTACCTTAGTTGCGATCTTGATCTCATTTGTTGTTGCATTTAAATGCTTTAGCTAGAGAGTTTGTATGTTGTTTTATGAGAATAAGTGTGTATGAACTTTATGTATGAACTTGTATTAATTTGGTGTTTTCGGTGTTGTGTAATGAAGATGAGCCGGCAATGGATGTACGATGACCAATGCTCTTACTAGTAGAAAATAGGGCTTTGGTCCAAGCCTGGCCAGCCCATTAGTCCCGGTTCAGTAACGAACCGGGACCCATGGGGGCATACGTCCCGGTTCGTGCGCCCAGGGGACCGGCCAGGCCTCGTGGGGCATTGGTCCCGGTTCGTCTGGACCCTTTGGTCCCGGTTCCAGACACGAACCGGGACCAATGGGCCTCGCTCCTGGCCCACATCCATTGGTCCCGGTTCATGGCTGGAACCGGGACCAAAGGAGGTCCTTTAGTCCCGGTTCCAGCCACCAACCGGGACCAATGAGGTGCCTATATATACCCCCTCGCCCGCAAGCAGAGCACTCCACTGCTCTGTTTTTCTGGCCGGCTAGGGTAGGGCTTTGTGGTGCTCTAGCTCACCTCCTATACACATGAGGTGTTCGATGAAATGCCTGAGCCACACTACTTAAGCTTTCTTCTCTCCAAGCTCGACCTCCAAGCTCCATTTTCCTCAAGATTTGTCTAGTTTTAGCGCTCAGGCACTGTAGGAGATATGCCCTAGAGGCAATAATAAATGTTATTGATTATCCCCCTGTTCATAATTAGGTTTATGTTCCATGCTATAACTGCTATGGTTCTCGAGTCTGCAAATAAAACGAGGCTCGGAGGAAGACTCATATGCACGTGTGGAATAATAAACGATAAAATGTATTCCTAGTCAAGCCTCTATGACTGGCTCAAGTATTGCATGATGATCCTGTTTTCCTGATCATGGGCATGACTATGCCAGCAATTTTGAGGGCACAATGTTAGCAGAACATTTGTGTTGAATCGACCCGATTGATGTTATGCTATGAGATTCTTTCGTCGCAAGTTAATGGTTAATAACACAGAGATGGTTAATGTTTGCATGATTCCTTAGACCATGAGAGTATCGAGTTTCTTCATGCTTGCTTCATGAACTTTGGGGTTTGTTAAACGTCATCCGTAAATGGGTGGCTATTACGGCGGCTTACGGGTTCATGGAAAAGTGTGTCAAGTAACTTGATAGCTCAAGATTGGGATTTGCTCCTCCGGCGATGGAGAGATATCTCTGGGCCCTCTCGGTGTTACGGTATCCATCATCGTCTGGGCCGACACTTTGTGATTTGATCACAGGGATGCCGGAACACGGTAACGAGAAAAGAGAACAATACCGGTAACGAGGTAACTGGCATAGTGGACAAGTTGTTGATCCACGGAAATGCCTACATGTCTAACCTCGGGTATTTGTAACATATCGTGAAGCAACAGGAATAGCACACGGCAACTGGAGGTTCACTCGAATATTCATTCGTGTGGGTATAGGGGTCAATATGGGTGTCCACGGCTCCGATGTTGATCATTGATCGGAAGGTGTTCCGTGTCATGTCTATACTTCACCGAACCTATAGGGTCACACGCTTAAGGGTCATCTATCTGCTGAATACTAGACAGGGAGTCTGAGAGAAAATCACCGAAAAAGTTTCGGAGACAACGGAAGAGTTCCGGAGAGAGAACACTGAAAAAGTTTCGGTAAAACCGAAAAGTTGTTTCGGATAAAACCATTGATCCAAAAAGGTTTCGGCAAGCACCGGGAATGTTTTGGAGGTTGCCAGATTGGTCTGGTAATTTCTGGAATTTTTCTGGAGAAAAAACTGAAAAAATGTTTCGGAGCTGCCGGAGTTGTTTACCGGGTAAACAAAGATGGTTTTAAATTAAACCACCATACTGGAAATGTTCCAGAGCGTGTCCAGATAATTTTAGAGGGTGTCGGAAATGTTCTGGGACCTTCCGGAATTTTCAGAAGTAATTGTCGCGGAAAACATCTTGTCCCAGCGTGAGGGGACAAGATCCCACGATGCGTGGGGGCTGTTTTGGGGGCGCTCCCCTTGAGGGGGCAGCCCCTTGTGGCTGGACAAAGATGTTGGGGGGGCCCCCCATGGTGGGGGGCAGCCCCCACAAATGGTGGAGAGTGTTGGGAGGAAGGTGGGGCCCCATGGGGGAACACCATGGACAAGGGAACATGTTTTCCCTTGTTTGGTGGGAACATGTTCTCCTTGTTTTGTGGGAACATGTTTTCCCCATGTTTAGTGGGCTGAATTTTCAGCCCCCTCAACCCCTTCCACCACTATATAAGGAGGAGGAGAGGTGCTCTCCAACTCCACTCCAACTCTCTCACACAAGCCATGCATGATCTGGCATTCTCTCTCCCTCCCACGAAATAGTTTCGTAGTGCCGAAAGGCTGTCTGGGTTCCGGTGGGAACTAGTTCTGGACGGCGAAGCCCTGCCGGATAGATGGCACCGTATGTGTGCAACCCCGTAGAGAGGTCGTAGTTTCGTCCTTTTGCCCGAGGGGCTGTTCGAGTGTCCTCCCGAAGGGCTGTCCGAGTGACGGTCCGAGTTCTGTGAGTCCTCCCGAAGGGCTGTCCGCGACACCGTCCGGGGGACTGTCCGACCGCCTCCCGGAGGGCTGTCCGAGTGGCGGATGAGGGAGTACATCCTCGCGGTTGGGAGGTTGTAAATCCTAGCTGCGGGGATCTGCACCGACGATCGTCATCGACTCTACTTCCGCTGCGCTACGAGTCGGTAACGAAAATGATCAAACCTTGTATGCAGTCTCCATAGTGGTCCTGGGCTAGTGCGTAGGTCGGAATTTTTTTGTTTTCTACTGCGTTACCCTACAGGCACGTCCCGTCCCCGTCTTCACCGCCGTCGATCGTCCGCGCCGATCTCGTCGCCGGCACCACCGTGGTGAGCCTCTTGTTCTTATCTTCTTTCTAAAAGAGAAAAATTCTTACTTGTATGATTTAGATAGATACTTGTATAATTTTCTTACTTTTATTATTGTTTGTTATTATATAGTGCGATGGTTTTGGTATCCGCCCCCGTCGGCCCTCGTCCTGTCTATGATTCGGATGTGGTATATATTATATTTTATAACTATTTGGTTCATTTATTGTTTATGACAATTATGCCGACCAACGTGACCTAGATTTTTTTTATCTAGGAGATATGTGAACCGAAAATTCCAACTGACCATATTGTCGAGAGGTTAAATTTAGTTGAAGAAGAAAACAATTACATGAAGGAAAAATTGAAAAAAATTAAGGAGGAGATGATGATATTGGAGTTGCATGTTGCGGATGTCGTCGATGATCACAAAATCAAGATGGATGCAATGCGCTTCAAGATTCGAAAGTATAGAAAATATGCCATTCATACCGAGGCTTGGTATCATTATGCCGTTGGATCAATTGTTACCTTGGTTACGATTATGATCGCATTTGTTGTTGCATTGAAATGTTTTACATAGTTTCAATGTATGTTTTAATTAGATGCTCTGGAGAGCTATATGTTGTTCAATGAGAACTATGTATGTACTTTGGTTTTAATGTGATGATGAACTTCTATTAATTTGGTCACTTATCTATTCATGATGTTCTGTAATTGTTTTTGACACACTTAATTATATATAATGCACGCAGATGAACCGGCAATGGATGTACGGTGACAGACGCAGAATGGTTTTATGTGTTGAGGTGGCTGAGGCAAACAAGCAGAATGGTTTTATGTGTTGTCCATGTCCTATATGTGGGAATACGAAGTCTTACTCTGACCGGAAAATCCTTCACACCCACCTGCTTTATAAGGGTTTCATGCCACACTATAATGTTTGGACCAAGCACGGAGAAAGAGGGGTTATGATGGAAGACAGCAAAGAAGAACAGGATGATGACAACTATGTGCCCCCTGAATACAGTGATGCTGCAATGGGGGAAGCTGAAGATCAAGAGGAACCAGATGATATGCCTGATGATGATCTCCGCCGGGTCATTGTTGATGCAAAGAGACAGTGCAAAAGTGAAAAGGAGAAGCTGAAGTTCGATCGCATGTTAGAGGATCACAAAAAAGGGTTGTACCCCAATTGCAAAGATGGCAACACAAAGCTCGGTACCGTACTGGAATTATTGCAGTGGAAGGCAGAGAATGATGTGCCTGACAAAGATTAGAGAAGCTACTAAAAATATTGAAGAAGAAGCTTCCAAAGGATAACGAATTGCCCGACAGTACGTACGCAGCAAAGAAGGTCGTATGCCCTCTAGGATTGGAGGTGCAGAAGATACATGCATGTCCTAATGACTGCATCCTCTACCGCAGTGCGTACGAGGATTTGAACGCATGCCCGGTATGCGGTGCATTGCGGTATAAGATTAGACGAGATGACCCTGGTGATGTTGACGGCGAGCCCCCCAGGAAGAGGGTTCCTGCGAAGGTGATGTGGTATGCTCCTATAAAACCACGGTTGAAACGTCTGTTTAGAAACAAAGAGCATGCCAAGTTGATGCGATGGCACAGAGAGGACCGTAAGAAAGACAGGAAGTTGAGAGCACCCGCTGACGTGTCGCAGTGGAGAAAAATCGAGAAAGTACTCGGAGGAGTTTGCAGGTGATGCAAGGAACGTATGGTTTGGTTTAAGCGCGGATGGCATTAATCCTTTTGGGGAGCAGAGCAGCAATCACAACACCTGGCCCGTGACTCTATGTATCTATAACCTTCCTCCTTGGCTGTGCATGAAGCGAATGTTCATTATGATGCCAGTATGCATCCAAGGCCCTAAGCAACCTGGCAACAACATTGATGTGTACCTAAGGCCATTAGTTGAAGAACTTTTACAGCTGTGGAATGGAAATGGTATACGTGTGTGGGATGAGCACAGACAGGAGGAATTTGACCTGCATGCATTGCTGTATGTAACCATCAATGATTGGCCTACTCTCAGTAACCTTTCAGGACAGACAAACAAGGGATACCATGCATGCACGCACTGTTTAGCTGACACCGAAAGTATATACCTGGACAAATGCAGGAAGAATGTGTACCTGGGGCATCGTCGATTTCTTCCGACCAACCATCAATGTCGAAAGAAAGGCAAGCATTTCAAAGGTGAGGCAGATCACCGGAAGAAGCCCGCCATGCGTACCGGTGATCACGTACTTGCTATGGTCAATGATTTACACGTAATCTTTGGAAAGGGTCCCGGCGTACTATCTGTTCCGAATGACACTAAGGGTGTAGGAGATATGCCCTAGAGGCAGTAATATCAGTTATTTTGTATCTCCTGGTTTGTAATGAAAGTTTATGATTCCATGCTATAACTACAATGATTCTCGAGTCTACAATAAAACGAGGCTTGGAGGGAAACTCATGTGCACGTGTGGGATAATAAACGGAAAAATGTATTCCTGGTCAAGCCCCTTTTGACTAGCTCGAGTATTGCATGATGATCCTGTTTTCCTGATCATGGGCATGTCTATGCCGGCAATTTTGAGGGCACAAATTGTTGGTAGAACACTTGTGTTGAATCGACCCATTTTGATGTTATGCTATGAGACGCATTCATCACAAGTTAATGGTTTATAACATAGAGAAGGTAATGTTTGCATAATTCCTTAGACCATGAGAGTATCGAGTTCCTTCATACTTGCTTCGTGAACTTTGGGGTTTGTTAAACATCATCCGTAACTGGGTGGCTATTACGGCGGCTTACGGGTTCACGGAAAAGTATGGCAAGTAACGAGATAGCTCAAGATTGGGATTTGCTCCTCCGACGATGGAGAGATATACTCGGGCCCTCTCGGTGTTACGGTATCCATCATCGTCTGGCCAGACACCTTGTGATTTGATCACTGCGATGCCGGAACACGGAAACGAGAAAAGAGAACAAAACCGGTAACGAGGTAACTTGCATGATGGACAAATTGTTGATCCACAGGAATGCAATAAATCTCACCTTGGGTGTTTGTGACATATCGCGAAGCAACAGGAATAGCACACGGCAACTGGAGGTTCACTCGAATATTCATTCGTGTGGGTATAGGGGTCAATATGGGTGTCCACGGCTCCGATGTTGATCATTGATCGGAAAGTGTTCCGGTCATGTCTATACTTCACCGAACCTATAGGGTCACACGCTTAAGGGTCATCTATCTGCTGAATACTAGACAGGGAGTCTGAGAGAAAGTCACCGAAAATGTTTCGGAGACAACGGAAGAGTTCCGAGAGAGAGAGAACACCGAAAGAGTTTTGGTAAAACCGAAAAGTTGTTTCGGAATATATTATTTGGTCAAAAAGGGTTTCGGCACCGCCTGGAAATTTTCAGAGGATGCCAGAATTGGACTGGGAACTTCTGGGAATTTTCAGAGAGAAAAACCGGAAATGTTCCGAAACTGCCGTAACCGCTGTTGATGCTTTCCGCTGATAAAAACCACCGCACCGAAAATGTTTCGGATCGTGCCCAGAATAATTTTGGAGGGTGCCAGAAATGTTCTGGGACCTTCTGGAATTTTTCAGAAAAAGTTTCGCGGAAAACATCTTGTCTCAGCGCGAGGGGACAAGATCCCACGAATCGGGGGTTGCATGTTTGGTGGCTTTTTGTCTAGGGAGCATGCATGTTTCATGGAGACATGTTGGTGGCTTGTTGGGGGGGCACCCCCATGGGGGGAGACAAGGTGTGGGCCGGCCCAAGGGCTGCCATGGTGGTGTCCCCTTGGTGCCCCCCTTGTGTTACCATTATGCCCTTTCATGTGTGACATGAAGCTTGGGTATTTTGGTATTTCAACATCCCACCCCACCCCTTGCCTTGGCCTACAAAAGGAGGAGTTGGGGCTGCCATCTCCTTCATCCCTTGCTCTCATACACATGCCATGCATTATCTGGCTTCTTCTCTCCCTCCCACGAAAACAGTTTCGTAGAGCCGAAAGGCTGTCTGGGTTCCGGTGGGAACTAGTTCTGGACGGCGAAGCCCTGCCGGATAGATGACACCGTATGTGTGCAACTCTGTAGAGAGGTCGTAGTTTCGATCCTTTTGCCCGTGGGGCTGTTCGAGTGTCCTCCCGGAGGGCTGTCCGGGTCTCCGTTCAAGTTTCGAGGGTCCTCCCGGAGGGCTGTCCGTGACATCGTCTGGGGGACTGTCCGACCGCCTCCCGAAGGGCTGTCCGGAGAGGGAGTACATCCTCGCGGTTGGGAGGTTGTAAATCCTAGCTGCGGGGATCTGCACCGACGATCTACACCGACTCTTCTTCCGCTGCGCTTCGAGACGGTACGGATCAGATCAAACCTTGTATGCAGTCTCCATAGTGGTCCTGGGCGTGCTCGCTATACCGAAAATTTTGATTTTCTGTCGCGTTCCCCTACAGTGGCATAAAGAGCCGTGCTATGCGTAGATGCAGGTTACGATCTAGAATACATGGAGATGTATGGGTATTGCATAATATAATTTTGGAGTAGATGAGATCTATTGCTGAAAATTATTTATGCGGGTAGCAGATGAAATCTGTTACCCGATGTTCTTGTTGCTTCCCTCGAATTTGCGTATTTCTGATCCTGAAACAGCATGGTGGAATTTTTACAAAGTTCTTGCAATCCGCGATCCTGATTGATCAACGAAGTGCTATCAGTTCTTTGGGTTCCACCATAGTTAAAGGAAAGATGAAATTTCACAGATAAAAGGGCAATGCAGATATGATCTGCACGGGGGTCATACGTATGATGAAGTTTAGTATGGGGCTCGAGATTTTAATATCTCGTGTTTCATACACCCTGGAAAGTTAATCTAGCGACTTGAATAATCATACTTGATGATAAACATTGGTAGCTGCGGTTTAAGTAAAAACCTTAGAAGCCACGTAAAATAAAATTTTGCATAAACCGATTAGAGGCGTCTAACTTGGTTTTGCAGGATGGTTTGCATGTGATGTGGTATAGCAATGCTCATATTCAATTTGATTATGTATGAGATGACTATATGATGTAATTAACATGACCTGCGTGTCATGATTCGGCATGATGGCTGGAGCCATATGATTGCACTTTAATGACCTGCGTGTCAACCTTAAGTAATGCATTTATTTTATCTGCTATGGAGATAGCAATATTATCTGGTGCATCGACAAGGTGGTGGCAATCTTCACGAAGGTGAACACCGACGCGAATGCCGAAGACGAAGAAATGAAAGACTTCTCCGTCAGAAGGGGCTATACCATATCATGCTATTATGAATTGCCTGAGATGTTTATCCCTCTTGATGCACCCTTCTTGATTGCGCGGTAGTCGCTTTTTATTAGGGTGATCTCTCACTTCAAAATATCAAAGTAGTTAGTGTTCACCCAAGTGTAGCACCGTCTGTAATTCGTATCTTTTCACGGTACGCCATGTCCACATGGGTACGAACGAATCGAGAGGAATGGGGCGGGTGAGGTCAGACCTCGCAGCAAGATCACTTGGTTGTCTTTGACGTTCAGGCAGGATCGTCCTGAGCTCGGAACACACCCATCGAAAGATGAACAAGAGTCACATGGAGATGTGATCGGCAAGTTTGCCTACCAATTGAAATTCTCGTCATCAGTGATGTCCACATCAATGGCGTTGAATCGAAGTGTGGGTCTTGTATCACTCATAATCAATTTTGAGAGATATTGATTTGAGTGGGAGCGCACTTTAGAATAAAACTGTTTATTCACTAGTGCAAATTTCATTATAAACAAAGTCTAAGTGAAAACTTGTGTTTTCCGTTGTAGATCAAATGGCTCGCAACACCGCGTTCAACTTAGGCCCGATGTTACAGAAAGAGAAGTTAATTGCGACTGGAAACAACTATGCGGACTGGGTCCGCAACCTGAGGATTGTCCTCAGGAGCGCTAAGAAACTGTATGTGCTTGAAAATGCTCTTCCAGCTAAACCGGCGGCAGAGGCCCCGGAAGATGAACAAAATGTCTGGGCCACTAAGGATGATGATCACAACTTAGTGCAGTGCCTCATGCTAGCTTGCATGTGTACAGACCTTCAAAAACGTTTTGAATTCCATAAATCCCGTGATATGATCCGGGAATGGATGCTCTGTACAAGGAAACCGCAAAGTCTGAAAGATTTGATATCATGAAGGCTTTGATGGATTGCAAGATGGCTGAGGGTAGTTCAGTTGGCAAACACGTGGTCAAAATGATTGGCTATGCTGAAAGGCTTAAAACCCTGGAATTTCCACATCCACCTGGCCATACAATGGACATGTTGCTTTCTTCTCTCCCCCCGTCTTACGACGGTTTTGTATTAAACTACAACATGAGTGGGATGGAGAAGGAACCGGAAGAGGTGCTCGCCATGCTGAAAACTGCAGAAGGAGGATTGCGGAAAAATGGCAAGCAAGTGTTGCTTGTGAATAAAACCGCCAGTTTCAAAAAGAAAAAAGGCAAGCCAAAGAGGGGCAAGGGCGCCGGTAAGACCGGATCCCAAAGCAACTCTAAGGGCGGAGCCAAGAATGAAACTGAGTGCTTCTACTGCAAGGGCACAGGACACTGGAAGAGAAACTGCAAGAAGTATCTGGAAGATAAGAAGTCCGGGAAAACCGGAAAAAGGTATAATTGTTATACAAGTTAATGTCATTGACGTTTTGCTTGCTGGCGAAAATTCTAAGTCTTGGGTATTTGATACCGGATCGGTTGCTCACATTTGCAACTCGATACAGGGACTTCAGAAGGTGCGCAGGCTGGCAAAGAATGAGGTCGTGATGCGGGTCGGGAACGGCGCTGGGATCGCCGCGCAAGCCGTCGGCATTATGCCTCTACGTCTCCCTTCGGGATTTATTTTGGAACTTAGTAACTGTTATCTTGTTCCGGCATTGTGTAGAAACATTATCTCCGGATCATGTTTAGTGCACGATGGGTATTCGTACAAGTCTGAGAACAATGATTGTTCACTTTATTGTAAGGATATGTTTTATGGATTTGCACCCATTGTTGTGGGCCTTTTCATACTAAATCTTGAATGTGGAAATGATGTCTTTAACGTGAATGCTAAACGCCTTAAGAAGGATGCTACCACCACCACTTACTTGTGGCACTGTCGACTTGGCCACATCGGAAAGAAACGCATGCAAAAACTCCAGTCAAATGGAGTTTTACCGTCCTTTGATTTTGAATCATTCGACACATGTGAAGCTTGTCTGATGGGGAAAATGACCAAGACGCCGTTCACGGGTCATCCTGAACGGGCGTGTGAATTATTGGAAATAATACATAGTGATGTATGTGGTCCAATGAACACGGCCACACGGGGTGGGTATTTTTACTTCGTGACTTTTACTGATGATTTAAGTCGGTATGGCTATATCTACTTGATGAAGCATAAGTCGGAAACCTTTGAAAAGTTCAAAGAATTTCAGAATGAGGTAGAAAATCATCCTGACAAAAAGATTAAGTTTCTGCGGTCTGATCGCGGAGGCGAATATCTTAGTCATGAGTTTGGCCAACATCTAAGTGACCGTGGAATTGTTTCACAGCTTACGCCTCCCGGAACTCCACAGAGAAACGGAGTATCGGAACGACGTAACCGAACCTTGTTGGACATGGTAAGGTCGATGATGTCTCTTACAGATCTACCGATATCTTTTTGGGGTCACGCACTACTTACTGTAGCTCACACACTAAACAGAGCACCGTCTAAATCTGTTGAGACGACACCATACGAGTTATGGCATGGGAAGAAACCCAATTTGTCGCATCTCAAAGTTTGGGGTTGTGAAGCTTATGTAAAATGTTTACAACCAAGCAAACTCGATCCCAGATCAGACAAATGTAACTTTGTAGGTTATCCCAAGGAAACCGTTGGGTATTTCTTCTACCAACCCTTCGAGTGCAAAGTGTTTGTCGCTAAAAACGGAGTCTTTCTCGAGAAAGAGTTTCTCGCAAAAGAATTAAGTGGGAGGACAGTACAACTTGATGAGATTAGTGAATCTTCGGCAACTGTTGATACGGCTAAGGAACCGGAAGAAATTCCGCTAATTATCCCTACAACCGTGCCGGAAGTTGTCGCATGCGATGCGGAGACTTCAGACAATGTTGTAACTGAACCGCGCAGATCAGGTAGGGCTATCCAGCCACCTGAATGGTTTCACAACGAAATCTTCATTCTTGAAGGCGATGAACCTGCGCACTACAAGGAAGCGATGGCGGGGCCCAGCTCAAAGGAATGGCACAAGGCCATGAGATCCGAAATGGAATCCATGTACGAAAACCAAGTTTGGAACTTGGAAGAACTTCCATAAGGCGCAAAGCCGATTGGTTGTAAATGGGTTTTCAAAAGAAAGACGGAAGCGGATGGTAACATTACTATCCACAAAGCTAGACTTGTCGCGAAAGGGTTCACGCAAGTTCCAGGAGTGGACTACGACGAGACTTTCTCGCCCGTAGCTATGCTTAGGTCTGTTCGGATATTGCTAGCAATTGCTGCTTATTTCGACTATGAAATATGGCAGATGGATGTCAAAATGGCTTTCCTAAATGGAAACCTCAAAGAGGATGTATACATGATACAGCCGGAAGGTTTTGGCATTCATGAGGATGCTGGAAAGGTATGCAAACTTCAGAAAGCCATTTATGGTCTGAAGCAAGCATCAAGGAGCTGGAACATTCGTTTTGATTAAGTGGTCAAAGAGTTTGGTTTCATCAGGAATGACGAAGAATCTTGTGTTTACAAGAAGTTTAGTGGGAGCGCAAAAGCATTTCTAATCTTGTATGTGGATGACATATTATTGATTGGAAATGACATGAATTTTCTTAGCGAAATAAAAGAATCATTGAAGAAAAGGTTTTCAATGAAAGACTTAGGCGAAGCTGCATATGTATTGGGCATCAGAATCTATAGAGATAGATCAAAACGCCTGATAGCGCTTAGCCAAAGCACGTACATTGACAAGATGTTGAAAAGGTTCAACATGGAGAACTCCAAGAAAGGCCTACTCCCCATGTCACCTGGCACAGTGCTTTGCAAGAATCAGAGTCCTCGAACTCTCGATGAGCGAGTACAAATGAATGATGTTCCATATGCCTCGGCAGTTGGTTCTATTATGTATGCCATGCTATGTACAAGACCGGATGTTTCCTATGCGCTAAGTGTTAGCAGCCGGTACCAAAGTGATCGAGGATTGGAACACTGGGCCGCAGTCAAGGGTATTCTTAAGTACGTCAGACGGACCAAGGATTTACTCCTTGTGTACGGAGGTGATGAAGAGCTCATTGTAAGTGGTTACACTGATGCAGGCTTCATGACTGACCCAGATGACTTCAAATCTCAATCAGGCTATGTTTTCATGTTGAACGGTGGCGCAGTTGATTGGAAAAGTTCCAAACAAAAGACTGTGGCGGATTCTACGATGGAGGCGGAGTATGTTGCAGCTTCAGAAGCCTCCAAGGAGGCGGTATGGATCAAGCAATTTCTTGAAGACCTTGGTGTGGTTCCAAGTGCTCTGGACCCGGTGGAGATCTATTGTGATAATAGTGTCGCCGTGGCTTAGGCAAGGGAGCCAAGTTCGCACCATAAGACAAGACATATTCAACGCAAATATAAACTCATTCGACATCATGTCGAAGAGGGTTTAGTGAAAGTACGCAAAGTTCACACGGATCTGAATGTGTCAGACCCGATGACAAAGCCTCTACCACGAGCAAAGCATGAGCAACACCGGATAGCCATTGGTGTTAGGGAAGCCATGTAACTGGATTATGACTCTAGTGCAAGTGGGAGTCTGTAGGAGATATGCCCTAGAAGCAGTAATATCAGTTATTTTGTATCTCCTGGTTTGTAATGAAAGTTTATGATTCCATGCTATAACTACAATGATTCTCGAGTCTACAATAAAACGAGGCTTGGAGGGAAACTCATGTGCACGTGTGGGATAATAAACGGAAAAATGTATTCCTGGTCAAGCCCCTTTTGACTAGCTCGAGTATTGCATGATGATCCTGTTTTCCTGATCATGGGCATGTCTATGCCGGCAATTTTGATGGCACAAATTGTTGGTAGAACACTTGTGTTGAATCGACCCATTTTGATGTTATGCTATGAGACGCATTCGTCACAAGTTAATGGT
Organism: Thinopyrum elongatum; assembly: GCA_011799875.1. Lineage (NCBI taxonomy): Eukaryota > Viridiplantae > Streptophyta > Magnoliopsida > Poales > Poaceae > Thinopyrum > Thinopyrum elongatum. Next base: position 3,816,192 of record CM022300.1, on the reverse strand, counting down.
TTATAACACAGAGAAGTTAATGTTTGCATACTTCCTTAGACCATGAGAGTATCGAGTTCCTTCATACTTGCTTCGTGAACTTTGGGGTTTGTTAAACGTCATCCGTAACTGGGTGGCTATTACGGCGGCTTACGGGTTCACGGAAAAGTATGGCAAGTAACGAGATAGCTCAAGATTGGGATTTGCTCCTCCGACGATGGAGAGATATACTCGGGCCCTCTCGGTGTTACGGTATCCATCATCGTCTGGCCAGACACCTTGTGATTTGATCACTGGGATGCCGGAACACGGAAACGAGAAAAGAGAACAAAACCGGTAACGAGGTAACTTGCATGATGGACAAATTGTTGATCCACAGGAATGCAATAAATCTCACCTTGGGTGTTTGTGACATATCGCGAAGCTACAGGAATAGCACACGGCAACTGGAGGTTCACTCGAATATTCATTCGTGTGGGTATAGGGGTCAATATGGGTGTCCACGGCTCCGATGTTGGTCATTGATCGGAAAGTGTTCGGTCATGTCTATACTTCACCGAACCTATAGGGTCACATCCTTAAGGGTCATCTATCTGCTGAATACTAGACAGGGAGTCTGAGAGAAAGTCACCGAAAATGTTTCGGAGACAACGGAAGAGTTCCGAGAGAGAGAACACCGAAAGAGTTTTGGTAAAACCGAAAAGTTGTTTCGGAATATATTATTTGGTCAAAAAGGGTTTCGGCACCGCCTGGAAATTTTCAGAGGATGCCAGAATTGGTCTGGGAACTTCTGGGAATTTTCAGAGAGAAAAACCGGAAACGTTCCGAAATTGCCGTAACCGCTGTTGATGCTTTCCGCTGATAAAAACCACCGCAACGAAAATGTTTCGGATCGTGCCCAGAATAATTTTGGAGGGTGCCAGAAATGTTCTGGGACCTTCTGGAATTTTTCAGAAAAAGTTTCGCGGAAAACATCTTGTCTCAGCACGAGGGGACAAGATCCCACGAATCGGGGGTTGCATGTTTGGTGGCTTTTTGTCTAGGGAGCATGCATGTTTCATGGAGACATGTTGGTGGCTTTTTGGGGGGGCCCCCCCATGGGGGGAGACAAGGTGTGGGCCGGCCCAAGGGCTGCCATGGTGGTGTCCCCTTGGTGCCCCCCTTGTGTTACCATTATGCCCTTTCATGTGTGACATGAAGCTTGGGTATTTTGGTATTTCAACATCCCACCCCACCCCTTGCCTTGGCCTATAAAAGGAGGAGTTGGGGCTGCCATCTCCTTCATCCCTTGCTCTCATACACATGCCATGCATTATCTGGCTTCTTCTCTCCCTCCCACGAAAACAGTTTCGTAGAGCCGAAAGGCTGTCTGGGTTCCGGTGGGAACTAGTTCTGGACGGCGAAGCCCTGCCGGATAGATGACACCGTATGTGTGCAACTCTGTAGAGAGGTCGTAGTTTCGATCCTTTTGCCCGTGGGGCTGTTCGAGTGTCCTCCCGGAGGGCTGTCCGGGTCTCCGTTCGAGTTTCGAGGGTCCTCCCGGAGGGCTGTCCGCGACATCGTCCAGGGGACTGTCCGACCGCCTCCCGAAGGGCTGTCCGGAGAGGGAGTACATCCTCGTGGTTGGGAGGTTGTAAATCCTAGCTGCGGGGATCTGCACCGACGATCTACACCGACTCTTCTTCCGCTGTGCTTCGAGTCAGTACGGATCAGATCAAACCTTGTATGCAGTCTCCATAGTGGTCCTGGGCGTGCTCGCTATACCGAAAATTTTGATTTTTTGTCGCGTTCCCCTACAGAGGGACGTGCACCCATGTGGAAGAAGAAATCTATATTTTGGGACCAACCCTACTGGAAAGACCTAGAGGTCCGCTCTTCAATCGACGTGATGCACATGACAAAGAACCTTTGCGTGAACCTGCTAGGCTTCTTGGGCGTGTATGGGAAGACAAAAGATACACCGGAGGCATGAGAGGACCTGCAACATTTGCACGAAAAAGACGGCATGCCTCCAAAGCAGTATGAAGGTCCTTCCAGCTACGCTCTTACCAAAGAAGAGAAGGAAATCTTCTTCGAATGCCTGCTCAGTATGAAGGTCCCGTCTGGCTTCTCGTCGAATATAAAGGGAATAATAAATATGGCAGAGAAAAAGTTCAGAACATAAAGTCTCATGACTGCCACGTGATTATGATGCAACTGCTTCCTATAGGAGATATGCCCTAGAGGCAATAATAAATATTATTGATTATCTCCCTGTTCATAATTAGGTTTATGTTCCATGCTATAACTGCTATGGTTCTCGAGTCTGCAAATAAAACGAGGCTTGGAGGAAGACTCATATGCACGTGTGGGATAATAAACGATAAAATGTATTCCTAGTCAAGCCTCTATGACTGGCTCAAGTGTTGCATGATGGTTCTGTTTTCTTGATCATGGGCATGTCTATGCCAGCAACTTTGAGGGCACAATGTTATAAGAACATTTGTGTTGAATCGACCCGATTGATGTTATGCTATGAGATACATTCGTCATGAGTTAATGGTTAATAACACAGAGATGGTTAATGTTTGCATAATTCCTTAGACCATGAGAGTATCGAGTTTCTTCATACTTGCTTCATGAACTTTGGGGTTTGTTAAATGTCATCCGTAAATGGGTGGCTATTACGGCGGCTTACGGGTTCATGGAAAAGTATGTCAAGTAACTTGATAGCTCGAGATTGGGATTTGCTCCTCCGATGATGGAGAGATATCTCTGGGCCCTCTCGGTGTTACGGTATCCATCATCGTCTGGCCAGACACTTCGTGATTTGATCACGGGGATGCCGGAACACGGTAACGAGAAAAGAGAACAATACCGGTAACGAGGTAACTAGCATAGTGGACAAGTTGTTGATCCACGGGAATGCCAACATGTCTCACCTCGGGTATTTGTAACATATCGCGAAGCAACAGGAATAGCACACGGCAACTGGAGGTTCACTCGAATATTCATTCGTGTGGGTATAGGGGTCAATATGGGTGTCCACGGCTCCGATGTTGATCATTGATCGGAAGGGGTTCCAGGTCATGTCTATACTTCACCGAACCTATAGGGTCACACGCTTAAGGGTCATCTATCTGCTGAATACTAGACAGGGAGTTTGAGAGAAAATCACCGAAAAAGTTTCGGACACCGAAAAAGTTTCGGACAGCGGAAAAGTTCCGCAGAGAGAGGTCACCGGATGAGTTCCGGTGAAACTGAAAAGTTGTTTCAGAGGATACCATAAAGTCAAATTGGTTTCGGCACATGCCCGATAATTCTTGGAGGGTGCCAGAATCATTCTGGAAACTTTTGGGAATTTTCTGGAAGAAAAACCGGAAATGTTCCGGAGCTGCCGGAACCACTTCAGATGCTTTTCGCAGATGAAAATCACTAATCTGGAATTGTTCCAGAACGCGTTGAAAATTATTTTAGTGGGTACTAGAAATGTTCTAAGCCCACATAAATATTTTCAGTTCGAGCGGACGCTGAAAAATGTCGTCATGAATAGTGAAAGTGCTTTTTGGGTGGCTTCTTGGAGAAGCCACCTTGAGGGTCCTTTGGTATTTTTCCCCTTGGCTTCTTGGAGAAGCCACCCTTGGGCTTGGCCTATAAATAGGGGTGGAGGGGGCTGCCTAAAGACTCACTCTTTCTCACATATACATGCCATTGCAATGATCTGGCTTCTTCTCTCCCTCTCCGCGAAATAGTTTCGTAGAGCCGAAAGGCTGTCTGGGTTCCGGTGGGAACTAGTTCTGGACGGCGAAGCCCTGCCGGATAGATGACACCGTATGTGTGCAACTCTGTAGAGAGGTCGTAGTTTCGATCTTAGTGCCCGAGGGGCTGTTCGAGAGTGCCTCCCGAAGGGCTGTCCAAGTGACGGTCCGAGTTCTGTGAGTCCTCCCGAAGGGCTGTCCGAGTTTCGAAGGTCCTCCCGAAGGGCTGTGCGCGACACCGTCCGGGGGACTGTCCGACTGCCTCCCGGAGGGCTGTCCGGGTGGCGGATGAGGGTATACATCCTCGCGGTTGGGAGGTTGTAAATCCTAGCTGCGGGGATCTGCACCGCCAATCGTCATCGACTCTACTTCCGCTGCGCTACGAGTCGGTAACGAAAATGATCAAACCTTGTATGCAGTCTCCATAGAGGTCCTGGGCTGGTGCGTAGGTCGGAAAATTTTTGTTTTCTGCTGCGTTACCCTACAGTGGCATCATGAGCCGTGCTATGCGTAGATGCAGGTTGCGATCTAGAATACATAGAGATGTATGGGTGTTGCACAATATAATTAGGTAGTAGATGAGTTCTATTACTGAAAATTATTTGTGCGGGTAGCAGATGAAATCTGTTACCCGATGTTCTTGTTGCTTCCCTGGAATTTGCATATTTCTGATCTTGATAACAGCATGGTGGAGTTTCAATGTTCTGGCAATCCGCGATCCTGATTGATCAACGAAGTGCTAACAGTTCATTGAATTCCACCTTAGTTAAAAAGAAAGATGAAATTTTGCAGACGAAAGGGCAATGCAGATATGATCTGCACGGGGGTCATGCGTATGACGAAGTTTAGTATGGGGCTCGAGATTTTATTATCTCGGTTTTCATACACCCTGGAAAGTTAATCTAGCGACTTGAATTATCATACTTGATGATGGACGTTGGTAGCTTCGGTTTGTTTCGAAACCTTAGAAGCCACGTAAAACAATTTTTTGCATGAACCGATTAGAGGCGTCTAACTTGGTTTTGCAGGAGGGTTTGCATGTGCATTTGATGTGGTATAGCAGTGCTCATAATAATTTGATTATGTATGAGATGTCTATATGATGTAAATTGATTAACATGACCTGCGTGTCATGATTCGGCATGATGGCTGGAGCCATATGATTGCACTTTAAATGACCTGTGTGTCAACCTTGTGTAATGCATTATTTTATTAGCTATAGAGATAGCAATATTATCTGGTGCATCGACAAGGTGGTGGCAATCTTCGTGAAGGTGAACACCGACGCGAATGCCGAAGACGAAGAAATACAAGACTTCTCCGTCAGAAAGGGCTATACCATATCATGCTATTATGAATTGCCTGAGATGTTTATCCCTTATGATGCACCCTTCTTGATTGCGCGGTAGTCGCTTTTATTAGGGTGATCTCTCACAAAATATCAAGTAGTTAGTGTTCTCCCAAGTGTAGCACCGTCACGGCACCTAACTTTTCGGGGTATCACATGCTACCATGGGTACGAACGATTAGAGAAGTGTGAGGCGGGTGAGTTGAGACCTCGCAGCGAGATCACTTGGTTGTCTTGATGTTCAGGCATGAAAGTCATGAGCTCGGAACACACGCATCGAAAGATGAACAAGAGTCACATAGAGATGTGATTGGCAAGTTTGCCTACCGATTGAGATTTTCGTCATCAGTGATGCTACCATCAATGGCGTTGAATTGAAATGCGGATCATGAATCACTCACAATCAATTATGAGAGATATTGATTTGAGTGGGAGCGCACTGTAGAATTAATTCTATTAATTCTCAGTGCAATTAATTTTGAACAGTGTCTAAGTGTGATTTGCATAATAGTTGTAGAATTATGGCTCGCATTTCCACCTTCCCTATTAAAATTGAATAGCTGTTAAATATCTGATTAAAACTTTACGGTTGGTAAAGTAATGTGAGGATTGTCCTCAAGAGTGCCGAGAAGGACTTTGTCCTATCGCATACTTTCGGTATTCTCTCGCTTATGCTATGGATCATATGACTCTCGTCCTTCGATCCAAAAGCTGGAATTCCATTTCAGTCAAGTGCAATATGTTTGCTTCCATGAGACCCGAACTTCGAAAGTTTGGATAGTTATGTGATATTCATGGAATCTGAAAATCATTTTCAGAGACAGACAAAGGCTAAAAGATATGAGATATCCAAAGCAATGTTTGTTTGCAAACTATTAGTAAAGGAGTTTACTATGCATTAGACTGATAAGAGAGGGATCCAGAAGAACGCCTGTCATATGATGAAAGGTGAATAAAACAACAACTTAAAGAGAAAGGAAGTGTCCGAAGGGTGTTAGTGTGACTTACACACCTAGGAAGTCCGGGGCTAACGCCACTCTTAAGTTGGGTGCTTCTTCTGAGAGTAGGAGAAATACTGAAAGTTAAACTGTTAGAAGTATAAAGGCAAAAAGAAAGAAGACTGGAATTTCCAGCTCATGTATGAATGTCATACAAGTTTTTAATGTATATAAGGCTGGTCAAAGATATAGTCCTTGGGAATTATGATTAAATTGTTAATCACTGATTCTTGGGTATTGTGAGTTAAATCACAAAGATACCCGCTCGATTGCATTCTGTTGCAACTCGATGTAAGAACTACTATGGCCTGAAAGACTAGCCAGGAATGAGGTTTAGGTATACACAGGGAACATAGTAAATGTTACTATACCTTCCATCGGTGTATTACCGTCTGTATTTATTTTTATAATTCGTTTGGAGTTTCACAAACTCTAGCCCATTGCATAAGGTATCTTGCAAGAAGGTTGTTCATAAGAGAACTTTTGATGTTCGAAGTTATGAATAACATAAGGGCCATACTTTCATTGAGAATGAGATGTATGTTATGAATAATGATATTAATATATTACCTCTAGATTTACTTTCATAATTCATTTTAGAGTTTCATACACTCTAGCCCATTGCAAAATGTTTGTTGCAAAAGGGTTGTTCATAAAAGAACAATTGTTGTTCAGTATTATGAATAACATGAAGGGCCATGCTTCCATCCAGATGGGACGTATGTTATGAATATTGATGGTAATATGATACATCCATAAAACTGACGCTAAATGTCGCAAGACTAAAAGAATACCACACAAGTGTGGCACTGCATTTGGTCACATTGGAGAAACCCGCATGGAAAATTCCATTATGATGGATTTTGAAGTCATTTGATTTTGAATCATCTGACACTTGCAACTTTCCTCCGAAAAGTTTAGTGACTAAAATACCGTTCACAGGCCATAAGGAACGAGCAAAGAACTTATTGGTGATCATACATTTTGATGTATGTAGTTCAATAAATGTTATTGCAAGTAGTGGATTTATCTATCTTCAAAAATGACTCAAGTAGATATGTGGATATTTACTTGATGAGACGTAAGTCTGGATCTTTTGAAATCATTCGAAAGGTTATCAAATATGAAGTAGAAGTTATTGTAATAAGAAAATTATGTTTCTACAATTCGATTGCAGAAAGGAATATTTGAGTTACAAGTTTAGCGAATGTCTGATGAGCTGTGAAAGGGGTTTCATAACTTGCACCTCCCGGAACACCACTGCAAGTGGAAAGTCCGTGAAGATGTAATCGAACCATTTATGACATGGTAAGATCAAAGATGACATAAATAAATTTGCCATTACCCCTTTTAAAGAGTGATGCTTTAGAGACTGCGGCTTTTACACTGAAAAGAGCTCCATCAGGTCTGTTGAAATGACACCATGGTATTGTACGCCCAACCATGTTATATCTTTTCTTAACATTTGGAATATGGGGCTTGTGTAAAAGGTACAAACCTATTCCAAATCAGACAAGTGCTACTTTGTAGGTTATCCCAAGTCATTGGGTATTCCTCCCTCACTATACCGAGGCAAATAGGTTTGCCACAAAGAACGGTATGCTTTTTGAAGAAAATGGTTCTTTCAAAAAGGTGAGTGGGAGAATAGTGCAACTCGACAAGATAAACAGTATCTTCGTCATCAGGTCAAAGGAAAGGAACCTTGGAATTGATTCCGGAGTTTCCTACTGCGACTGATACGGAAGTCTCTACAATAAAATGTATGGACTTCGATCGAACTTGCAGCTGAACCACGTGGGCAAGGCTCGTGCAAACCTCTCAGGTGCGCAAACGAGATATTGTTGTTAGACAACAGTATACCTACAATACACAAGGAAGCATTGATGGGCCCTGACTCCATAATTGGCTAAATGCCAATACAATCCTAGTTAGTTTCCATATAAGTGATTCAAGATTAAAACCTTGATACACCCTTCGGAAGACTTAGAGTCTAATGAATATTTATGGAACTTAAAACTGATACGGATAAAAATGTTTTATCCATAAAGCTTGACTTGTTGCAATAACAAGTTCAAGGAGTTGACTACGATGAGATTGTCTCACCGTAGCGATGCTTAAAGTCGGTTCGGGTTGAACTAGCAATTAAGACATATTTCAATCATCAGATATGAAACATGGATGACAAAAGGATTTCTATCTGATGGAAATAAAACCTAGGACTTGTATGTGATACAGTCCAAAGTAATTTGTCGATCCAGAGGATGCTAGTAAGTTTGCAAACTTCAGAGTTCCAGCAATGAACAGAAGGGAGCAAAATGGAGTTGGAATCTTCGTGTTTTGATGAAATGGTCAAAAGTGTTGCATGATGGTTCTGTTTTCTTGATCATGGGCATGTCTATGCCAGCAACTTTGAGGGCACAATGTTATAAGAACATTTGTGTTGAATCGACCCGATTGATGTTATGCTATGAGATACATTCGTCATGAGTTAATGGTTAATAACACAGAGATGGTTAATGTTTGCATAATTCCTTAGACCATGAGAGTATCGAGTTTCTTCATACTTGCTTCATGAACTTTGGGGTTTGTTAAATGTCATCCGTAAATGGGTGGCTATTACGGCGGCTTACGGGTTCATGGAAAAGTATGTCAAGTAACTTGATAGCTCGAGATTGGGATTTGCTCCTCCGATGATGGAGAGATATCTCTGGGCCCTCTCGGTGTTACGGTATCCATCATTGTCTGGCCAGACACTTCGTGATTTGATCACGGGGATGCCGGAACACGGTAACGAGAAAAGAGAACAATACCGGTAACGAGGTAACTAGCATAGTGGACAAGTTGTTGATCCACGGGAATGCCAACATGTCTCACCTCGGGTATTTGTAACATATCGCGAAGCAACAGGAATAGCACACGGCAACTGGAGGTTCACTCGAATATTCATTCGTGTGGGTATAGGGGTCAATATGGGTGTCCACGGCTCCGATGTTGATCATTGATCGGAAGGGGTTCCAGGTCATGTCTATACTTCACCGAACCTATAGGGTCACACGCTTAAGGGTCATCTATCTGCTGAATACTAGACAGGGAGTCTGAGAGAAAATCACCGAAAAAGTTTCGGACACCGAAAAAGTTTCGGACAGCGGAAAAGTTCCGCAGAGAGAGGTCACCGGATGAGTTCCGGTGAAACTGAAAAGTTGTTTCAGAGGATACCATAAAGTCAAATTGGTTTCGGCACATGCCCGATAATTCTTGGAGGGTGCCAGAATCATTCTGGAAACTTTTGGGAATTTTCTGGAAGAAAAACCGGAAATGTTCCGGAGCTGCCGGAACCACTTCAGATGCTTTTCGCAGATGAAAATCACTAATCTGGAATTGTTCCAGAACACGTTGAAAATTATTTTAGTGGGTACTAGAAATGTTCTAAGCCCACATAAATATTTTCAGTTCGAACGGACGCTGAAAAATGTCGTCATGAATAGTGAAAGTGCTTTTTGGGTGGCTTCTTGGAGAAGCCACCTTGAGGGTCCTTTGGTATTTTTCCCCTTGGCTTCTTGGAGAAGCCACCCTTGGGCTTGGCCTATAAATAGGGGTGTAGGGGGCTGCCTAAAGACTCACTCTTTCTCACATATACATGCCATTGCAATGATCTGGCTTCTTCTCTCCCTCTCCGCGAAATAGTTTCGTAGAGCCGAAAGGCTGTCTGGGTTCCGGTGGGAACTAGTTCTGGACGGTGAAGCCCTGCCGGATAGATGACACCGTATGTGTGCAACTCTGTAGAGAGGTCGTAGTTTCGATCTTAGTGCCCGAGGGGCTGTTCGAGAGTGCCTCCCGAAGGGCTGTCCAAGTGACGGTCCGAGTTCTGTGAGTCCTCCCGAAGGGCTGTCCGAGTTTCGAAGGTCCTCCCGAAGGGCTGTGCGCGACACCGTCCGGGGGACTGTCCGACTGCCTCCCGGAGGGCTGTCCGGGTGGCGGATGAGGGTATACATCCTCGCGGTTGGGAGGTTGTAAATCCTAGCTGCGGGGATCTGCACCGCCAATCGTCATCGACTCTACTTCCGCTGCGCTACGATTCGGTAACGAAAATGATCAAACCTTGTATGCAGTCTCCATAGTGGTCCTGGGCTGGTGCGTAGGTCGGAAAATTTTTGTTTTCTGCTGCGTTACCCTACACTTCCGGTTGCATTGAGGGGGCTTCTACCGGAAATAGTTCGATTAGCCATTGTGAAGCTATGTGCATTCCTCAATGCAATCTCTCGGAAGGTGATCGATCCAGAAATCCTACCAAGACTAAGGAGTGATTTGGCGCAATGTCTTGTCAGTTTCGAGTTGGTGTTCCCACCATCCTTCTTCAATATCATGACACACGTCCTAGTTCATCTAGTCGACGAGATTGCCATTCTGGGCCCTCTATTTCTACACAATATGTTCCCCTTTGAGAGGTTCATGGGAGTCCTAAAGAAATATGTCCGTGTAGGAGATATGCCCTAGAGGCAATAATAAATGTTATTATTTATCTCCGTGTTCATAATTAGGTTTATGTTCCATGCTATAACTGCTGTGGTTCCCGAGCCCGTATATCCATAAAGGCTCTGGGGAAAACCCATGTGCACGTGTGGAATAATAAACGGTAAAATGTATTCCTAGTCATGCCTCTAAGACTAGCTCAAGTGTTGCATGATGATTATGTTTTCCCAATCATAGGCATGTCTATGCCAGCAACTTTGAGGGCACAAATGTTAGAAGAACATTTGTGTTGAATCGACCCGATTGATGTTATGCTATGAGATACATTCGTCACAAGTTAATGGTTAATAGCACAGAGATGGTTAACGTTTGCATGATTCCTCAGACCATGAGAGTATCGAGTTTCTTCATGCTTGCTTCATGAACTTTGGGGTTTGTTAAACGTCATCCGTAAATGGGTGGCTATTACGGCGGCTTACGGGTTCATGGGAAAGTATGTCAAGTAACTTGATAGCTCAAGATTGGGATTTGCTCCTCCGGTGATGGAGAGATATCTCTGGGCCCTCTCGGTGTTACGGTATCCATCATCGTCTGGCCAGACACTTTGTGATTTGATCACGGGGATGCCGGAACACGGTAACGAGAAAAGAGAACAATACCGATAACGGGGTAACTGGCATAGTGGACAAGTTGTTGATCCACGGGGATGCCAACATGTCTAACCTTGGGTATTTGTAACATATCGTGAAGCAACAGGAATAGCACACGGCAACTGGAGGTTCACTCGAATATTCATTCGTGTGGGTATAGGGGTCAATATGGGTGTCCACGGCTCCGATGTTGATCATTGATCGGAAGGGGTTCCAGGTCATGTCTATACTTCACCGAACCTATAGGGTCACACGCTTAAGGGTCATCTATCTGCTGAATACTAGACAGGGAGTCTGAGAGAAAATCACCGAAAAAGTTTCGGACACCGAAATGTTTCGGACAGCGGAAAAGTTCCGCAGAGAGAGGTCACCGGATGAGTTCCGGTGAAACTGAAAAGTTGTTTCAGGGGATACCATTAAGTCAAAATGGTTTCGACACATGCCTGATAATTCTTGGAGGATGCCAGAATCATTCTGGAAACTTCTGGGAATTTTCTGGAAGAAAAACCGGAAATGTTCCGGGGCTGCCGGAACCGCTTCAGATGCTTTTCGCAGATGAAATCACTAAACTGGAATTGTTCCAGAACGCGTTGAAAATTATTTTAGTGGGTACTGGAAATGTTCTAAGCCCACATAAATATTTTCAGTTTGAACGGACGCTGAAAAATGTCGTCGTGAATAGTGAAAGTGCTTTTTGGGTGGCTTCTTGGAGAAGCCACCTTGAGGGTCCTTTGGTATTTTTCCCCTTGGCTTCTTGGAGAAGCCACCCTTGGGCTTGGCCTATAAATAGGGGTGGAGGGGGATGCCTAAAGACTCACTCCTTCTCACATACAAGTGCCATGCAATGATCTGGCTTCTCTCTCCCTCCCACGAAAAGAGTTTCGTAGAGCCGAAAGGCTGTCTGGGTTCCGGTGGGAACTAGTTCTGGACGGCGAAGCCCTGCCGGATAGTTGACACCGTATGTGTGCAACTCTGTAGAGAGGTCGTAGTTTCGATCTTAGTGCCCGAGGGGCTGTTCGTGAGTGCCTCCCGAAGGGCTGTCCAAGTGACGGTCCGAGTTCTGTGAGTCCTCCCGAAGGGCTGTCCGAGTGACCGTTCGAGTTTCGAAGGTCCTCCCGAAGGGCTGTCCGCGACACCGTCCGGGGGACTGTTCGACTGCCTCCCGGAGGGCTGTCCGAAGGGAAGATGAGGGTATACATCCTCGCGGTTGGGAGGTTGTAAATCCTAGCTGCGGGGATCTGCACCACCGATCGTCATCGACTCTACTTTCGCTGCGCTACGGGTCGGTAACGAAAATGATCAAACCTTGTATGCAGTCTCCATAGTGGTCCTGGGCTGGTGCGTAGGTCGGAAAATTTTTGTTTTCTGCTGCGTTACCCTACAGTGGCATCATGAGCCGTGCTATGCGTAGATGCAGGTTGCGATCTAGAATACATAGAGATGTATGGGTGTTGCACAATATAATTAGGTAGTAGATGAGTTCTATTACTGAAAATTATTTGTGCGGGTAGCAGATGAAATCTGTTACCCGATGTTCTTGTTGCTTCCCTGGAATTTGCATATTTCTGATCTTGATAACAGTATGGTGGAGTTTCAAAGTTCTGGCAATCCGCGATCCTGATTGATCAACGAAGTGCTAACAGTTCATTGAATTCCACCTTAGTTAAAAAGAAAGATGAAATTTTGCAGACGAAAGGGCAATGCAGATATGATCTGCACGGGGGTCATGCGTATGACGAAGTTTAGTATGGGGCTCGAGATTTTATTATCTCGGTTTTCATACACCCTGGAAAGTTAATCTAGTGACTTGAATTATCATACTTGATGATGGACGTTGGTAGCTTCGGTTTGTTTCGAAACCTTAGAAGCCACGTAAAACAATTTTTTGCATGAACCGATTAGAGGCGTCTAACTTGGTTTTGCAGGAGGGTTTGCATGTGCATTTGATGTGGTATAGCAGTGCTCATAATAATTTGATTATGTATGAGATGACTATATGATGTAAATTAATTAACATGACCTGTGTGTCATGATTCGGCATGATGGCTGGAGCCATATGATTGCACTTTAAATGACCTGCGTGTCAACCTTGTTGTAATGCATTATTTTATTAGCTATAGAGATAGCAATATTATCTGGTGCATCGACAAGGTGGTGGAAATCTTCGCGAAGGTGAACACCGACGCGAATGCCAAAGACGAAGAAATACAAGACTTCTCCGTCAGAAAGGGCTATACCATATCATGCTATTATGAATTGCCTGAGATGTTTATCCCTTATGATGCACCCTTTTTGATTGCGTGGTAGTCGCTTTTATTAGGGTGATCTCTCACAAAAAAACCAAGTAGTTAGTGTTCTCCCAAGTGTAGCACCGTCACGGCACCTAACTTTTCGGGGCATCACATGGACACATGGGTGCGAACGATTAGGGAAGTGTGAGGCGGGTGAGTTGAGACCTCGCAGTGAGATCACTTGGTTGTCTTGACGTTCTGGAGGAGCGTCCTGAGCTCGGAACACGCCCATCGAAAGATGAACAAGAGTCACATAGAGATGTGATTGGCAAGTTGGCCTACCGATTGCAATTCTCGTCACTTGAGATGGACACATCCTTGGCGTTGAATTGTAATATGGATCTTGAATCACTCACAATCAATTATGAGAGATATTGATTTGAGTGGGAGCGCACTGTTGAATTAACTTGTTTAATTCTCAGTGCAATTAATTATGAACACTGTCTAAGTGTGGTTTGCTAATAGTTGTAGAATAATGGCTCGCGTTTCCACCTTCCCTATTAAAATTGAATAGCTGTTAAATATCTGGTTAAAACTTTACGGTTGGTAACGTAATGTGAGGATTGTCCCCAAGAGTGCCAAGAAGGACTTTGTCCTATCGCATACTTTTGGTATTCTCTCGCTTATGCTATGGATCATGTGACTCTCGTCCTTCGATCCAAAAGCTAGAATTCCATTTTTAGTCAAGTGCAATATGTTTGCTTCCATGAGACCCGAACTTCGAAAGTTTGGATAGTTATGTGATATTCATGGAATCTGAAAATCATTTTCAGAGACAGACAAAGGCTAAAAGATATGAGATATCCAAAGCAATGTTTGTTTGCAAACTATTAGTAAAGGAGTTTACTATGCATTAGACTAATAAGAGAGGGATCCAGTAGAACGCCTGTCATATGATGAAAGGTGAATAAAACAAACAACTTAAAGAGAATGGAAGTGTCCGAAGGGTGTTAGTGAAACTTTCATGCCTAGGAAGTCCGGGGCTAACGCCACTCTTAAGTTGGATGCTTCTTCTGAGAGTAGGAGAAATACTGAAAGTTAAACTGTTAGAAGTATAAAGGCAAAAAGAAAGAAGACTGGAATATCCAGCTCATGTATGAATGTCATACAAGTTTTTGATGTATAGAAGGCTGGTAAAAGATATAGTTCTTGGGAATTATGGTTAAACATGTTAATCACTAATTCTTGGGTATTGTGAGACAATCACAAAGATACCCCCTCGATTGCATTCTGTTGCAATTCGATGTAAGAACTACTATGGCCTAAAAGACTAGCCAGAAATGAGGTTTAGGTATACACAGGGAACATAGTAAATGTTACTATACCTTCCATCGGTGTATTACCGTCTGTATTTATTTTTATAATTCGTTTGGAGTTTCACAAACTCTAGCCCATTGCATAAGGTATCTTGCAAGAAGGTTGTTCATAAGAGAACTTTTGATGTTCGAAGTTATGAATAACATAAGGGCCATACTTTCATTGAGAATGAGATGTATGTTATGAATAATGATATTAATATATTACCTCTAGATTTACTTTCATAATTCATTTTAGAGTTTCATACACTCTAGCCCATTGCAAAATGTTTGTTGCAAAAGGGTTGTTCATAAAAGAACAATTGTTGTTCAGTATTATGAATAACATGAAGGGCCATGCTTCCATCCAGATGGGACGTATGTTATGAATATTGATGGTAATATGATACATCCATAACACTGACACTAAATGTCGCAAGACTAAAAGAATACCACACAAGTGTGGCACTGCATTTGGTCACATTGGAGAAACCCGCATGGAAAATTCCATTATGATGGATTTTGAAGTCATTTGATTTTGAATCATCTGACACTTGCAACTTTCCTCCGAAAAGTGAAGTGACTGAAATACCGTTCACAGGCCATAAGGAATGAGCAACAAACTTATTGGTGATCATACATTTTGATGTGTGTAGTTCAATAAATGTTGTTGCAAGTAGTGGATTTATCTATCTTCAGAAATGACTCAAGTAGATATATGGATATTTACTTGATGAGACGTAAGTCTGGATCTTTTGAAATCATTCGAAAGGTTTTCAAATATGAAGTAGAAGTTATTGTAACAAGAAAATTATGTTTCTACAATTCGATTGCAGAAAAAAAAAATTTGAGTTACAAGTTTAGCGAATGTCTGATGAGTTGTGAAAAGAGTTTCATAACTTACACCTCCCGGAACACCACTGTGAGTGGAAAGTCCGTGAAGATGTAATCGAACCATTTATGACATGATAAGATCAAAGATGACATAAATAAATTTGCCATTATCCCTTTTAAAAGGTGATGCTTTAGAGACTGCCGCTTTTACACTGAAAAGAGCTCCATCAGGGTCTGTTGAAATGACACCATGGTATGGTATGCCCAACCATGTCATATCTTTTCTTAACATTTGGAATATGGGGCTTGTGTAAAAGGTTACAAACCTATTCCAAATCAGACAAGTGCTACTTTGTAGGTTATCCCAAGTCATTGGGTATTCCTCCCTCACTATACCGAGGCAAATAGGTTTGCCACAAAGAACGGTATGCTTTTTGAAGAAAATGGTTCTTTCAAAAAGGTGAGTGGGAGAACAATGCAACTCGATGGGATAAATAGTATCTTCGTCATCAGTTCAAAGGAAAGAGACCTTGGAAGTGATTCCAGAGTTTCCTACTGCGACTGATACGGAAGTCTCTACAATAAAATGTATGGACTTCGATCGAACTTGCAGCTGAACCACGTGGGCAAGGCTCGTGCAAACCTCTCAGGTGCACAAACGAGATATTGTTGTTAGACAACAGTATACCTACAATACACAAGGAAGCATTGATGGGCCCTGACTCCATAATTGGCTAAATGCCAATACAATCCGAGTTAGTTTCCATATAAGTGATTCAAGATTAAAACCTTGATACACCCTTCGGAAGACTTAGAGTCTAATGAATATTTATGGAACTTAAAACTGATACGGATAAAAATGTTTTATCCATAAAGCTCGACTTGTTGCAATAACAAGTTCAAGGAGTTGACTACGATGAGATTGTCTCACCGTAGCGATGCTTAAAGTCGGTTCGGGTTGAACTAGCAATTAAGACATATTTCAATCATGAGATATGAAACATGGATGACAAAAGGATTTCTATCTGATGGAAATAAAACCTAGGACTTGTATGTGATACAGTCCAAAGTAATTTGTCGATCCAGAGGATGCTAGTAAGTTTGCAAACTTCAGAGTTCCAGCAATGAACAGAAGAGAGCAAAAAGGAGTTGGAATCTTCGTGTTTTGATGAAATGGTCAAAAGGGTTTGACTTCATCAATGGGTAACGAAGATGCTTGTGATTCAAGAAAGTAAGTGGGAGCATAATAAAATTTCTAAAAACCTTGTGTGCTTGACACATTGTTAATTGGACTTAAAATTCTTGACAAGAATTAGGACTTCATTTGAAAATAGTTTTTCAATGAAGTGCTTGGGCTAAATAGCCTTTATATTAGGCATGATGATCTATGGAGATAGATTTACCTAATAGGGCTGAGAAAAGATACATATTGACAAGATGCTAAAACCTTTTAGCATTAAAAACGTCAAGGAGTGATTCTTGCCGAAGTCACATGGAAAGAGTTTTTGCAAGACTCGGTGTCCCAAAACACTGATGAGCAAAATACATGATGGAGATTCCACACACTCTTGTGTTTGGATTAATCATGTATTCCATGGTATGTAAAAACAACCAGATATGTCCAATACTCCCAAAGTTGTTGCGAGTATAGATACCAAAGTGATCAAAAGTACTGATCATGGGACAACAGTGAAAAAGGGTCATTGAGTACTATAGTAGCACTGATGACATGTTTTCTCGCAAGCAGAGATCATGAAGAGTTCGTTGTAAAAGGTTACATCGATACAGTCTTCATCCATGCTCCAAGCGATTTTCAATTTAAGTTAAGGGTTTTGTGCAATACACAATATGGTGGCACGGTAGTTGGAAATTGTTCCAAACAAGTTACTGTGGCGAATTCTATAACAGAGGCGAAGTATGTTGCCGCTTTTAAAAGCGACAAAGAAGATGTTGAATCATATAGTTCATTCATGAACTTAGTATGGTTCCAAGATGGCTTTTGTCAATAGGACACTACTGCAGGTAGTTGCTCCATAACTCAGTCTGAGGAATCCAGGTTCGACCTGTGATTCACATACATACAAAGCCAAGTCCACACAAAATATGAATTTTGTGAAAGCGTGAAAACGTGAGGATATGCAAAGATACACACGGAGCTGAAGTCGTCAGATCCGTTGGACATCAGGCTATACCACAAGCGAAGCATATTTACACCGGTGTGCCACAGGTGTAAAGTGCATTAGCATTAACTAGATTATTGACTCTAGTGCAAGTGGGAGTCTGTAGGAGATATGCCCTAGAGGCAATAATAAATGTTATTATTTATCTCCGTGTTCATAATTAGGTTTATGTTCCATGCTATAACTGCTGTGGTTCTCGAGCCCGTATATCCATAAAGGCTCTAGGGAAAACCCATGTGCACATGTGGAATAATAAACGGTAAAATGTATTCCTAGTCATGCCTCTAAGACTAGCTCAAGTGTTGCATGATGATTATGTTTTCCCAATCATAGGCATGTCTATGCCAGCAACTTTGAGGGCACAAATGTTAGAAGAACATTTGTGTTGAATCGACCCGATTGATGTTATGCTATGAGATACATTCGTCACAAGTTAATGGTTAATAGCACAGAGATGGTTAACGTTTGCATGATTCCTCAGACCATGAGAGTATCGAGTTTCTTCATGCTTGCTTCATGAACTTTGGGGTTTGTTAAACGTCATCCGTAAATGGGTGGCTATTACGGCGGCTTACGGGTTCATGGGAAAGTATGTCAAGTAACTTGATAGCTCAAGATTGGGATTTGCTCCTCCGACGATGGAGAGATATCTCTGGGCCCTCTCGGTGTTACGGTATCCATCATCGTCTGGCCAGACACTTTGTGATTTGATCACGGGGATGCCGGAACACGGTAACGAGAAAAGAGAACAATACCGATAACGAGGTAACTAGCATAGTGGACAAGTTGTTGATCCACGGGGATGCCAACATGTCTAACCTCGGGTATTTGTAACATATCGTGAAGCAACAGGAATAGCACACGGCAACTGGAGGTTCACTCGAATATTCATTCGTGTGGGTATAGGGGTCAATATGGGTGTCCACGGCTCCGATGTTGATCATTGATCGGAAGGGGTTCCGTGTCATGTCTATACTTCACCGAACCTATAGGGTCACACGCTTAAGGGTCATCTATCTGCTGAATACTAGGCAGGGAGTCTGAGAGAAAATCACCGAAAAAGTTTCGGACACCGAAAAAGTTTCGGATAGCGGAAAAGTTCCGCAGAGAGAGGTCACCGGATGAGTGCCGGTGAAACTGAAAAGTTGTTTCAGAGGATACCATTAAGTCAAATTGGTTTCGGCACATGCCTGGTAATTCTTGGAGGGTGCCAGAATCATTCTGGAAACTTCTGGGAATTTTCTGGAAGAAAAACCGGAAATGTTCCGGACCTGCCGGAACCACTTCAGATGCTTTTCGCAGATGAAAATCACTAATCTGGAATTGTTCCAGAACGCGTTGAAAATTATTTTAGTGGGTACTGGAAATGTTCTAAGCCCACATAAATATTTTCAGTTCGAACGGACGCTGAAAAATGTCGTCATGAATAGTGAAAGTGCTTTTTGGGTGGCTTCTTGGAGAAGCCACCTTGAGGGTCCTTTGGTATTTTTCCCCTTGGCTTCTTGGAGAAGCCACCCTTGGGCTTGGCCTATAAATAGGGGTGGAGGGGGCTGCCTAAAGACTCACTCCTTCTCACATACAAGTGCCATGCAATGATCTGGCTTCTCTCTCCCTCCCACGAAAAGAGTTTCGTAGAGCCGAAAGGCTGTCTGGGTTCCGGTGGGAACTAGTTCTGGACGGCGAAGCCCTGCCGGATAGTTGACACCGTATGTGTGCAACTCTGTAGAGAGGTCGTAGTTTCGATCTTAGTGCCCGAGGGGCTGTTCGTGAGTGCCTCCCGAAGGGCTGTCCAAGTGACGGTCCGAGTTCTGTGAGTCCTCCCGAAGGGCTGTCCGAGTGACCGTTCGAGTTTTGAAGGTCCTCCCGAAGGGCTGTCCGCGACACCGTCCGGGGGACTGTTTGACTGCCTCCCGGAGGGCTGTCCGAAGGGAAGACGAGGGTATACATCCTCGCGGTTGGGAGGTTGTAAATCCTAGCTGCGGGGATCTGCACCACCGATCGTCATCGACTCTACTTTCGCTGCGCTACGGGTCGGTAACGAAAATGATCAAACCTTGTATGCAGTCTCCATAGTGGTCCTGGGCTGGTGCGTAGGTCGGAAAATTTTTGTTTTCTGCTGCGTTACCCTACAGTCCGTAACCGCGCTAGGCCAGAAGGAAGCATCTCCATGGGCCATCAAACAGAGGATGTCATTGGGTTTTGTGTTGACTTCATTCCTGGCGTTAAGAAGATTGGTCTCCCTCAATCGCGGTATGAGGGGAGACTGACTGAAAAAGGCACGCTAGGAGGGGACACAATAATATGTAGGGACAAGCATTCTTGGTCTCAAGCACACTACACAGTTCTACAAAACTCTACCTTGGTGACCCCGTATGTCGATGAACACAAGAACATTCTGCGCTCCAAACACCCGGAGTAGTGTGACGACTGGATTACTTGTGAACACATCAGGACTTTCGGCAATTGGTTGGAAACACGTCTCAGAGGTGAGAACACTGTTTCTGATGAGCTGTACTCGTTGTCCAAGGGACCATCTTCAAATGTATTGACTTACAAAGGAGACGAGATAAATGGGAAAACATTTTACACGATCGCCCAAGATCAAAAGAGCACCAACCAAAACAGCGGTGTCCGCTTTGATGCAGCAACCAAGAGGGGAAAGGACACATATTATGGTTACATAGTGGACATATGGGAACTTGACTACGGAGATGATTTTAAGGTCCCTTTGTTTAAGTGCAAATGGGTCAATATGTCAGAAGGCGGGGTACAGTTAGACCCACAGTATGGAATGACAACAGTGGATCTGAACAATCTTGGGTACACAGATGAACCATTCGTCCTAGCCAATGATGTGGCGCAGATTTTCTATGTGAAGGACATGTCTACCAAACCGAGAAAAAGAAAAGATAAGGAAGCGAATACATCATACGATGAGCCAAGGCGCCACATAGTTCTTTCAGGAAAAAGAGACATCGTGGGATTGGAGGGCAAGACAGACATGTCTGGAGATTATGAAAAGTTTCATGAAATTCCTCCATTCAAAGTTAAGGCTGACCCAAGCACCCTGTTAAACGATGAAGATTATCCATGGTTACGGCGCAATAAGCAAAAGACACAAACGAAGAAAAAATGAAGACTTTCTCTCCACAACTATTATGATGAAGCCTTTGATCTAGAATATCACTATAGTTACATGTGAAGAAATGAAATGCCTTTTGTAATAGATGAGTTTCCGTATGAAACCCTGATACTTCGAAAAAGATTGTCCGTTTTGTACACGAAGTGCATCCAGTTTTTGCCGTAACCCTCTCAACTTTTTCGCACATGCTATGTGGGTGAAATGATGATACCATGCCAACTTTCAACCTTTTCAGAGTTCATTTGTATTGCTTTTCAATTTCAGGGTCATTTAGCTCAAAAAAATCAGTAAATGCATGAAAAATACCAGATGAAGTCAGAAAGGGTTGAAAATTGATGATGTGGATTTGAATGGTGCATTTGGAACACACAAAAAGTCTAGAGTTCAAATAAGTTAAAAAAATGAAATGCCTTTTGTAACACATGAGTTTTCGTCCGAAACCCTGATACTTCGAAAGAGATTGTCCATTTTGTACACGAAGTGCATCCAGTTTTTGCCGTAACCCTCTCAATTCTTAGCACATGCTATGTGGGAGAAATGATGATACCATGCCAACTTTCAACCTCTTCAGAATTTTTTTGTTTGAAACTTTAATAGCAAACTAAAATAACAAAATCTATTTTTGATTAAAACAGACATTTCAAATAACCTAAAAATTACCAAATTGAATTTAATGATAAAACACAGTAATATTAAATAGCAGGAAAAACAATCACTCAAAAATCTATTTTTATAGTAAAGTTATTCACAAACTAGTGATTCACACAAATTTCAAAAAAAATCAAATTTAAACTATTCAAATTGAAAAACTAATGGCACTAACAGAAAGTTTATAATTTTTTTTACCTAAAAGCAAAAAGAATCACTGAAAAATAGTAAGTATTTTGCTGTAAGTAGAAAAAAAATAAAGCAAAAAAGAAAACAAAAAAACTGAAAAAAAAATAAAAAAAATATGCCACCTACTGGGCCACCACGGCCTGAATACGACTAGAAACCCAACCATGGGCCAGGATTCAGGCCCACAGCAGGCCCAGTAGGCCCACAGGCAAGCAGTGACAGATTAGGCCCGAAAGCCTGCAGTTGAGAGGAGCTCGAGAGTGTGGGCGCAGCAGCGCTTATAAACTACTCTCGAGCACCGTCAACTAGCGAGGTGGGACTAAACATCCCACCGCACCGCGCCAGCGCAGGGCCTTTGGTCCCGGTTGGTAGCACCAACCGGGACCAAAGGGGTGCGTTGGTACCGGTTCGTGGCACCAACCGGGACCAATGCCCCCCTTTAGTCCCGGTTGGTGCCACCAACCGGGACCAAAGGTCTTTGTTTCCCGCCCTTTGGGCTACTGAAAACAGACCTTTGGTCCCGGTTCGTGGCACCAACCGGGACTAAAGGGGGGATTTGGTCCCGGTTGGTGCCACGAACCGGGACCAATTTTCAGTCCTAGTTCATCTTCCCCCCCGACGCCGCGCCGAACAGCACGACGCCGCCAGGCTGCCGGACAGCGCCCTCGCCCTCGCCGACGCGCTCTCCTCCCCGACCCTCGCCGACGCCCTCGCCGACGCGCCCTCGCCCGCCCCCTCGCCCGGCCGCGCGCGCCCCTGTGCCCCGGCCCTCCCCTGTCGTCGCCGTCGCCGTCGCCGTCGCCGTCGTCGTCCCCGACCCCGCGCCCCTGCCCCCGCCAGCCAACTGCCCCACCCCCGAGCGCGCCCGGCCGCGGGCGCCCCTGCCCCGGCATGCCCCCATCGTGTGAGCCGCCGCCCCGGCTCTGTGTTTTTTTATATATGTTGATATTTTTTATATGATGAAAATTGTTTTGTTCATATATAATGTATATATATATATATATTTATGTGGCTATGTATGTATGGACGTTTATAAAATTGTTTTGTTCATAGCCATATATATGTATGTAGTTATATGTATGTATATATGGATGTTCATAGAATTTTTTTATATGCATGTGGCTATATGTATATGTCATTGTCGATATAGCCCCTCCCCGATAACTTCGACATGAGGGGGGGGGGGGTCGATATACCCCCTCCCCGATAACATTTTTTTTATATGATGAATTTTTTTTTTCATAGACATATATATGTATGTGGCTATATGTATGTATGGATGTTAATACAATTTTTTTTATATGTCTGTGGCTATACGTTGTCGATATAGCCCCTCCCCGATAACTTCGCATGAGGGGGGGGGGGGTCGATATACCCCCTCCCCGATAACATTTTTTTCTAAGTTACTAAGGTAAAATGTTCACCCCCCTCTCGATATATCGGACAACCAACTCTCGAGGCCACCCAAACCCTAGAAAAAAAGCGTTGTCGATCTCCTACCCCCTCCCGCCCCTACCCGACAAACTCTCGAGGCCACCCAAACCACTAGAAGATAACTCCGGTAACTTCGACATGAGGGGGGACGTCGATCAACCCCCTCTCACCCGAACAAGTCTATGTATCATTTTATATCGCGGTGGACATATATCAAAGTTTGATCATATGTCAAAGTTTGAATTTTGACATATGCAACATTTGATCATATATCAAAGTTTGATCATATGTTAAAGTTTGAATTTTGACATATGCAACATTTGATCATATGTCAAAGTTTGATCATATGTCAAAGTTTCAATTTTGACATATATAGATTTATCGAGAATGCCCCCATTATGGATGTGCACAAGTTGATCCAATTTTTTTCTTATCTCATCTATATATATATTCTTCTATATGTCACGTTGTCTGTCAAAGTATTGAAGAAATCCATGGCTTCATCATTAGCTGGAAGTAACAGGCGTATGATGCTACGAAGCTCTTCAAAGTTGTTTTGGAACGGAGTTCCGGATAGAATAATTCGCTTTTTGGTACGAATTTCAGCAAAGGCCTTCCAAATAGCGATATTCGGAAGGCTCTTGCTGAACTTCGTACCAAAAAACTAATTATCCTATCCGGGACTCCGTTCCAAAATAATTTTGGAGAGCTTCATACCATCATGCACCTGTTACTTCCGGCTAATGATGAAGCCATGGTTTTCTTGAATCCTTTGACACTACACAACGTGACATATAGAAGGGTAGATGAGATCAGAAAAAATATGGACCATTTTCTGCACATCCAGAATGGTGCCATTTTGTTAAATCCCTTGTTGGTCCGGACGTCGGACATTCATGAGAGAGGCGGTCTGGCCCAAACCCTAGAAGCGTTGTCGAGGGCCACCCCAAACCGTATAAGCGTCGAGCTAGCTAGGTCTACGTTTGCCACTAATATATCCATCTCTCATGTTTGTATATTAATTGCCATGTTGTAATATTTGTATAAACTATGGATCATCAAAGAGACTTCGAAGAAGAAGAGTTGTTGGGGGACATCATCCGCGGAGGAGGTGATGTCATGTCGTATCTCAACGACACCGATGGTCTGGAAGGAGAGGGTGAAGCAGGCTCCGGTGATCGAATAATCGAGGTGGAAGGACATGATCATGATGGCTCCGGTGACCGAATGCCGGTGGAAGAAGGAGACCGTGATGACGGCTCCGGTGACCGAACGGAGGAAGGAGCTGTTGCAAAGTCCGGCGAGGTATATATATTAATTAAGCCTGTGCTAACTAGCTAATTGATGCATTAATTGTTTTGGTATGTACACATATTAACTCTCTTCTTTCTTCTTTTCTAGCCCTCCGGATCGAGCCAAACTTTGGTAACGAGACGAGGCCCGAAGAAAAGGTTGCGCCAAGATGAAAGGTTCACGATCACAGCAATCAAGGGCGACGGCCAACCGATTGAACCCAGCCGGACCAAGGAAGCATTTTCTGCTCAGTGCGGGGTTCTTGTTAGGGACATGATCCCGATCAGCATCCACCAATGGAATCAGCCTAAGAAGGAAGACCCTCAAGTGTCTTATGTCAACGATAGACAGACAGATGATCTTTGGACCGCGCTGAAGGCAAATTTCACTCTACCGCCAGAGGAGGATCCGGATAAGCCAGTTATAGAGCCATTGGTCAAGGCTCATGCTCTTAAGAAGATGGCAGATCTATTCAGGAGGTGGAAGAATGAGTTGAAATCAACGTTTGTCGACAAAGGGAAGACTCCAGAATTCACCAGCCGATTTGAGAAGATAAGAGATCACTGGCCCGCATTTGTGGCCTACAAGACAACGGAGAAGAGTAAGAAGATGTCAGCGACAAACAAGTTAAATGCTGCAAAGAATGAGCATCACCATCGCACGGGGTCAGGTGGCTACCAGAAAGCTCGGCCGTTGTGGGACAAGGCTGAGAATGACCTGCTTGATAAAGGGGTCGAACCAGAGACATTGCACTGGCCAGACCGTTCAAGGACTTGGTTCTTCGGGGTTGGGGGAACCTTGGACCCTGAAACAGGGAAGTGCGTTTGGATGGACGAGCAACCTGAAATACCGGTCAAGAAGCTTCAGAAGTATATCACCGCAGCGCAGCAAGGGACGTTCGTTCCCAACAGAGAGAACGGCGAGCTCACACAGGCCCTCGGGAATCCTGAGGACCCAGGACGAACACGAGGCACGGTAGGCTCCGTTGCGTGGAAGGTTGGGTTTCCCGACGCAGGCGGTTACAAAACCCGGGAGAGGAAGAGGAAACAGGAGCTGAGCGAACTGCAAAAGCTGAATGAAAGGGTACGAAAGCTAGAGGAACAAGCAGTTGACAGCCAGCGACCTGCCGGAGCTACCCCAGAAGCTACCCCGCCATCTCAGCGGAGAAGCAGCGTGGCTTCCACCGAGCTCCTTCAGCAGCCTGACTTCACGGCTCGTAGCTACCCTGTGGATGCTATCACGGAGGCTCAACATTGCCACCTTATGACGCAATGGCAGAACCTCAAAGTCAAGGCGGCTGTCAGCTTTGTTGCACCTCCTGAACCCGACGTAATTTTTCACTGCCGTCTGATTCCACAAGGCTATGCTGTTTTGATGGTGGATGAAATAACGGAGGGAATTGAGGAGCTCGAGCTTGACCACCCTACCGGTGAAGGGGAGACTCAGCTATGTCTTGCTCTGAAGACTCCATGTCTATGGCGGAAGGAGCTCATCAAGCTTCTGAACTGGACGCCTCCGCCTCCTCCTCCTCCTCCGGCGAGTCAGGGCACTCCGCCTCCTCCTCCTCCTCCTCCTTCGGCGAGTGATCAGGGCACTCTGCTTCCTTCTCCGGCTTCTCCGGCGCGTGAGGCCACTCGGCCTCCTCCTTCGCCTCCTCCGGCGCGTCCGAGTAGTCCGCCTCCTCCTCCGACTCGTCAACAACGGCGGAAGACAGAGGCTACCGCTCCGGCTCCTCCGGTGCGTCGGAGCACTCTGCCTCCTTCTCCGCCTCGTAAGCAACGGCGGAAGAGAGACGCCGCCGCTCTGGTGGCTAGCAGTACAAGCAGAGGCGGGAGGCAATTTAGATACGGTCCATCTCTCAAGCCTCTGGAAAAGTTACCATATGAGAGGACCGACAAGGAAAACGAGGACATCTCTCGTGCCCAAGTGAGGGACTTTTTTGCAAAGAAACCTCCACCTCCGAAGGAGACGATAGATCCAATGAAAGCGAAGCGCACTCTCGATGCCCTGAAGCAGCCACCACCGTCTCCGCCGCAAACCAACTATGAGCGCATTATTGAAAGGACATATCAGGAAGCGGAGCGGTCGGGAAGTACTTGCAGTGATCGAAGGTTAGCAGAACAAAGAAGTTGGAAAAAATTCCCCAGCTCGGCGAACAAGCGAACCAATCGTGCCCCTCGCTCAAGGTGTCTAGCGATATCGTCGCTAATCAACCGGGGATGGTGCCCGGTACCAATCCTGCAGATTACCTGCCCGACGATGCACATTTTGATGCAATGGAGGTGGACGAACACAAATACCGAGACGGGAAGCCTCTCGTCAAACCTGGTCATCCTCCTCTAACAACGATGATGTGAAGATTCCATGAGTGGTACATGGACACCTGCAGCGAGTCTGGGAAGGATACTTTGACGCTGAGAGTTAAAGAGGAGCACTACCTCGTTGGAATTGATATGTTGTCTGTTCCATTTGAGGAGTTCTTCTAGTTTTTCAATCAAAAGGCCCTCGATAAAATAATCGTCACTTGCTACTGTCTGTAAGTACTACTTATGTAATTAAGTCTCTATATATAGCTCAGCTCTTTCATTGCATGTATATATAATTATCCTCACTACATTATGCAGATTGAAGATCGTCGAATGCAGAAAAGCACAAATCTATGATATTGGGTTCATTAACACAAATCTCATAGATGAATGGACGGTTAAATATAATGCTAAAGAAACCGAGGCCAACTTGCTACAATTGTTGCTTCAAAATCAAAACAAAGATAAAATACTCTTTCCTTACAACTTCAAGTGAGTGTTACTGTCTTCTGCATATTCGGTTTCCCTTATTACTCGCAGTTATAGTAATGTAATTGATGAGTTATGAATGCGTGCGCAGCTTCCACTTTATTCTCCTAGAGATTAAGCTCGAGCAGGGACTAGTAACCGTCTTAGACTCGAGACGAAAAGATCCCAAGGAGTATGCGGCCATGACTAAAATGCTCGAGAAGTAAGTTCGATCGATCGTTATCGCACCATATCGGCAACTTTGTTCATTTTCTGATATCAAGTAATTGTTTTCTTTGTCTGGCAGGGTTTGGAAAGAGTTCACCGCAGAAGCTCCGGGACTGCCGGGGGAGCTGCGATTTACACACCCGAAAGTAAGTACTACTAGCTAGTTCCGCGCATCTTCCATTGATTCTAGCTAGTTTCATCAATACCATTTAGCATGCTTGCTTATCAGTTTGATTGACCTCTATTTCTTGTAAGGTGGTTGTGGCAGGAAGGCGGGAATGAT
Organism: Thinopyrum elongatum; assembly: GCA_011799875.1. NCBI lineage: Eukaryota > Viridiplantae > Streptophyta > Magnoliopsida > Poales > Poaceae > Thinopyrum > Thinopyrum elongatum. The sequence goes on along the minus strand of CM022300.1, from coordinate 3,788,419 downwards.
TTTTGTGGATACTACGTTTGCGAGTTCATCCGCCACACGACCTGTGAGCGGGGCTACTCTAAAAAACAATATGAAGTGCGTAAGCAATAATATTCACAATTTTATTTTATTACCATCATTTGTGTTGAGTTTCATTCATATATATGTATTGACCCCCTTCTTCAAATTTGATGTGGCAGATGCGGGATGAACTCCTACCACAAGATCGCATACGAGCAATTCAAGAGGAATTGGCGGGATTCTTTCTTGACCACGTCATAAATAAAGCCGGAGAATACCATGTGGAACTTGACATCAGATGTTAGGGATTGTAAGAGATCTTATATTGTATATATGTAGCGAGTAGCGTCGGATAGATATACGAAAACTTGTTGTTCGACCAATCTCTCGGAGAAGGAGAGGTCGATCACTTCTCTCTGTATATGTTCATGACGATCTTGTGTACTTAATGGTTTCCTTCATTTCCTTACTAGCTAGCATGTCGAGTCCTCTCTATACGTATAGTATGTAGCGTCGACCAAGCACGGAGATAAGAGAGGACACTTCTCTCTATTAGCTAGCTAACACAATATATGAAACCCCTAAATTAACCCTACAAAACCCCCAAAACCCCCAAACCCACCCCTTTTAAAAAAAAACCCCAACCCCTGAACTGCTGACGCGTGGATGCTTTTTGGTCCCGGTTGGTGCTACCAACCGGGACAAAAGGCCCTCCTGCCTGGGCAAGCCGCAGCGGCCACGTGGAGCCCCATCTGTCCTGGTTCGTAGGCAAACTGGGACTAAAGGTATTGGGCTTTAGTCCCGGTTCCAGAACCGGGATAAATGGGCCTCTGGAACCGAGACAAATGGGCCTTTTTCTACTAGTGTCTCCCCAGTTCATTAATGGCGTGCATACTTTTCTGCTTGTGGCTGAGACAAACAAGCGGGCGGATGGTTTTATGTGTTGTCCATGTGCTAACTGTAAGAATGATCGAAATTACTCTAATGCAAGAACCATTCACATCCACCTGTTTGAGTCCGGTTTCATGTCTGGCTATAACTGCTGGACCAAGCACGGAGAAAGAGGGGTCCTAATGGAAGAGAATGAAGAAGAAGAGGATGACGACAGCTATCCTGGCCATGGGTTCCCTGAATATGATGGTACCACAACAATGGGGGAAGAAGCTGAGCCGGCAATGCGGGAAGAAGCTGAAGAAGAGGCATCAGATGAGCCCGCTGATGATCTTGGTCGGGCCATTGCCGATGCAAAGAGAAACTGCGCAAGTGAAAAGGAGAGGCTGAAGTTGCAGCGCATGTTAGAGGATCACAAAAAATTGTTGTACCCAAATTGCGAAGCTGACAAGAAAAAGCTGGGCACCACACTGGAATTGCTGCAATGGAAGGCAGAGAATGGTGTATCTGACAAGGGATTTGAAAAGTTGCTGATAATGTTAAAGAAGATGCTTCCAAAAGACAACGAATTGCCCGACAGTACGTACGAAGCAAAGAAGGATGTCTGCCCTCTAGGATTAGAGGTGCAGAAGATACATGCATGCCCTAATGACTGCATCCTCTACCGCGGTGAGTACGAGGATTTGAATGCATGCCCGGTATGCGGTGCAATGCGCTATAAGATCAGCCGCGATGACCCTGGTGATGTTGAGGGCGAGTGCCCCAGGAAGAAGATTCCTGCCAAGGTGATGTGGTATGCTCCTATAATACCATGGTTGAAATGTTTGTTCCAAAACAAAGAGCATGCCAAGTTGATGCGATGGCACAAAAAAGACCGTAAGAAAGACGGGAAGTTGAGAGTACCCGCTGACGGGTCGCAATGGAGAAAAATCGAGAGAAAATGGGAGGACTTTGCAGATGACGCAAGGAACATATGGTTTGGTCTAAGCGCAGATGGCATTAATCCTTTGGGGAGCAGAGCAGCAATCATAGCACCTGGCCTGTGACTCTATGTATGTATAACCTTCCTCCTTGGTTGTGCATGAAGCGGAAGTTCATTATGATGCCAGTGCTCATCCAAGGCCCTAAGCAACCCGGCAACGACATTGATGTGTACCTAAGGCCATTAGTTGAAGAACTCTTACAGCTGTGGAATGAAAAGGTGTACGTGTGTGGGACGAGCAGAATCAGGAGGAATTTGACCAACATGCATTGCTGTTTCTGATCTTCAATGATTGGCCTGCTCTCAGTAACCTTTCAGGACAGACAAACAAGGGATATCGCGCATGCACGCACTGTTTAGATGATACCGACAGTATATATTTGGATAATTATAAGAAGAATGTGTACCTGGGATATCGTCGATTTCTTTCGAGCAGGCATCCCATAAGAAAGAAAGGCATGCATTTCAAAGGTGACGCAGATCACCGGAAGAAGCCTCGCCACCGTACTGGTCGTGATATAATTGATATGATCAAGGATTTAAAAGTAATCTTTGGAAAGGGTCCTGGCGGACAATCTGTTCCGAAAGACGCTGACGGACGCGCACCCATGTGGAAGAAGAAATCTATATTTTGGGACCTACCCTATTGGATAGACCAAGAGGTCCGCTCTGCAATCGACGTGATGCACGTGACGAAGAATCTTTGCATGAACCTGCTAGGCTTCTTGGGCGTGTATGGGAAGACAAAAGATACACCGGAGGTATGGGAGGACCAGCAACGTATGCACGGAAAATACGGCTTACATCATGGTCATGCCAGCTACGCTCTTACCAAAGAAGAGAAGGAAATCTTCTTTGAATGCCTGCTCAGTATGAAGGTCCCATCTGACTTCTCGTCGAATATAAAGGGAATAATAAATATGGCACAGAAAAAGTTTCAGAACCTAAAGTCTCATGATTGCCATGTGATTATGACGGCACTGCTTCTGGTTGCATTGAGGGGGCTTCTACCGGAAAACGTTCGATTAGCCATTGTGAAGCTATGTGCATTCCTCAATGCAATCTCTCAGAAGGTAATCGATCCAGAAATCATACCAAAGTTAGAGAATGATTTGGTGCAATGTCTTGTCAGTTTCGAGTTGGTGTTCACACCATCCTTCTTCAATATCATGACGCACGTCCTAGTTCACCTAGTTGAAGAGATTGCCATTCTGGGTCCTGTATTTCTACACAATATGTTCCCCTTTGAGAGGTTCATGGGAGTCTTAAAGAAATATGTTCATAACCGTGCTAGGCCAGAAGGAAGCATCTCCAAGGGCCATGAAACAGAGGAGGTCATTGAGTTTTGTGTTAACTTTATTCCTGACCTTAAGCCGATTGGTGTTCCTGAATCGCGGCATGAGGGCAGACTGGGTGGAAAAGGCACGCTAGGAAAGAATTCAGTAATATGCCATGACGGGCATTCTTGGGTGCAAGCACACTACACAATTCTACAAAGTTCCGCCTTGGTGGCTCCGTATATCGAGGAACACAAGAATATTTTACACTCCAAACACCCGGAGCAGTCTGACGACTGGATTACACATGAACAAACGGGGACTTTCGCCGGTTGGTTGCAGACACGTCTCATGCATGACGACACTGTTGCAGATGAGCTGTACTTGCTGTCCAAGTTACCATCTTTGACTATATTGACTTTCAAAGGGTACGAGATAAATGGGAATACATTTTACACGATCGCCCAAGATAAAAAGAGCACCAACCAAAACAGTGGTGTCTGCTTTGATGCAGCAAACACTAATACGCCAAAGGACACATATTATGGTTACATAGAGGAGATATGGAAACTTGACTATGGACGTGGTTTGAAGGTCCCTTTGTTTCGGTGCAAATGGGTCAATCTGACAGGAGGCGGGGTAAAGGAAGACCCGCAGTACGGAATGACAACAGTGGATCTCAACAATCTTGGGTACGCAGATGAACCAGTCATCCTAGCCAATGATGTGGCGCAGGTTTTCTATGTGAAGGAGATGTCTACCAAGCCGAGAAAAAGAAAAGATAAGGAAGCGAATACATCATACGATGAGACAAAGCGCCACATAGTTCTTTCAGGGAAAAGAAACATCGTGGGAGTGGAGGACAAGAGAGACATGTCAGAAGATTATGAAAAAATTCATGAAATTGCTCCCTTAACAGTGAATATTGACCCGAGGATCCAGTTGAATGATGAAGATTGTCCATGGTTACAGCGCAAAGGGACACATGCAAAGAAAACAAATTATACCCAAAGATCCCACTCTGGGATGTGACCGGCTTCACTGTCATCACTTTCTTCTCTAGTGAGTTTCCGAACTTATATATTTGGAAAGTGCCACTTCGGACAAACCGGAGGGAATCTTTGTAATAGTTTGAAACGCGAATAAATATTATGTACAAACTAATTTTCAACCCTTTCTGACTTTATTTGCTATTTTTCATGCATTTGCTGATTTTTTGAGCTAAATGACCCTGAAATTGAAAAGAACTACAAATGAACTCTGAAAAGGTTGAAAGTTGGCATGGTATCATCATTTCACCCACATAGTATGTGCTAAAAAGTTGAGAGGGTTACGGCAAAAACTGGATGCACTTCGTGTACAAAAATGGACAATCTCTTTCGAAATATCAGGGTTTCCGACGAAAACTCGTCTGTTACAAAGGCATTTCATTTTTTTAACTTATTTCAACTCCAGACTTTTTGTGCACTCAGTATGCACCATTAGAAGCCATGCGAGAAAGAAGCAGCAGGAGGAGCAGAAGAGGAAGCTGGAGGAGGAGCAGAGGAAGCAGGAAGCAGACCGCCTTCAAGGCCTAGAATCAAAGCACGCAGAGTTGGAACTCGCTTTTAAGCGGCAGCAGCAGCAAATCGACTCACTTAGCCAGGAAAGGGGGTCTCAGCAGCGGCAGCAGCTAGCGGATCCAGCATTGGATAGCACCGTCCCATCCATGCCGAGAAGCAGCGTGGGTTCTGCCCGGGGCGATGATGCACTGTTGGACACATACCCTGTGGATGATATCATAGCTACGACAACTTGTGAGCTACACATGAAAATGAAGAATATATCCATGAAGGTGGCGGACGGCTATGCTTTAACAAATCCCCCTGAAGCAACCTTCCATTGCAATCCGATTCCAGCTGGCTATGCTCGTGTCGGGGTTGATGAAGTGGTGAAAGGATATTTGGGGCTAGAGCTTGACATTCCTGGAGGTGAAGAGGAGCGCACACTGGAGAGGCCATACATCATATGGTTCTATGGAGAAAGGATTGCATCGTCTTTCCAAGGCAATCGCCACCGCATCAGCCGGCTCCTCCTCCAAGTCCGCCACCGCGTCAGCAGACTCCCGCTCCTCCAAGTCCGCCACCGCGTCAGCAGACTCCTGCTCCTCCAAGTTCGCCACCGCGTCAGCCCACTCCTCCTCCTCCAAGTCCGCACCGCGTCAGCCGACTCCTCCTCCATGTCCGGCACCGCGTCAGCCGACTCCTCCAACAAGTCAGGCACCGTGTCAGCCGTCTCCTCCACCTCAGCGGGCTCCGCCGCCTCAGCAACAACAGAAGAAGAGAGGCGCCGCAGCTACGGTGGCTAGCGGTACAAAAGGAGGCAAGAAATACAAATATAGTCCAAGCCTCAAGCCTCTTCCGTTGTTGCCTTACCACCTCACTGACGAGGAAATCGACGCCGAAGTGGCTGCCCAACTGCAGGCCCATTTTGGACTGAAACCGCCCCCGCCGCCAAAGGAGAAAGTACATGAGCATGTCATAGAAGACTTTATTGATAATGCTCAACCAGCTGTCAAGCATAGAGACTCAGACTATGAGCGCTCTATTAGGAAGTTATATAATGCACAAAAAAAGGAGTCGAGCTCGAGCTCGAGCCAAGCAGCTGCCAAAAAAAGCGGGAAAACTATTCCCCAGCTGGGAGAATAGGCAGTGCAATCGATCCCCCCGCTCATTGTACAAACACATGGGAGTACCGCCGATCAGCGGGTAATAACCGATGATCATAGAAGGCAGGCTGAAGAGGCCAGTGTCACTGTTGAACAACTCCTAGGCATCGAGGAACTCCCCGTGTTTAAAGAGGAGGAACTACAATGGAAATGTGTCCGCGGCCAACCTCTGGTCAAGCCTGAGAAGATCCCGCTTCTATCAACGAGAATGTATGAATTGCAACAATGGTACCTGAGAGAAGTAAAGACCAATCGAGAGTCCCTCATGGTGAAAGTCAAGGCAGAGCATTACTTCCATGAAAATGTTCTGTGGGTTGAGTTTCAAGAAATGTTTCAGTTATTCAACCAAGACGCACTCGACAAATCTATCGCCAGTTGCTATTGTCTATAAGTGATTTCTTTCTGTAATTTAAGTCTCTAGCTAGCTGTAGTGCTCGTTCATTACCTGTAATTATTCTCACTATATTCTTTTCTGTGGTATTATGCAGAATGAAGATGTATGAAATGAAAAGAGCTGGACGCTATGGCATTGGGTTCATTGACCCAAATACTATTAATCAAGAGACATGGTCACATGAATATGATCAACCATACACAGAGAAAAGCTTGCTAGAGTTCTTGAAGCGACTAAATACCCAACCAGAAATACTACTTCCTTACAACTACGGGTGAGTGACACTGTCTTGTACTACAAATTCTGTTTTCGCAATTACTAGATGTTGATAAGTAGTGTAGTTGATGAGTTATGCACATGCCGGCTTAATTATACAAACGTGTGCGCATGCAGTTTTCACTGGATCCTGCTAATCATTGAAGTTGACGAGGGAAAAGTTCAAGTACTGGACTCACTACTTAAAGACGTTAATGACTACGCAATCGTGAGGGGGATGGTCGACAGGTAATTTCAATCATTATCGCACTATGTCGACCTCTTTAGTTCATTTCGTGATATCAACTAATTAATAACTCATTTATTCATTTTCTTTGCCGACGGGCAGGGCTTGGAAAAAGTTCATCAAACAGGTTCAAGGCCCATGGAAACAAAAGCTGAAATGGTGTCGACCCAAGGTAATTAATTAAGTAGTACTAGCTAGCTACCATCTCTTTAATTTTAGTTTCAATACCATTATCATGCTTGATTAATTATTATCTAATTGAATTCTATTCTCGTAAAGGCCCTGAATCAGGCGCCGGGGAATAATTTATGTGCATACTACGTTTGCGAGAACATTCGCATGATGACGTCCGAAAGGAGCAAAGATGATAGACACCAATGGGTACGTTTGCAACAATACTATTCACAATTTTTACATCATTATCTAATATATATGCACACAACTAATACATGCATATTGATCTCCTTCTTTAAAGATGATGGAGATGTGGGATCAGCTCCTACCAGACAATCGCGTACGCGCAATTCAAGAGGAAATAGCGGGATTTTTGCTCGACCAGGTTATAGATCCCAAAGAAGAATACCATTACAAGCTACAATGCCTCCATGTAATGATCTGCAAATTGTAGAAGAAATTGTATATATATATATATGTGTATCTGAATGATCGTGCGAGAAATTCGATGATATATATATGATCGGTTCTACGAGAAATTCTATTTATATATATGCATAACATGTACAATATGTAGTGTCGTAAAATATGTTTGAAGTGAAAAATAATTAAATGAAAAACACAAAATTAAAAGGAAAAATAAACCATAAAACCATAAACCCCTAAACCTTTTAGTCCCGGTTGGCCGGCGCGGGCTCGTGCCACGTGGTGAGCCTTTAGTCCCGATTCGTGACGAACCGGCACTAAGGGGGGGGGGGTGGGGGGGGGGGGGCTTTAGTCCCCACCCTTTAGTGCCGGTTGCATCCTTACGAACCGAGACTAAAGCCCGATTCTGCATTAGTGCACAAATGTATATAAAAACATTCATCTCCCACATAGATAGTAGGACATATGTCTTTTACATACTAATAAATGTTTATAATCGTTTATATTATCATTTTCAGGTCTTATTTTCTGAACTTTCACTTTATAGTGTTTCAGGGTGTCGAATGGTGGTATGTTTCTTGGTGTCACAATTCACATATATTGCAGCTCTAGGTTTCGTAACAATGCACTGGCAGTAAATGGTTCCCAACCTGCAAAGGTAATGCTGTTGCCCTTTTTTCTCCAGCATCTGCATTTTACGGACATCCGAACTTTCTATGGAAGACATATTCTTATGTGATAAAAGCATTTTTTCCCTCACATGTGCATTAATATTTTGAACTATATTTTTGTATATCCCCAACATCACATCTTACATTTACATTATTTTAGAGATTTACTATTAATTTGAAGTCAAGAAAATACTGCTTCGTCCATGTGAGATACTGTTGTTTATCTGTAAAAACAATGATGAAACAAAACTAAACATACACATTTTTACTATAGCAACTATTTACTACAATAGTGCTAGCCCTCGCATTTGCGAGGGCCACCTTCCTAGTTAAAACATAAAGCCCTTGCCGACGCAGCAAAGCAGGCCCTACGCTTCTATGATTTCTCAACACGTTTGCAGGCTTTCTACGCGTGCGGTTTTGTAGCCAATAGGAAGAAAAGAAACAGCCTGCTGCTGACTGGCGGTTTGATTCCATGCTACTCGGCGCGCGCTGTATCGTTTTAGGCAGCGTGTTCTGAAACATGAACTAGCATCCACTTGCATATGTTTCTTTTAGCAGGGATATATCTGAAAAGGACTCAGATTAAGAATAAATGCCTGCTTGAAAGTCAAAGATGCCATCAGCCCATTCGACAGGAAAAAGACAATCAGCCTCAAGGACGTACTTTATTTTTTTATTTTTTTTATTTCAGAGTATATGTACTGCTGGAATGGTTAAAATATCCAAGTGCTTTCCTGAATAAATGAATGATTCGCGCTAGCACGCACTCCCCCTGCTTGTCTTCACCAGGCAAAGCCCACACGATAGACGGGAGGCATGATACGATGCATGGCCACTCCCTCCTGCCGGTGGAGTATTCTACTCCCTCCATTCCTAAATATAAATCTTTTAGAGATTCCAATAAAAGACTACATACGGAGTAAAATGAGTGAATTTACACTCTAAACTACGTCTATATACATTCATATGTACTCCCTTCATTCTTCAAAGAGTGTACTTTCAACTTTGTTGGAGAGTTAAATTACCTTAAAGTTTGACCGAGTTTATGTAAAAAATATAAAAAAATTGACTTTGCAACAAAGTTGAAAGTACACACTTTCAAAGACGAAGGGAGTAGTCCATAGTGAAATATCTAAAAAGATTTATATTTAGAAACAGACGGAGCAGATGAGTAAGAAAATGTATACATGGTCGGACTGTAGAAGGAGATACATTTTGAATCAGGAATATAGTGTTGGAGTACGAATAAGTAGCCAGTATGCTAGTGCTACAGCTACTGACTGACATTAGCACGGGTTGTTCCCAAAAAAAAGGACATTAGCACGGGTCCTCAGCCGCATTAAATGGCCGGGCATCTCGCTGTCCAAAGTGTCAGTGTCCACTAATCCCTAAGCGAAGTGAAAAAAGAAAAAGAAAAAAAGGCCAGTGCGCATGTCTTTTGAGTGCAGTTACCAGGCGCAAACAGCCAGCACTACCTCGTATCAGTCGAAATTAATCCCCATGAAACCCCGCTGCTGCTACTACATCTGATTAATAAGTTCTCTTTGTATTTTGTGTCAAATTTTGACTAGAGATTTAATTAACAAAATATTAATGCATGTCACCAAAAGTTATATTGTTGGATTTGTATTTGCACATAGTTTTCAATTATATTATTTTTTATGACATGCATTAACATTTCGTTAGTTAAATTTAAGGTCAAAATTTGGCACGGAATACAAAGGTGACTAATAAACCAGGATGAGGTAGTAGCTACTACATGCCTGTCGGCTGAAACTTTATCTGTGTTTTCACACACGCATTATTCCCTCCATTTCAAAATGTAGTGCATATTACGTTATTTAAAAGTCAAATATGTCAAGTTTTTAGAATAAGCTATCAACATCTAAAATACTATATAAATAAAATACTACCACCCACAAAAGAAAACATCTAAAATACTATTTAAATAAAATATAAAAGTACATTTCACGATGAATGTAATAATACTAATTCTATATCATGAATGTTGATTTTTTTTTCCCTACGTAGACATGTTTGATTGTTGAAGAACAAAATATACAATAAATTTTGGAACGGAGGAGGTATATAACTTCCAGCTTGTTTCAGCCATGGATTAGAGAAATATTAATTTTCGGGGATCATGAAGCTAAAGACTGGTGACCGCTCATCATGGCATGTGCAGCTAAAGTGGTCAGCTACCCAGCGTTTGCGCTTATTTCTATGTCTCCCATCAAGTCCAAAGGAAAACCACGCATACGAAGGCTTTTCAGCAAATCAATCAACCACGGTGTATACTAATTAAAAGCGAGGTCCTGCCTCTCCGATTTCCTAAAAGGGAAAACCAAGGTTCAGTTTTACAAACTAAAACTACAGGCCCTGAACCAAAAGGAGATGAAAAGCCTGAAAGGCGACAAACGCCAGGCCCAAGCGTGGCATGCCTCAATATCCGTAACTAAAATTCAACATTCTAACAAAATCAAAAGGAAAACTGAAGGGAGCAACAGCCAGGTAGACAACGGCAGGGACATGCCCCTTGTGTGGCCCCACTTGACGCCAAACCAGCGCATGGACAGTTGTACGGCGTACATGTGATATATATGAATTGCTATATATATGTTTTATTGTAGGGCCAATTGCAAAACATATATTAAAAAAAGGAAAATGCTCAGCGTCAACTGTCAGCCACTTCCTCTACGCAACGTGTCCTATGGGCACTAGACACATCTCTACCGGATTTCTTGAAACAGAGCTCAGCCGCATCGTCTTCCACGGCTCTCCTCTATCTGGATCGAGACGCTCCTCTCTCTCGCATCCCTCCACCCCAGATCGTACAAGACCCTGGCAGCCGGCCGCCACCACGCGCATCCGTGCTCGCCACAGGTCCGTGCCGGTAGGCATTGTTCGCCGGCGAGGTTGGCCTCCGCCACCGTCCTTCCCTGTCCTACTCTTTTTGTCCGACGGCAACAGCGGGAGCGGCAGCGCTACTGTGCTGGTAGACAACGGCGGTATCGTTTCTGCACGTTATTTTTAGTTGCAACATTTTCTATGTTGCAGAACTTCTTCAACAGCATTTCCATTGTAGCAAAAGAAAACAGAAAAAACAATTCTACAATACGACCTATGATGCAAAAAAAATAATCCCGCAACACGACCTTTGTTGCAAAAAAAATCCCGGAACTCAACCTATGCTGCCAAAAAAATTCTACGACATTACCTATGTTGCAAATTTTCCCGCAACAGGATCTCTGTTGCAGAGTAGAGGAAGACGTTCAGCCGCAAAGATTGTGTTAGATTCAACAGTTCACTAGTCGGCGGATCTTTTAAAAAGATCTGTGGGCCGACACGTAGCAACGCCCTTAAAAAAAACTGTTGACCAAAGTTCTGCTGAGTGTATGCCGAGTGCCACACTCGGCAAAGCTGCAACATGCCACCGTCTGGTAACTCCTGGTAGGCTTTTCCGAGCGCATGATAGAGACACTTGGAGGATGCTGCCATGTGGCACGATTTGGGAGCGTGCCAACTGGCCGATAAGCCGAGTGTCGGCACTCAGCAAACGTCCAGGCCAGTTGGCACCCACTGGTGCACCAGCCTTCACCGAGTGCTCGGCGCACGACAAAGGTTTTGTAGTTTGCCGTGTCCGGCACAAGGCAAACGTTAAGGACATGTGGTGCTATGCTGTGTATCGGACTTTGCCGAGTGTCGTACTGCAGGCACTCGGTAAATGCTGGTGCCACTTGGCAAGCGTAGTTTCCGTCTGCCGCCATCAAGCCACTTTATTTTGTGGAGCACAACGATTTGACACTCGCCAAAGCGTTTGCCATGTGCCTGAAGGAACAAACACAACAAGCCCTGCTTTGCCTTAAGGGGGATACGCCGAGGAGGCTTTGCCGAGTGCAACACTCGGCAAAGGCTTTGCCGAGTTGAAATTTTGGTACTGGGCCATGGCCGCCCCTAGCAGTGGCGGGTGCCAAAAGGCGAGCAATGGTGGGCCAGGCTCCCAGGGGCGCCCGTCACTTACATTCTGCCACTGCTATAATGGCATCAGTGGCGGGCGCGCGCTCGCCACTGGTATAATCTCGGCAGTGACGGGCATTCCTTCTTGCCCGCCATTGGTTTATAATACTAGTTGTGGCGGACCCTCTGTAGCACCCGCCAGAACAACTTCTTGAGCCACCAGCACTTCGAGCAGCCAATACACATTACAACATATAAATAACCACATTACAGCATACAACTAAAGTAAGTGATCATACATATTACACTTAACATAACAATAATCTAAATTTCATACAAATAGATGTACGTATTATAGTACAACAACTGAGGTCGCATCTTTAGTACATATACATACACACAAGACCTCATGATAACAACAATACCATAATGACAATGAGCTGGATAAAGATAATCAAATTCTTTACTCGTCCGCTTGTCCACACGGTCTTGCATACTTCATAGTTGATTTTGTCATTGCGAACGTAGTTGACATAATTATCCTCAGCTACTTTTTAGTCTTATATCCTTTCTAGCAGCTGTTCTTGTAACTGTCCACTTGTTCCTTACACCACATACCAGTTCCACTTCATCGACGTAAATAAATAAACAAGCTAACAAGTCAATTTCATAGTTATCCAAGCACATAGAACAAAGTCACATCATAATCTTCATAGCATCATACGCCAGGTGACATTTTTTTCAGATTAGATTAGTTCCGCGTAAATTGATTGCTTGAAAATTATTATGGCGGTTCGTTAAATTTTGTTTGCAGATTAATTTGAAGATTGGATTAGAGAGAATTTTCTAATAAGGATCCGTGCGCCGCCGCATGACTCGTACGATCCGATCTACCTTGGCATTAAAAAGGGCTTGCTATGCGTCAATACAAGAGCATCGCTCGTCGGACATCGCTTTTGCCGGATCCAATCCGATCTCCGCCCAGCAACGATTCCGTTCGCTGCAGGCGCATACGCCGTCTTCCAGTCTCTCTCTTCCGAGCCCGATATCTGCGGCTGTTGCACCACACGCTTCGACGCAAAAACCAATCAAAGGCAGTAGTATGCACATGTGCAGCGTTTCGTCCGAAAGCAAAGTCAAAAGGCAGACACTAGACATTAGTTAGTGCCGCACGGATTACAAGGTTTGATTTGATCCTTACGTGAGTAGAATCAGTACTATCCCTCTGGTGAGGTAGTGAGTGATGCTTTGGTGCATCGGAATCGCTCAAGCCATCAAACGCATCTAATAGTTAAGATCAAAGAAACCTGAAGCCGCCGGAATCAAATCACCGTGCAGTACAGAAATCGAGATCCAATTAGTCAATAATGCCGGCCTCTTCTGGTACTTCTCGTGAGATGAAGCCTCCTGATTTGCTTCTTTTTATCTTCAGTTTGCTGTATCCGCAGCTCTAACGCCCAAAATGCTATTCTATCATGATCACGTGATCAACATAATTGGGCAGAATCACATTTCGAAAGCATAGCAAGGTCGATCTCATTACAACATACTATATACTGAATAGATAAAAATATCAGCTAAAGGCTTACACCCGTCACAAGCTACGACATGAATGATAAGAATACCAGCTAAGGACTTACGCTCGTCACAAGCTACAACAGGAATATCTCAACATAACATGCAATCATCAAGTGCAAGAACAGGATCCGACTACGGATGAAATCTTAAATTTGGCCTAAGAGGCTGCAATTAAAACAAGCATGTTATCCACTCTACTATCGTCCCAGTCTATCGACTAAGGCGCCGCTACTGCTCGTCTAGGAGGGTCACATACATCCTGCCATGCTCATCATCATACTCTCATTGGAGTTCATCTCTTTCGCCTACATTAGACTGAATTATACCTGCATTTGTTGTTGTAGGAACCAGTGAGACACGAGGACTCGGCAATCTCATTACCATGGGTATCAAGACTAGCAATACTTTAATGGGTAGGAATGGGTAAGTGGTGAGATTGCAGCAAGCACTAAGCATGTTTATATCTGGCTAACTTACGAGTACAAGAATAAAATGAGTGTTCTACGCATAAACGTGGGCAAATTAATATGATAAAAGGTGATCTTGAACTCCTACTTATGGTTCATACATAACCACACCGTGTTCTCTTCCGGAACTTCCTCGAAAAGAGACGAGCCCGGTTACTCATACGGTTGGTCTATTTTAATTGAATTTAATGTTAAGTTCTCTACAATCGGAATTTATAAATTTCAAGTTGCCACATAACCGCGGACACGGCTTTTCAAAAGATTTAACCCTACATGGGTGTCCCAACTAGTCCATCACAAACTATCACAAGCCACTTTGTAAGACATCAACATCAGGATAGCATGAAGCATCGTCGGAATCTCGGTGCACAAGACATTTGGACAATGGTAAAACAAAACTAGCAAGACCTCCGGATGTGCCGACACTCCGATTGAAACTGCGTGTATCTCGTAATCAGGCCACTATCAGATGAGTAGTCCGTGCAACTAATACTAGTCCTCGAGTTTCGTCGTGGTGGCGCTACATGGGGCTCTAGTTTGGACCAACACTCACAAGGAGCACTGGCTCGTTTTGTTGATTAATTATCCGCGGGTGAGTTACTCCCTATGCAATTTTAGTTGTTATGCCCCAAATTTAAAATCAAGGTTGGGCCTTACTGGAAGAGTTTTATTCAAAGTGAACTGTCAAGGGGGGCCCATAAAACGCTAACCAAGAAACAAAACATCAGTATTACAGAAACTAGAGCCGCATGACTGAAACAAAATACCAGAAAAAAGGCCGATCCTTCAACACACAACCAAGTATATAGATGCAAGAATTAAATAAACAAGATATTGTGATATCACATGATATCCATGTCCCAAACATGGAACAACCTACACTGCATGTACAACTAGCAATGCTATAAGAGGGCTGAGTAAAGTGGTAACATAGCCAACCAACGGTTTGCTAGCAGAGTGGGATACGAGACCGAACGATAGCAACGAACTACTAGCAACAAAAGATAGTTGTGATATCCAAGGTAATGATCATATTTCCTCAAATCTCTTCGGTGGGATAGTAACTCTGCTCCTCAAAAACGTTCCTGACAGGTTCCTCGAACTCGGAATCGTTCCCCGTTCTACGCATAAGACAAACCGGAAAAGAATGAATGATGACCCATAAGTATAGGGGATTTATCATAGTCCTTTCGATAAGTAAGAGTGTCGAACCCAACGAGGAGCAGAAGAAAATGACAAGCGGTTTTCAGCAAGGTATTCTCTGCAAGCACTGAAATTATCGGTAACAGATAGTTGTGTGATAAGATAATTTGTAACGGGTAACAAGTAACAAAAGTAACTAAGGTGCAGCAAGGTTGCCCAATCCTTTTTGTAGCAAAGGACAAGCCTGGACAAACTCTTATATAAAGCAAAGCGCTCCCGAGGATACATGGAAATTACTGTCAAGCTAGTTTTCATCATGCTCATATGATTCACGTTCGTTACTTTGATAATTTGATATGTAGGTGGACCGGTGCTTGGGTGCTACCCTTACTTGGACAAGCCTCCCACTTATGATTAACCCCTCTCGCAAGCATCCGCAACTATTCTCCGGCAGAACAGCTCCGCCGGAGCCCTAGATTGGTTCTGCCCAGGTTCCACCTCGAGACGGCGGCGCTTCGTCCCGAAAGCTTTATTCTGATTTTTTTCAGGTCAAAACACCTCATATAGGAGAAGATGGGCATCGGGGGCCTGCCAGGTGGCCAACAAGGCAGGGAGGCGCGCCGAGGGGGGTAGGGCGCGCCCCCACCCTTGTGGCTGCCTGGTGGGTCCCCTCAGGTGCTTTCTTCGTCCAATATTTTTTATATATTCCAAAATAATTCTCCGTGAAGTTTCAGAACTTTTGGAGTTGTACAGAATAGGTCTCTCAGATTTGCTCCTTTTTCAGTCCAGAATTTCAGCTGCCGGCATTCTCCTTCTTCATATAAACGTTGTAAAATAAGAGATAAAAGGCATAAATATTCTGCTAGAATGTGTAATAATAGCCCATAATGCAATAAATATCAATATAAAAGCATGATACAAAATGGACGTATCAATGAACAATCGAATGAACAAACAAGCATGGCAATAAAATCACATTCTACACTCAGTTCTACCACAAATGCATATAAAGAATGTCATGATCGGAGTTACGGTTCTACCGGAATGAAAGAGACGATATCAGGAAGGAATCGGCGATGAAAAGAAAGACATGAGAAAAATCTTGGTAACCCAAGTATGCCACTGTAATGAATGAGAAATTTTAGAACAATTGAATATAAAGAACATCTCATTTGGATGCACAAAACTCAAATGGCGAGCAAAAAAAAAATCACTGTGCAATCTGCCACAAACAGCATCATGCCATCTTGCAAGCTCTAAAACGGCATGCTACAGGAAGCTAATATGCCCAATCATGCCAAGCGGCTGTAATATGTTGAAAATGGAACATTTCTTCTAAAAGGTTCAAGTTCATAGGCAGCATGCTAAATATCTATGGAATTAGCAAAATGCAATGTTGCTGTTAGAGAATCCATGACAGTGAAATTTAGAGATGCTGAAACAGTAACATTGACGGCTGTGTTTACATGAATATAACAACAAGGAAACCAATTTCATGACAAGGTGCATTTTACTCTATTGGCACAAATTCAAAAGAAGCATGGACCAATCAATATGGAGCTCACAAAATGCAACTTTCTGCTAATAGGAAACATTTATAACACCATAGCTACTTTAGAGCAAGAAAAAGGCATGCTACAAACTTGACATGACATCAAAGGGGAAGGCATGAAATTACTCATGATGTAGTGCAAATCATGTCTAAGGTCCATCTCCATAGGAGGTATAGATTAGAGCGATTCATCAAGAAAAGTTACAATGTTTCTAAAGAGGCAGATTTAACATGGTTAAAATGAGGCAAGTTAAACAGTAAATTGGCAGGTCATGTTTGCAAAGATGTAACATTAGCCTAACAAGTTTATCATGGCATGCAAATGTTACCACAAGCAAGTGAAGGAGTGCACGGGGCGGCTCTTTGTATCGTCGGCTTCACGATGACGTGGCTATTATGGAGCGGCGTGAGCACTGCTGCCCAGAAGGCCGTTACAACAATGATGCTAGTCTGGTTGAACAGGGTCACCATGCCGACATCGGCATGAGGTCGTGTTCTGATGGCTCGTGTCCGCGTCAGTTTTTCTCCGAAGAGGAAGGGATGATGCAACACAGCTACGGTAGGTATTTCCCTCAGTGATGAAACCAAGGTTATCGAACCAGTAGGAGAACCAAGCAACACTATGTAAACGGTACCTGCACACAAAGAACAAATACTTGCAACCCGACGCGTAAGAGGGGTCGTCAATCCCTCCCGGGTAAAAGATTGGTAAAGATATAATTTGGTAGACGCAAATAAAATAATGGCAAATAAAATTCAGCGAGGTATTTTTGGGTTTTTGATAATATAGATCTGAAAATAAAAGATGCAAATAAATAAAAAGGCAAATAGCAATATAGATCTGAAGATATATGATGAGAAAATAGACCCGGGGCCGTAGATTTCACTAGTGGCTTCTCTCGAGAAAATAGCATACGGTGGGTAGACAAATTACTGTTGGGCAATTGATAAAACTTCAAATAATTATGACGATATCCAGGCAATGATCATTATATAGGCATCACGTCCAAGATTAGTAGACCGACTCCTGCCTGCATCTACTACTATTACTCCACACATCGACCGCTATCCAGCATGCATCTGGTGTATTAAGTTCATGGAGAAACGGAGTAATGCAATAAGAACGATGACATGATATAGACAAGATCTGTTCATGTAGGAGTATACCCCATCTTGTTATCCTTAATAGCAATGATACATATGTGTCATGTCCCCTTCTGTCACTGGGATTGAGCACCGTAAGATCAAACCCATCACAAAGCACCTCTTCCCATGGCAAGAAAAATCGATCTAGTCGGCCTAACTAAACCAAAGATTCGAAGAAGAAATACGAGGCAATAAGTATTCATGCATATAAGAGATCAAAAGAAGACTGAAATAACTTTCATGGATAAACTAGATCTGATCATAAAATCAAAGTTCATCGGATCCCAACAAACACACCGCAAAAAGAGTTACATCAAATAGATCTCCAAGAGACCATTGTATTGAGAATCAAAAGAGAGAGAGGAGGCCATCTAGCTACTAACTACGGACCCGTAGGTCGACAATGAACTGCTCACGCATCATCGGAGAGGCACCAATGAGTATGATTAACCCCTCCGTGATGGTGTCTAGATTGGATCTTGTGTTTCTGGAACTTGCGGCGGCTGGAATTGTGTTTCGTCGACTCCCCTAGGGTTTTCGGATTTTCGGGGTATTTATAGAGCAAAGAGGCTGTGCAGGAGGCGGCCGAGGTGGGCACAACCCACCGGGGCGCGCTTGGGCCCCCAGGCGCATCCAGGTGGCTTGTGCTCCCCTCGGAGCCCCCCTCTGGTACTTCTTTGGCCCATCCTGTGCCTTTTGGCCGAGAAAAATTCTCCAAAAAGTTTCGCTGCGTTTGGACTCCGTTTATATTGATTTTCCGTGAAGTAAAAAATAAGCAAAAAAACATCAACTGGCACTGGGCACTATGTCAGTAGGTTAGTCCCAAAAAATGATATAAGGTTGCTATAAAATGATAATATAACAGCATGGAACAATAAAAAAATTATAGA
The DNA here is from genome assembly GCA_011799875.1 of Thinopyrum elongatum. Classification (NCBI taxonomy): domain Eukaryota; kingdom Viridiplantae; phylum Streptophyta; class Magnoliopsida; order Poales; family Poaceae; genus Thinopyrum; species Thinopyrum elongatum. The sequence goes on along the minus strand of CM022300.1, from coordinate 3,769,659 downwards.
TACGTTGGAGACGTATCATGTTCGCGTCGCGAGGGGCCTTTGACATTCTGTGAATATTTGGGAGAAAATGGACAAGGTCCACTTCACTAACATCATGCAAATTGCATTCTGTCCATAATTGAATTTGTATTTTGAAGGAATTCAAACAGATCCCCCTTGGGCTAAGAAAAATAAAGTAGCTACCCTAAGTGGTATAAAGAGCTTCCAAAAAAATTTAGGTTAAAGGGATGCTTAGAAAATTAGGAAATGCTTAGAAAGCTCAAATATTTTTCAATGAAAACTATTGAACTATGGCAGCTCATGTTTTTGCATATCTGAGATATACATGATCATGAGATACTAACATAATTATCTTGGATTTAACAGGGCTGGCCAAAAAGGGGTTTTGATTGAGGATTTCTTATAAAAGAAAAAGAAATACTTGCTCAACTATCTTTGTCTTGGGAAAGATATATGTGAAGGATAATAGGCAGGAGAAGATTTGACTAGTATAACTCCAACTCTTTTGTGCCAAGGAAAAAGGTGAAAGAATTCTCTGGAATTAAATCTAGAGAAGAAAAATCAAAAGAACAAATTCCCAGAGAAAATCCAGAAAATGCCAAAAGGTGAAATTTGTTTGTGACAAACCTACCCCCTCACCCTTAGGATTAATCTGCTCTTCGCGATTCAGGTTGTTGTGAGAATATGTAGGCATAGCCTGACCGGAGAGAATCTTCTCTTTGTCAATTGACCTATTCCTCGGTATGTCGATCCCATTGGAATTTGAAAAACCTAGTGACCTTACTACGCGTCCTTCGCTTGGTCGTATCCAAAATATTAAAAGGCTTTTCATCATATGTGAGATCCGAGCTGAGTGTCACTTCCTTGCACTCTATCCGCTTTAGTGGTGCCAGTCATCTTCTGAGTTGTGATATGTGAAAAATATCATGAACCTCTACTAGGTCTTCTGGTAAGTCTAGTTGATATGCTACCTTTCCCATTCTTTCCAAGACTTGGAATGGTCCAATCAAATTTTCTTTTCTCGTGAAACCTTTACAATTTCTTGAGGGGCGTCACTCGGAGGTAAGCATATTCTCCTGGTACAAAGTTGACCTCATGATGTTTCTGATCATAGTTACTTCTGTGTCTGGACCGAGTAGCTATGAGTCAGTAGCGAATCATTCTGACTTTGTCCTCTGCTGCTTGCAGAATCTCAATACCAAAAAGACGACTGTCCCAAGTTTGGGACTAGTTGAGAGGGGTACTGCATTTCCTTCCATACAAAGCTTCAAATGCTCAGATTTTAAGACTTTGTAGGTAGTTTTTGTTAAAGGATAATTCGGCACATGGAAGACTATCCTCCCAACCTGACCCATAGGATAGGATGCAAGCCCAGCGCATATCTTCCAGAATCTGATTTACTCTCTCTGTCTGTCCATCTGTCTGTGAGTGATAGGCCGTACCGAAGTTCAATTCAGTTCCCATAGATTCTTGTAGGTTCTGCCAAAAGGTGGAAGTGAACTGAGTCCCTCTATATGACACAATACTTCTTGGGACTCCATGCAGGATGATTATTTTGGATACATACAAGTGAGCTAACTGGTCTGAGCGGGAGTGGTCTTGACGGCCACAATGTGAGCCACTTTTGTTTTAATGGTCCACTGTGACCTAGATGGAGTGATTCCCTCTGCTAGACCAATGCAATCCGACAATAAAATCAATGCAAATATTGTCCCACGTCCACTCAGGTATTTTCAAAGGCTAGAGTAATCCGATAGGCTTTCCATAGGTTGCATTGACTTGCTAAAAAATGTCATAACAATTGACGAACTCGGCGATTTCTCGCCTCATTCCATGTCAACAGAAATCTAACTTCAGGTCATAGTATATTTTTGACCCTCCAGGGTGGATGGAGTAGGAGGATTCATGAGCTTCTTTGAGTACCTTCTGTTTTAGCTTGGGGTGGTCGGTTATGCATAATCAGTTGCCGTACCACAAGGTTCATTCTCCATCAAGGCTGAAATACTTGCTCTCTCCGTCTCAAACCCTTTGCTTACTCCATTCAAAACTGGGATGGTTTACTTGCGCTACCTTGATCTGACATATCAAGGTGGGTTCTACTTTCAGGGTACTCAAATATCCGAGGGTGACTAGTGTCATGTTGAGACGATTAGACTCACTGAGAATGGTGGGGTTGTTCTTGATCCAGAGTAGATTTAGCATTGCTGGCTTTCTACTCAAGGCATCGGCTACCACGTTGGATTTACTCAGATGGTACTGGATTCCCAAATCATAGTCCTTGATTAGTTCAATCCATCTCCTCCCTCACAGGTTGAGGTCGGGTTGCATGAAAGTATATTTCAGACTCTTGAGATTGGTGTAAACCTCACATCTTCAACCAATGAGATAATGTATCCATATCTTCAGAGCATGGACGACAGCTAGTAGTTCCAAGTCATGGGTGGTGTAGTTCACTTCATCAGTACAAATTTGTCTAGATACATAAGCTATCACTTGGCCTTCTCACATCCAAGACCATGTTGTGATGCGTCACAAAAAATGTTGAAATCTTTTTGGACATTTGATTGGACTAAAACCGGTGCGGTGGTTAGCCTTCTCTTGATTTCCATGAAGTTTGCTTCACACGCTTCAGACCAAATAAATTTGCTATCCTTCTTCAACATGGAAGTCATCGGCTTGGCTAGCTTGGAGAATTCCTAAATTAACTCACGGTAGTATCCGACTAGTCCAAGGAAACTGCGGATATCTGTCACTTTAGCGGGTGTCTTCCACTCCAAGACATTGGACACTTTGCTTGGGTCTTTTGCAACCCCTTGTTAGATACAACATGACCCAAGAATCCTATTTCTTTGAGCCAGAACTCGCATTTGCTGAACTTGGTGTACAGTTGGGTTTGACACAGTTGATGAAGGATTAGATGAAGGTGGTGGCAGTGTTCTGCCTCACTCTTAGAACAAATACGGATGTCGTCGATGAAGACCACCACAAATTTATCTAGGTATTACATGAATACTTTACTCATCATGTTCACGAACTATGCGGGGGCATTGGTGAGTCCAAATGACATGACTGTGAACTCATACAGACAATCTTTAAAAAGAAGCGGGCACCACGGAGCTGATCAAGCAATTCATCTATCCATTGGAGTGGATACTTATTTTTTATGGTGACCTCATTGCGTGCTCGGTAATCCACGCATAGCCTCATGCTGCCATCTTTCCTTTTCACAAACAGCACTGGTGATACCTATGGAGATGAACTGGGGTGGATATACCCTTTGGCTATCAGTTCATCCAACTGCTTCTTCAGCACGGGCATTCCCTTTGCCTTCATACTTGCGCTTGTTAGTTTCTTCATGGGAACTCTTGTTCTCACGCTCAGCTATCACTGCTTTGTTGACCAGAGTCAGGAAGTCTGAAAAGTTGAGGGTGCTGAGTTGTCCCAGAAGTGAGCGATGGAGGCGCCAAGAAAGCGGTCAATTCTCCTTTCGTCAGTCGAGACATCATGCCTGGCATACCTGGCGAATTTGTTGAATTTGTTCATATATTATGCTACTGTCAGGGTGCCTTGGGTTAGGGACAGAAATTCCCTCTGTTTCAGCTTGATGATCCCTTTTGGAATGTGAGCCTTTTGGAACTATTCGTTGAATTCAGCCCAGGTAGGGTTTTCTCCTTCGTTCAGCATCTCTTTGAGATTATCCCGCCAAACTTGTGTGGATCCCTAATAAGTGGCAAAGCCAGTCATCGGCCTCGAGAGGGTCGATTCTTTGAGGGAAAGTTGGTGAGTAGGTCCTCTGAAACTCTGACAGTTTGGATCTGGATGCATAGACATTCCCATTTCCATTTCCATTTCCATTGTTATTGGCATTGCCATTTCTATTGTTACTTCCATTGGTACGGAGATCATTGACTATTTCTGTGACTGTCTTGGCTATCTGCTCTTCTCTCTTTTCTTCTAGCATAATGAACATCTGAGCCCAGTGAGGATCACATGGAGGAGGTGGTGGTGGTTGTTCGGCAGCTCTGCCGGCTTGTCTGGTGGACGGACCGGCAGGGGTGCCTTCGTTTCCACTACCACTCCCATCCATCCTCTCCCTGAACAATACAATGGGAAGAAGAGCAACACGACAAGCAACATCCGGATGGGGGGTTATGTCGACCAAATCCAAATAACCACCAAATGGAGAAAACAACATAATTAGACATAACCTCACGATCGAGTTCAAGCATAATACAAAGCTCACGAATTAGTTCTACAAAGTGAAATAAGCACTACGACGACATGCCATGTACGGTTACGCAGAACAATTGCACTATATGAATACTACGGGAACATGATGATACTAATGCAAATGCAGCTACTCGGATCGATCCTCCTAAGTCCAATCGTCGATGTGCACCATGGTCTGAGAGAGCTGGGGTACATGGCGATCATCCTCTGAGTCGGAACTAGAAACCTCCCCCTCATGAGGAGAGCGAGCTAAGACTGTCGTGCGCGAAGCACTCGCACTACGACGTACGCTGAGCAGGGGGCTCAATCATAGTGGGAGAAGGTGACACGACGATGAGCAAAGAAATCCACGAAGGGCTACCCTCTGCGTGCGGCCATAGTACCTCGCTGTCCCCGTGGTGGAGAAGCAACGGGAACACTAGGCATTGACAACGTTGTCACTGAACCACCGGGAGCATGTGTACACGGAGCAGAACGCCTGCAACGTGGTGAGCAGCAGCATGCTGATGGTGGCGAGGAAGGTGAGCATCTTCCAGGAGCTGAGCACATACTTCAGCATGTACCGCTTCATCTTGACGCGCCACCGCCCGTCATAGTAGCGGTTCACGTCCTCGATGACTGTGTCCAAGTCCGGCACCTTGTAGTGGTGCACCGACCGGGTCATGCCGTTCCACATGTTGGCCGTCTCGCCATCACTCTTCATGCAGTTGAGCACCACGCCGCGTTTGTGGAGCAGCGTGACGTCGTCGTCGGTATCGATGATGCCGTTCATCAGCTCCGTGTATCGGGTGACAACCAGTGGGCCGGACGCGGCGGTTGACTCGTAGGCGGCCAGGTTCCGGAGCACCACCTCCGTGTTGCAGTCGAGGGTCACCGCCGGAAGATGGAGGGTCGCTGTCTTACGGTCGAAGGCGATGGTGGACAGGTTGCCGTTGGTCGGCGCAAAGTGAACGCCGCTGCTAACCAGCTCCGACATGATGGGATTGTGATCTCAGACGCCAGTTGGCTCCCGTCGTCGGACATGAGGAAGGACTCGACAGGGTGCTTCACCGCCGAGATGCCAGTGAGCATCCTCCATGGCGACTTGGACGCAAACTCGATCGGCTTCATCACGTTACGCAGGCGGCCGCCCTTGAGCCTCGACGCGATGCTCCACATAACGGCGAACAGCCGCATCACGTGCTCGCTGCCGGTGGAAGGGTTCTCCTGGCCTTGCCCGTCCGGTCGCTGCTCCTCGATATCCTCCTCGTCGACGTGGCCGCCTTTAGCCGCGTCGACGGTTTTCTCAGAGGCATTGCCAGCTGAGGGTTTGGGCACGAGCAGGTGGTAAAGCAGCTGGAGCAGGTGCGCGTGGTTGGCGACGTGGATCTCCTTCTCCGGGAAGTTCCCCTTCATCTTGAGCGGGCAGAGCTCCTTGATGAGGCCTGTCACCATGCTAGTGAGGCGCGTGGTGGACTCGTGGACGGACTGGCACTGCGCCTCGAGGATCTCTTGGAGGAGGAAGAGTGGGATCTGGTTCTCCAGCATGAGCAAGTCGCGGAGGATGAGGCCGTGCGCGGCAGACTTCCTCCCGGTCCCGCCCACGTCGGCGAGGTGCGCCATCCTCCGGGTCAAAGAGACGGGCACCCTCTGAGGCTCCGCGGCGGCGTGGTGGATGGTGAGGAACTCGAGCAGGAAGGCGCCGTCCACGAGCATCATGAGCGAGAGCGTCTCGCTGCCGAGGTCGAGGTAGCGGTGGTAGTGGGCGCGGACCTTGCACTCGTGGCGCGCGAGCATAGAGACCAGGTCGTCGAGGCTGCGCCCGGCGAGCGCCCGGCGGGCGGCGTCGATCTTGTAGCCCTCCATCTCATACAGGTCGGGGCGCCAGTGGTGGTAGGGGCCCAGGGCGATGAACTGGGGGGCGTAGGCCTCGGGCTTGTGCACCTGCAGCTGTTTGCGCACGTCGAACACCGACACAGGGATGCCGTCGCCCTCCTCCTTCCTCCAGAGGGACTGCCGGATCTTCTCCACCCAGCCGGACTCCTCAAAGCCGTACCGGTTGCTGCGAGCCTGCTGCTGTGGTTGATCCGAGGCGACCATTGCTCTCTCTACCTCTACTCTATGGTGGTTGGTGGGTACTGCAGTTGCTCGCTAATCTGATCAACGGTACTACTATATATATAGAGCGTTGCTGCCTATACGTACTACGGCATAAGGGTCTATCTAGGACACATTTAGATGTGTCATCTAAGCTGATGTCCACTCTGTTTGTGGTCTATTTTTTTTTTAGTTTTTTTTGTTTCTTGTTGCTGCATTATATATTTGTGGAAGCTTAGATATGACATTCTTAAAAAACATCTAGATGTGAATTAGACAAACTGCACGGCATAAACCCTAAGCACATGCCCACCACATCTTTGTCCCCACTCGCAATTGATGCGGGCAGCCCGTAGTGCCCGCAGCTGACGTTGCCATCACTACAGTACCATGTTGGGCTTGGCGTCAACCTGAGCATAAATTGAAGACTTTGTAAGAGCATTTCCAATACAAGATACAAATTTGAATATGTAAAACAGGAGGTGTAAGTGTTGTTTACATCTTCAACAAAGAGGCAACTCCAACAGATGATGTATATTGAAGATGTAAAAGAGCAACTCGATCCAATAAATGATGCAAAATGAAGATGTAAAACCAAGTGGGCAGCAGCGGCAACGCGGCGCGATTCAGGGCTGCGGCGGCTGTGAGTGGGGGCGACGGAGGAACATAGAAGGGAATGTAGTGTAAAAAACGCTCTTATATTATGGGACGAAGGGAGTATATTAAAGATGAATCCGTTGTCGTTTGCTTTTTTATGTCGCCCTCGCCCCACGTAAGTGCCCTACCCCCCCACCCCCCCCCCCCCCCCCCCCTCATGTTGTTGATTTTATCGATGTTTTTCGTTGGTTTTTCTCAATGTTTTAAATAGCGGGCGATGCCTTTTAGTGGCGGCTCGGACAGAAACTATGAAAAGCTATAGCGGAGTTAAGCCCCATTTAGCGCTTTCCTTAAATCATGAAAAATTGAAACAATAAATATATGACCATAAAGGGCGGCCGGAATAGAGGACGACGGGAAGGCAAGGAGGCACAGGCGTCGGCTAGCCAAGGGGCGGCTGGAGCAGAGGACGATGGGAGGCGGTCGACCATGGATGCGGAGGTGCTCGCAAGTAGGGAGGAGCAGAGGCTACGACGGAGTGGCTCGGACGCTCGCGCTCCTGGTGGAGGGAAAGCCTACTCAGAGGAGGCAGGGTGAGTACGCCGGCCGCGAGCATGTGCCGCTGTGACCCGTCCGTCATCGCCAATCGTCGCCGGCCTCCACCGAAGTAAGCTTCTGAATCTGCGATGTGTATGATTTGGATTCAGTTCGTCAGTGTCCTTCTCCAACACTAACCAATGGAGTGCCCGACCCAGATTGGACTTTGCTGCTATAAGAAGGAAGGGTCCTCGGCCGGAATCTCCATCAGGTTGCGTACTTGGACCAGAAAATCCATCAAATCCCGGAGTACTTGGACCAGAAAAGCATCATGTCGCCTTCGAATTTGCCGTCGAGCCATCCACTAACGCCAACGGCGGCTACACTATAGGTATGTAATGCCTCGACCACCCTAAAAAAAGCTCTGCTGCTTCCATGTGACCAGCGAACTATCCGTCCAAGTCAACATGATCAGCCCCCTTCCCTTTCTTCTTGAGATTGTTATCTGTATTTTTTGATTTTTTTCCATGCACCGTGGCTGGACATGATGTTGGCAAATACAGTAGTGATCATAGGTTGAGACAATACAATAGACATCATGTCGAGGCTGAAAATTTTGCTTTTTTATAAAAGCAGGACAGTTAAAAAAAATTGCTTACATTAGTTATAAATCTTGGTTGCAATAGTGAAGACAGCTTGAGTTTATCAGATTTCAGGTTCGAGAAACCTGTTGTTTATAGGCCAAGCTACACTGGAAATGTTATCTACGATTATAAAATATACGACCATTCATCCTGCTCACCAGCTTATGGTTGTGGTATTTCTGTCCACAAATTACCTGAGCAACCAGGCCCATGGAAAACTAGATCATGAGAAATATTTCTCCACTCTATCTAAGACATTGGAAAACATCATTTACATTTGTAAGACCAAGTATTGGCACCAGACCAAGTTAGGTGTTCTTATGAGTTTTTAACCCTGAAGTCTATTTTGCAATCTCTTTCATACTAGCTTTCAACTGGAACTGAGAAGCATGATTTTGTGAGCACGTCAGGACTATAATCCGGTTACCTTATTTTGGCTTTTGAAAGTTGTATTGCTTAACCATATCTTTGATCTTTTGGACTATTTAGTTGTATTTAATTTGATGCAAATAACCAAACTGAATGGACATTATTTAGCATCCAAAGCAGCGGTGCACAGCGCACCAGATCCGAGGCGACACCACCGCCACCTGCAACTTGTCCTCCTTGGTCTGATTCGCCACCCTACAACCCCCAAAACCTCATAAGTTTGCATGTACTGTCCTCTCTGGTCAACAATCTTGCTCTCCCTCTCTGCTCCCAGGTTATTTTCTCTTATTATCTGGCAATCTCTAATTGATATGCACTAGTGTCTTTAAATCGACTACTTTGTCTGTTTTATTATGTAATTTTGCATTATGTTTCAGCTAATCAGCGATACAAGCCCCTGGTTGAGTATATTTTTTCTGAAAAATTGTTGTTACTGGCCAAGGATTGAACCAAGAAATTTCTTGTTGCTGACTACATATACCTGAACATGATGGCTTGAACTTGGTTACAGTTATTCTTGGACATGATGCTGGAGTAATTCTTGAAGTTTCATATATCCTGCTCTTTAATCAGTTATCAATTAGCTTAATTGCATACACATGAATAGATATGCTAGCCGCACCTAACAAAATAGGATTTAGGAGGTGTATTCAGTGGAGTAGATTAATTTGTTTTGATGTATCTGTAATATACTGTATCCGTCGACTTCGCAGCCGTCGTCTCCGTCGACTTTGCCGCCATCGTCTCCGTCAACTTCGCCGCAAGACCATCTGCAATCGCCTCCGCCGACTTTGCCGGAAGACCATCAGCCACCGCCTAGACCTACTTTGGCGCACGTACTTTTGAAGCATCTGATGGGTCTCATCTGTTTGCTAATTCATCAGTTTACTGTAGCAAATATAGCTGTTGACGACAGTAGACTATATTTGACTGACAAACAACCCATCACGCACTCCTACATAGATGGATTCTGTTTGTACTTGACAGCATCAGACTAAATTCCAACGCCCAACTAACAGTCTACCACAACTCCTAGCCCCCTCCCAGACTGTAGTTAAATTCCTTTATCAATCAATCATAGTCTACAATTAAACAGCGTAATTACTTTTTCCGGTAACGGAGGAGCAGTTTTGGGCTGCCAGACTCAACCTCTGCCTAATCGCTGGCATCATGAGGCTGCAACTAAATACGGCAAAAGGTAGGAGTTTCTTCAAAAGTATTCTGCCAAAGAAGCAACTAACAGCCTAAATGTTGTTGCGAATTATAAATGTGTGACCTTGATAATCTTTTTTTTCGCGAGGGAAAAGGGGACTTTAATACTTAAGGTAGAGAGTCTGCCATACAAATGCTAACAACTTCACTAGTCCCCGACCCAAACCACACGGCGGTGCGTGGTGTGCATGTACCATACACAGCAAGGCAATGAGCGAACTTGTTCTGCGATCGGCTAATATGAGCAAAAACTATCTCCCTCGTACTACCAGCAATCAACACTTGAATCTCTTGCACCAGTGCCGTGAGCATTGATCGATCCCGCATGGGACTCTTAATCATCATTACCGCCTCCGCACAGTCCATCTCGACAACAAGGGGAAGCAGGGTCCTGTGCATCGCGAGCTCGACGCCCTCTCTGCATGTCAATAGTTCCGCCTCTAGGGCCTTATCACATGTACGTATTTCCCTGCAGGCTGTGTAGATGATGGTGCCGGTATCATCCCACAGGACCATGCCGCCCCCGGCTGCACCCGTCTCCTGTATGAAACTTCCGTCTGTATTCAGCTTGGCCCAGCCTTCAGGCGGCCAAGACCAACGCAGCTCCTCACGGTCCTGCTTGTCTCTAGCTGTAGCAGCCTCCAATTTGGTGGCCGGTAAGTGCAACAGCATTTTCCTTTTGTCCATGTTCCCCAACGGGTGCTGCTGAATACACAACAAGGACCTTATGTAGCCATGGAGGAAATGACGTGAGGCTTGTGTTGGTGGTGTTTGTTTCCCATGCGTGAGCTCATTCCGGATGTACCAAGTCCGCCTCATGGTCATTAAGACGATCATGCGGACTATATCTGAGAGTGCCTCCAGCAGACTAAAAAGCCATTCTGGACCAGTGTTACAGATATTGTCGACGTCCGGGAGCGGCCAGTCCAGAGCCATCGCACGCCATAAATATTTCGCCAGTGGACACCTGCACATTGCGTGGAAACCGTCCTCCCGTTCCACAACACACAAAGGGCACAAATCATTAAGTTCCAGAGTGCGAGAAAATTTGTCCGCCCAAGTGGCAAGGAAATTAGTAACCAGCCTCCATGCAAACACGCGTACCTTAGGGGGAGCAGGGCACCGCTATATGGTCTTCCAGATGGCGCGACGACCATCCAGTGCCCTGCTCGTTGCGCTCGCCAATGGACGCTCGCGCTCATCCATGGCGAAGCGGTATGCAGATCGAACTGTGAAAACACCAGATTTCTTTGGGGCCAAGGCGAGATCACCTCATTGACCCGTGGGGAGGTCCGGATATTAGTGATGGCGTCGACGTCAACAGGAAGGAAGTGTTGGTGCAGAAGGTCTAGCCGCCATGCTCCATTAGCATCCAACAGGTCCGCAACGCGACGGAGCCTGCACATCCCCTGGGGCGTGATGAGCTGGCCCGACGGCTCCCGAGGCAGCCACCGGTCCCTCCAGATGCGGATGTGTGTGCCGCTGCCCACCCGCCATATTAACCCCTTCTTCAGGAGCTCCAAGCCATATTGGATCGCTTGCCATGTAGTCGAAGCATTTCCTGAGAAAACTGTGTCCTCCAAACGCCCCTCGGGGTAATATCGAGCTTTTCATACCTGTGAACAAAGACTCTCAGGTTTAGTCAGAAGCCTCCAAGCTTGCTGCGCCAGCAAAGCCTAGTTAAACTCCCTGAAATCACGAAACCCCAGTCCACCACTGAGTTTGTGCCTCTGAATTTTGGGCCATGCATGCCAATGAGTTTTGCGCTTTCCCTCGGATGCTCCCCACCAAATGTTTCTTACCATCCTAATAACATCACCCACGGACATGGGAAGTTTAAACACTCCCATCATATAAGTGGGGATGGCCTGCGCGACTGACTTGATCATCGCCTCTTTCCCGGCCAAAGAAAGTGTATCACCCCATGCAATAATTCTTTTAGTGAGCCTTGCTTGCAGATTTTGACACTTCCCTTTCGACATTCTACCTTCGGGTGTAGGCAGGCCTAATTTTCTTTTTTCAAAGGTAGAGAGTTGAACTTGTAGTGTAGTGCCCACCGCCTCCTGGCTTGCATCCAGACATGCCTTCCCAAACAACATACTACACTTGGCCAGATTGATAAGTTGTCCGTCGCCCCTTCGTACATCTTTATAATGGACCTCACCTCTTGTGCTTGTTGTGCCTCTGCTTTAAAGATAAGAAGTGTATCGTCGGCGAACAAAAGATGGGAGATTCCGGGGGCACGCCGACATACCTTCAAAGATGTGAATTTTCCCTTTTCCTCACCATCCTTTAACAGGGCAGACAGACCATCAGCAATAAAGAGGAACAAAAATGGGGACAAAGGGTCACCTTGCCGTAGCCCACGGGACGGTGCGAACGAATCCAAGAGGGTGCCATTAAATTTAATAGTGTATCTAACCGAGGTGACACAAGCCATAATCCAGTTCACCCATCGGTCAGCGAAACCCAACTTTTGCATCGTCTGCTTCAAGAAAACCCAGTCCACCCGGTTATACGCCTTTGAGAGATCCAATTTATATGCACAAAAACTCCTCGATGGATTCTTCTCCTGCTGAATATGATGTATACACTCAAATGCAATTAGAACGTTGTCTGTTATCATTCTGCCAGGTACAAAGGCACTCTGCTCAGGCGATATGATCTCATCAAGAATGGGCCTCAACCTGTTAACTAAGCACTTGGACACCATCTTATAAATAACATTGCACAAACTGATAGGCCGAAAGTCAGTCAATTTTACCGGATTATCAATTTTTGGTATGAGCACAATCGCAGTATTGTTCACACCTTCTGGCATAATACCTGTCCGGAAAAACTCCTTTACAGCAGCAGTCACTTGGTCCTTCATAACTACCCAATTCCTCTAGAACATGCGCGCCGGAAAACCATCCGGTCCGGGGGCTTTGAGAGGGCCAATCTGGAAGAGCGCATCCGCAATCTCATTATCCGAAAACTCTGCACACGGACTATCATTCATATTATCAGTGACATGGGAATTAATCAAGTCTACCACTTGGTCTGCACACAGTGTTGGGTCTGCAGTAAACAAATTAGTGAAATAATCCGTCACCATGCCCGCCACTGTTTTGCTGCACCACTCCATTGTCATCAACAAGAGAATTAATTATATTTTTGCGTGCATGCCAAACCGCCTTGCGATGGAAGAATTTGGTATTTCTGTCACCCTCCCGCAGCCAGTCAATGCTAGAACGCTGCATCCATAACATCTCCTCTCTGTATAGTAGCTCATTCATACGGTCAGTAGTTTCCCTAATAGTCTGTTGATCTGCATTCATAGCCATTAGTTCCTCAAGACGCGTACGAGATTTATTAATTTCCTGTACCACGTTACCGAATTTCTGTTTACTACACCCATGAAGTGCGTGCATGAGATCACCCAAAGCCGCCGCCACATCACCAAGGTTACCCATGGTGCCGGCCGCAATCCAGGCTTGCATGATAACTTCCGGTAGCGCCGGATCGCGCTCCCAAGCCACTTCATAGTGGCGGCAGCGCATGCCTGTGTACTCCCTAGGCGGCTCCGCCAAGCACCTGAGCAGGATTGGTGTGTGGTCTGAAGATGGTGCAACAAGGTGCTTGACACCCGCCTCCATGAACAAGTCGCGCCACTGGTTGTTTGCAACTGCGCGGTCAAGGCGCACTTTGACGTTCGCACGGCCAGACCGCCGGTTATCATAAGTGTAAGGCACACCTGAAAAACCAAGATCACCGAGGCCACATAATTCCAAAACATCACGAAAGTCGATCATCTGACCTGCTGATCGTGGAGTCTCCGAGGAATGTTTGAAGCACCGCATGGCCTCGTTGAAGTCTCCTATCACCACCCACGGCATGTCCGCGCATTGGTGGAGATCACGGAGGAGGGACCACATCCGTTGACGGTCATCCGTCCTTGACTCGCCGTAGACGCAGGTGAGCCTCCAAGGAGGATCACCCGTCGTACCGCTCACATAAGCATCAATATAGCGTTCATTTATTTCTTTTACATCGAGATGCACGGACTCGTGCCAGTAAAGAGCTAAACCTCCATTAGGACCAACACTATCTGAAGCATCAAAACCACTTAAACATAGCCTGGACTGAAGTCTTTTCATCTTAACTTTAGATTGCCTAGTTTCACATAAAAAAACGATACATGGGGACAAAGCCTGCACCAAGTTCACAAGGTCGCGAACTGTTCGAGAGTTCCCCGCCCCTCGGCAGTTTCAACTTAGAAGATTCATTGCTCCTGACGGAGCGCCACACCTGGCCCTATCAGTTCACCGGCGGCCCCTGGGCGGTCGCCTCCATAGATTTTCCACCATCCGTTCCTACTGCTGCAGCGGCCGTGTCTGTCTCGGCCATATTATCCATCCCCTCAGGTTCTCCAGTTTCTTGCTTCCCAGGTGTTCCTGCAAAAATCTGGTCCACCTGGCCAGTGGGATTAGAGTAGAGGACTAATGCTTCGCCCTTCGCATATTTCGACGTGCTTATAGCCTGCTGGTCCGCTGCATCTCGTTTTCGACGGATGAAACTTTCATCAGACATGACCGCGTCCTCAGCTCTAGCAGCAGTCGAGAGGTCCTGCAACACCTCAATCATATCACAGCTCATCGATTTGCTTGGGCTACATTTCGTTGCATAGGGAAGCGCAGCACCCGAGGCTACCATGCTCGCGACCTTGGCCGCACGGTATTCTGCCACCGCCGGATACCCTCGCCGCTCTCTTGATTCCATCTCATGTGCACTATTCTGAGGCTTTGCATTAGACTGACTGTCACTGATGTTTTTGCTACGAGAGTTACGTGACCTCCCCTCAGACTCAAAGTCCTCCACACCCTTGTCAACATCTAGTGGATTTCCTTTTGCACGCATGGTACCACTTTGCTGCACGATCACAAGTGAATCCTCGTCAGCTTGCAACCGTTTCTCCTGGCCCGCGGCAATGATCGCAAGTTCACCTGGAGTCGTGCCCCCGGTGCTCGCAATTTCCCCATCTACCGGCTTCGGGTGGGTAGCATCCGCAAGGGGAGCCCCATAATCGCCCCCACCAGTTTCCGGGTTCACCTTAAGCCCGTCCGGCATGGTCTCCATCGTGGTCCCTTGCGCCGACTTCGCGTATTTGGTCGCTAGTTTGCATATCCGATCTGGTGGTTTGACTCACTCTGGTGGTAAGAGTTTGCCACTGTGAGTTCCTTCTGTAACCCTAGCCTCTACTGTAAGGGCCATGGTTGTGGAGTAGGTGTTAGGTTTCTAGCCGGAGCCGGATTCCCGTCGACGTGCGACTGCGATCCCGTGGATCCTTTCCATCGAACAATTCAGAACGTGGTTGCCCAGGACTCTGGAGTCCAGCGACAGGCGGGCGGACGTTGCAGCAACAGGTCCATAGTGCCTCCGGGGAGCGCACATGGAAACATCATCGGCGAAGCCGACAGCTGGTGGCGGCGGCGGCACGGACACCCCCGTGTCGCCAAACCCTAAACCTTCCATTCTTGTGTGACCTTGATAATCAATCCACTGCAATTCTGAAAATAAGACTAGATAAAAGAATCTCAAACATGACTTGTAGACACTATTCTCTGCTATCTAGAAGATCGAGTTTTTGAGACGTAGTTATCTGCCATGAACTATTTAAGAAGTAAATAAAAGACATATCTCCCACAAGCTTTGTAACTGTTTATGCAAATGTACATATGAGAAGTTGACCATGACAAGATCTAAGAAAGGTCTCTTACGACTTCAACTTCAAATGCACTGTGTGCCCATCTTTTTCCAGGACAAATGAGGGGTAAAGAAGAGAAACACGGGAACCATGTAAATTATTCATAATAACACCATGTGCATGTCAGCATATTTGTTTGCACCAAGTTAGAACATGACAAGGACACTCTTGAAATAGGCTCTCGCCCCGCTTTATATGTAAAGCAACATCGGAAGAAGTACGCGGCCGAACGATACAAGATGATCAGGTAGCCCTCTTACAAAGCCGATCATGAGATATACGGCACACACAGAACGCACGCAGCTACACTACCAGCAAAAGAGTACCAAGAGAACTAAACACACCCTTGAGGGTGTCCTAGACTAAGGGGTGGTAACTTATATGGCCTGCCATCTATGGGACGGGCTGAGGACCCGCCGACCATTGGAAGAGGGACTACCGGAGTTGTGATCCTCGGCATGGAAAAGATGGAAACTTCCAAAGACTTGGCGTGCACTACAAGAAGCCTTCAATAGTCGGCATATTTATTCCTAGTTGGCAACCGACCATATGTGTAACCTAGGGACCCCCGATACCTATATAAACCGAGGGTCATATTCTTTATGCACACGAGCACAAGCCTTAGGGTTTAGAACGCACTCATCCGATCTCGAGCTAGATCATCTTGTAATCTGTACTCCATCGAATCAATACAATCCAAGCAGGACGTAGGGTTTTACCTATTCGAGAGGGCCCGAACCTGGGTAAACATCGTCTCCCTTGTCTCCTGTTACCATTGTTCCAAGATCCACAGCTCGGGACCCCTACCCAAATCGACCGGTTTTAGCACCGACACTGGTGGCCCCATGCAGGTCCCGTTGTTCGGTCGCCCTGGAGCAATGGAGGGATCGGTTTACGATCAAACCCAAGATGGTGTGACTTTCACACCGGAACCTCAAATCATCGGATCAACTAAAGAGGAAGATCATATCGGATCGCCCCTCCTCCCTCAAGGGCCAAGGTGTGACGATCCCGAGCCTACAGTCGAACATCACTCTCCTCCCTCCTCCCCCCCCCCCCCCCCCCCCCCCCCTAACCTGACCGAGGAACTTTACGAGCATATGATCAAAAAACCGGTGCGCCAGCCATTGGAAGGCGGCTAGCCCGGCCAATTGGGAGGAGCTTGGAGCTCGGACCTAAAGGCCAGTCCGGCGGGTTCAGCCTCGGCACAACAATCACGGGTGGAGCATCTCGTAGCACCCAGCCCACCACAGGTTGGGCTCAAATTTTTTACGCCCTTGGTGCAGAATTGACAGCATGTGAGCAGGGAGCAGTTGGCAAGGAACCAGCCTACAACTGATTGTAGCAAGGCAATCTCGCTGATCACTTGACCAGTAAGAAGACCCGAGGTATGCTTCGGGAATTGCTGAAGTTAAGACCCTCCTTAATGGACTTAGGTAGTTAAACATTTGTAAAATCACTAGGAATTCAAATAGGGCTATTTATGAACTTCCTTCTATTGGGAGATCACATGCCCGGACCAGTTGATTGTTGGGTGTTTAGCCCGTGCAGCTAAATCATGCAATTGATGCTTAATGATTCAAAGCTATCTTATTAATATGCTCTCTTTTCAATGCAATGAAGGAAGTGCTGGTGGCTATCTTAATGATTCAAAGCTATCTTAACGATTCAAAGCTATCATATTTGTAACGTGTATAAGTTTTATCTACATCTAACTTTATCTAAATTTTATTGATGAAACCTAGATTTGGTCGACTGCAGATTAAGTTTTACAAAATACATTTTCTTGTTAATACGATGATGAGACCGCATACATGAAACTTAGCTATGGGTGGAATGCGGGTTTGTTTCTATAATATGTAAGGTTATTTGCACAAATAACAGTAGTCTTATGATCGACTCTCAGCCATCGAGATTTGGAATAGATGTCATCAGGTTGCCAAAATCCTACATGATATGTGTGCCAATTTCCACTGCAATGTTGACAAAGCAAGAAGTTATGATCTTAAGCTTTCTGACTTATGCCACCATTTAGGAATTAATGCTCATTAGTTGAGCTGGAGCATTTTGGGTCCATGTCCAGGAGGTGTTGACAGATGGCCTTCACGTTTTCCCCTTAATTAGTTGAAAGAGAAATGCTATGCACAAGACAGATTCTTGCACTATTCACACACAACAAGTCATCCAGACCATTGGATTGCCTCGTTTTTTAAATCTGTGTAGCTCCTAATCATATCGTGCACAGGTCGTGCGTCACAAATCGTGTGTACATCACTCTCGTTTTTGAAAAGAAGTAGCTCAACACATTCACTACACCTTATTATGTCTTTTTTTATGAGAGTGGCATAATAGGAGTATGTGTGACACCATATATAGTGGAGCAGCTCAAGGTGTCACAACTCACAACACAGATCAGGGAGCCAAGTGCGCAAGAGATTGGGCTAGCCAGAGCTAGCTACGTATGTATGCAAAGATGATGTTGTGCGGCTCGTACATACACATTATTTGAACAAGTTGATGAGATTAAGTACCTACATACTAGTAGCCTATGAATGTGAGGCACCGGGAACAACAAAGCATGTAGGTCCTGATGTACTTGTGGATTTTGGAAGGCCCGTCCATGGACCATTATTAGTGATTAAAAAAGAACACTGACGGGTCCTAAGCCCATTGTTTTTGATACATCTAAACCTCAAGATTAGGCTTTAGGGTTAGCTCACACCTGCACGAGTCATGGCTATGTTGGGTGGTTCTAGGGGGTATCTACTCGGAGGAGATGCCGCTCAGTGGAAGAGCTCCACCACGCTACGCCAAATCCTGCTCCTAGAGGAGGAGATCCACCACACGACACAGGATCAAATGCTTGGTTCTGCTGTTCATCTCCATTCGATGGTTGTGGTGCCCTGCCTCGATGTTGCTCCAAACTACTCATGTTAGGATGCACTAGTCATTCATGCATATGCTTAGTGCTTCTTCTGTCCAAAATACGTGCAACTCCAGCAAATTAAAGTGGACTCAATTGCCATGAAAACAAGTTGTGCGGTTCACTTTATCAAAAGGTATGGAGAAACTCTAATTGTGCTTTTAACTTAAAAGACTGAGATAACTAACTTAAAGTCGAATATATACATTTCTTCTATTTGGTAGGTGGTTGATGGCCTAGTGGTAGGTGGTTGATGACCTGAGCTCTAAAGTTCTCGTCGCTCCTTGCAGATATGTACATTACAACAGCTACAGGTACACTGATTGGAGTTTTTTTTTTTTTGAAAAGGAGGACTTCCCCCGGCCTCTGCATCGGAAAGATGCATGCGGCCACTTTATTGAAGAAGGTTCAACAAAACAAGTAGTCTAGTCTGCAAAGTACAGCTCACAAAAAGAGCAAATAAAAATAAAGCAACTCAAAGCCACAACCGGCTGAACGAAAGGACATTAAGGACCTATCCTATTATGCGACCGCCATCCAAACCGGTTGAAGATAGCCCGTGTTACCATCTCCCATCGGTTGCACCCAGTAGCCAAATGCTCCCTGGAGCCCGTAGGAGTGAGTAGTAACCATTTACGGATCCATGCCATAGCTCTGAAGATAACCTGCAAGAAGTTAATCACATAAAGTCTGTTAAAAATCATATCATTCTTGCAGTTCCATATAGCCCAAAGAAGTGCGCATATTCCAATCCGAATACTTGACGCAATATCAGGATTCACTCTATTTAGCCACGTCCCAAACAACGCATCTATGCTAACTGGAGGAATAATATTAAAAGCTATATGTATGGACCGCCAAAGTAACTTCGCGAGAGGGCAATCGATAAATAAGTGTTGAATTGTTTCGTCGTGAACACAAAAGCAACATCGTGAACTGCCTACCCATCATCGCTTTAGTAAGTTATCTTTGGTAAGGATCACTTGCTTGTGTACAAACCACATAAAAATTTTGATTCCCATGGGAACCTTAACTTTCCAAATGTGAATCGATCTTGGGATTGGGCCAGAATTAATAAGGTCTAAGTACATCGATTTGGCCGAAAACACCCCATTACCCGTTAGCTTCCAGTTCAAGGTGTCTCCCCAATCTGAGAGTTGAACGTCCATAAACCTCCGCACCAAGTGTAGCAAGGAATTCCATCGTTCCCCTACTAGAGACCTCCTGAACTGGATATTCAGAGGTACCATATGCAATACTGTTGCAACGTTATCCTCTTTACGTTGAGCAGTATGATACAGGGAAGGATACTAGAGAGCTAGCGGCATGTCGCCTAGCCATGTATCATCCCAAAACCTTGTTGTCGTTCCGTCCCCAACAACGAATTTCACCCTATGGAAGAAGGTCTATTTTGTTCTCATGAGTCCCTTCCAAAACGATGAATCATTAGGTCTTACGGTAACCTGAGCGAGAGTTTTAGAGTGCAAGTATTTATTTCTCAGGATTTGTGCCCACATACCGTCCGATTCCTGCGATAACCTATATAGCCACGTGCTCAAAAGGCATTTATTTTTAATCTCGAGGTTCTCGATCCCAAGACCCTCCTGGTCTTTTGGTCGACAAATAATATCCCATCTTGCCAAGCGATATTTTGTCTTAACCTCGTCTGACTGCCAAAAAAAATGAGATCGATAGAAGTCAAGTCTCTTTCGTACCCCTTTAGGCACCTCAAAGAAAGATAGAAGGAACATCGGCATACTCGTAAGTACTGAATTTATCAATACTAGCCGTCCTCCATATGACATAAGCTTACCCTTCCAGCAGCCTAGTTTCTTCTCAAATCGATCTTCGATACATTTTCACTCTTTATTACTTAATTTCCTATGATGGATTGGAATGCCTAGATAGCTGAACGGTAATGAACCCAGTTCACAACCGAACAATTGTCTATAGCTGTCTTGGTCTTCTTTGGCCCTACCAAAGCAGAACAATTCACTCCTGTGAAAGTTGATCTTTAGACCAGACAATTGTTCAAAGAGGCACAACACTAGTTTCATATTCCTCGCCTTTGCAAGGTCATGCTCCATGAATATAATAGTGTCGTCCATATATTGTAGAATAGAAACACCCCCATCCACCAAATGGGGAACAAGACCACCTACCAGGCCTTTCTCCTTGGCCCGACCTAAGAGAATGGTCAACATGTCTGCCACAATGTTGAACAGAATAGGAGACATCGTGTCTCCTTGTCTTAGGCCTTTATGCGTTTGAAAATAATGACCAATATCATCATTCACCTTAATCCCCACACTACCTTTCTGGACAACAGAATCCATGTGATTCCTCCATGCCCCATTAAAACCCTTCATGCGCATGGCCTGCTGTAAAAATGGCCATTTGACCTTGTCATATCCCTTCTCAAAATCCACTTTGAATATCACCCCATCTAGTTTCTTCGAATGGATTTCATGTAAAGTTTCGTGTAAGACAACAACCCCTTCTAGGATATATCTTCCAGGCATAAAGGCAGTCTGACTGGGTTGCACCACCGAATGGTCAATCCGTGTCAATCTATTGGTGGCCACTTTCGTAAAGATCTTGAAACTCACATTCAAAAGACAAATGGGCCTGAATTGCTCAATGTGAATTGCTTCCTCTTTCTTTGGGAACAGCGTTATCATACCAAAATTGAGATGGAAGAGTTGCAGATGCCCGTTAAAGAAGTCATGAAACATAGGCATAAGGTCAGGTTTCACAATATGCCAACATTTCTTATAGAATTCTGCTGGAAACCCATCTGGCCCCGGAGCTTTGTTCGGCTTCATTTGAGAGATCGCCTCGAAAACCTCCTTCTCAGTAAAAGGTGCAGATAAAATCTCATTCTCATCTGACCGCAACTGAGGTATATCCCCAACTACAAGCTCATCGAGGGACACCGCATTGTCTACCGGAGGCCCAAAAAGTTGCTTGTAATAGTTGGATATATATAACTTGAGATTCTCGTGACCCACAATTGTTCCCTCATCTTGCTCAAGCTGGATGATTTTCTTTTTCCTATGTTTGCCATTTGCAATCATATGAAAAAATTGAGTATTATCATCCCCTTGGACGACCTTAAGAACCTTAGCATGTAAGGCCCATTTGATTTCCTCTTCTCTAAGAAGAGCATGCAATTTCAACTCTGCTTCGGACTTAACAGCTTGTTCTGTCTCGTCCAGTAGATTCGTTTCCGCTCTCAGGTCTAGCACCTGAATCAACTGGATAAGTCGTTCATTTTCTTGTTTATAAATCCCGCTCTCATTTCTGGTCCAACCCCTAAAAAATTGTCGAAGATGTCGAATCTTATTCTGCCAGCACTCCAAACAGGATCTACCCGCAACAGGCCTAGCCCATTCTCTCGCCACCATCTCTAGAAAATCTTCTTTTTCGAACCAACTTAGTTCGAATGAGAAAATATTTTTATTGCCTATATGTGTTGCTTCACCCGAGTCTACTAACAAGGGCGTGTGGTCGGAGATCGCCCTCTGCATCGCGTGCACCGATACCAGTGGGTATTTCTGTTCCCATTCCACACACATCACACTAAGGTTTGCCATAATTTTTTCTGTTGAGGTGCAAGGTAGGTGCTTTGCCGATTTTATTAAGAAAAAACCAATAGATAGTGGTTCAGTTTATAAGGAAAACTAGATCGAACACCGCAACAACAACAAACAAAGAAAAGAAGAAGAAAAAAAAACCAACGACAACAACCCAAGCAGACCACCAGCCCCAAACATGTCCTCTTCCTGGAGAGATCGAAGGCAAGATATTCGAAAATAGACTTCAATTAGGCAAGCGGTGTCCGGGAACGCCGCTGTCACCGACATTGACGCCCGTCGATCAAAAGGCTTTCACCCAGACCCCCGCTCGACCGCTCCATGGAAAGTGGGATAGATCCAGCCTAGCCAAGGGTTTCCAAACACCGCTTCCACTATGACAGGTCACAACCCAATGAGAAGTACTCTTTAACAATGCCTCCATGGAGCATCACTCGCAACGACCCCCATCGAAGAACAAGGTTTCGCCCACATCCTTATGCCTCGCCACCTCTGACCTTGGAGAGCAATCTATTCTTGGGCAAACATCGTCCACACAGACCAAGGCGGTACCTGAGAATTGGGGGGCCCATTCATGGCCCGGCCATTAAGAAATAAAATTATGGAAATAAGTTTTTTAATTTACCATATGTGCAACACAATTTTTCCCAAAATTATGTTTTGCAAAAATACAAAACTATGAATTAATATCTACTAATCTATATTTTAGTATCTTTCTAGAACTTCTTTCCATAAAATCTTCGAGTTTATCTCCATTAAAAAAATACCAAGCACAATTTTGAAGTGACATACTTTTATAAAGAATTCACCTCCGTTCCATTTTCATTAAAGTGAAACCACAAGTGGAGACTGCTATGCTAAGTTCATGTAACTGTTGTTTCCATTCTTTCTTTCCTGTTTGTTTGTGTTGCAAGTTTGCAACTGCAAGCAGTGGATGTTATTATGAGGGAAAAAAGTGTGTTTAGTTGGAAAAAAATCGAGGGAAAAATTCAGAATCATAGTTGCAACTGAAGCAACAATTTATAGAAGATCTCAGCAGAAATATTAATTTGTTCTCCATCACTTATATTTTTCTTGCAAAAAAGAATTAAAGAAGCAGAGTAGTACCAATGCCTGCCTAACTGAAATTTGCAATTCATCTGTATTGTAGGAATGGGTTTCAGAACCTGAAACCTGGAGCACCTATGGTAAATTATGGAAGGAAACAGGAAGCAATGAACATATTGTGTGGTGTGATTAAAAGACCGGTCGTGTTCAGGAGTAGTATATATGCACTTGCTCGGTTCATTGTTAGCAGTTCAGCTACACAAACTGACTACCAACACTGACTGACATTGCACAAGAAACGGCAGCAGATTTGCGGCCCACCAGCATGAATTGGATATCGATCCTTCTCTCTCTCTCATAGTCACAAGTCAATCTCGATTCTGAATCATGCTTTAGACGGAATCAACAAGTGAAGAGTTAGGAAAAACGATTGCTTATACCAGAAAAGGACAGTAGAGAGCTAGCTAGAAAATCATTGCGTGACTGTAGACTGAATACTGAAACTCGGCCCCGTGTATTCAGTTTCAAAACCTGAAACTAACCTGACTAGTAGCTTCTTTGGTTTCCAGGATATCAACCATTCATTATCTCTCTCAGTTTTCTACTTATGATGCACACACAGTAACAACAAACCAGTGTGGGTTGAGAATCACTGCTGGTGCAAGATAACAACATGCTACCATCTTCCTAACTCAAATTAGTAATTCAGTTGTTGGGTTTCAGAACATGAAACCTGGACTAGCTTGCTGCTTCCTTCCTTGCACACCACAAGAAGAAATGAAGAGAAACAGCTGCCTAACTAAAACTTCATTTGACTATATAGCTGTACTGAATACACAAGAAATCAAACGGCACCACGAAATATATGCAGATTCAGCCAGCTCTAGCATATAAATGAAACTATGGTGGAATCAATGATAGATAGATAGGAGATTACTTGCACAAACAGAGCAATCGAACTATACATTACCTGCTCCTAGCCATGCTCAGGAACTCCTCGACGCGTACCCTGACTACACGCTCACCTTCACAGGCCACACCCTCGGCCCCGGCATTGCCGCCATGCTTACCATGGCCGTCGTGCTCAACCACAACAAGCTCGGCGCCGTCGACCGGGGCAGCACCAAGTGGCGCCCGCCCAGCATATGTCACTCAACCTGGCCATCCGATACACTGACGTCATCAACTCCGTTGTGCTACAAGTAAGTGATGACCCAATTGGCTTTGCCTGCTTGACTGAATTTCGTTACAGATTCAGTTGTAGAATCTGGTTACATGCCTACTGAATTATGTTGAGTGCTACTGCTGTCAATCGGCTTAAAGTTTCAGAAGACTCAAGAAAACTAACCTCACCGCAAAGATCCAAGTGGTGTAAAGTTTGCAAACCCGGAATAAGCATGAAAGAAAAATTGTGACTAGATCTCCTTGGTTGCACTCGAAATGAAATTATGAATTTCCATGTGAAACTGGGCTACCTGTGTACTGCCTTGTTTTTAATCTGTTTCAATTTCAGAAACCTGAATTCTTGTTTCTTTTCCATGAATTCAAAGAGCAGACATGAAGAAATTAGAGATATTAATCAACAGTAAGTAATGCTAGCTTTCAAGTCAGTGCTAGTACAAAGAAACTGAGAACAGCCAAACAGATACAGTTCTGTTCTGGGCTCTGTCTATGTGTTGCAACAAACAAATTGATATCAATCATTCTGTCATACAGTTACAGCTCAACCTGGAGTCAGAATTGGTAGCACCCAAGGTTCTTTGTTTCTTGATCGAATAATAGAAATGAAGGTACATGCAGTTAATGTCCCCAGAAGGTATCTATAGCAAACTTATATACATACAGGCCAGATTAAATAACCAGTGCTAGTACTATACAACAACAACAACAAAGCCTTTAGTCCCAAACAAGTTGGGGTAAGCTAGAGGTGAAACCCATAAGATCTCGCGACCAACTCATGGCTTTGGCACATGGATAGCAAGCTTCCACGCACCCCTGTCCATAGCTAGTTCTTCGGTGATACTCCAATCCTTCAGGTCTCTCTTAACGGACTCCTCCCATGTCAAATTCGGTCTACCCCGACCTCTCTTGACATTCTCCGCACGCTTTAGCCGTCCGCTATGCACTGGAGCTTCTGGAGGCCTGCGCTGAATATGCCCAAACCATCTCAGACGATGTTGGACAAGCTTCTCTTCAATTGGTGCCACCCCAACTCTATCTTGTATATCATCATTCCGGACTCTATCCTTCCTCGTGTGGCCACACATCCATCTCAACATACGCATCTCCGCCACACCTAACTGTTGAACATGTCGCCTTTTAGTCGGCCAACACTCAGCGCCATACAACATTGCGGGTCGAACCAGTGCTAGTACTATAAACAAAAGAAAACAGGGAGGGATACAAAACAGGGAGCAAGCTACATCTCGGCTCCAGCTATGTATCCAGTAGTCCAGACTAATCTTGCTGCATGCCAAGTTGTGTGAGCTAGCAGGAAGTTAATAATGTTGTTGCCTCCTTAACTTGTCACTCCTTCCTCTCCAAGAGTCACGGCAGGGTCATTTTGGTATTGGCTGTCTTCTACATCCTCCACATCTTCAGGCACTGTTTCAGACCATGACCACTCCTAGGAAGCAAAACGAAATAGTGGCAAGTGCATATTCAGGCCCTAGCATATACACTACTGAACTATTAAGATGGAATGCAAACAACAGCCAAATATGAAAGAAAACAACTTAACTATATATATTACCTTGGGGTTGAAGTTTGTCTCCATGTTTGTTTGCTTCCACGCATTGCAATCATAGTCCAGAGAAATCAAGAGCAATAGCTGCCTACATGCATCTTCATTGGACTCACTGCACTGCATTTGCATGCACAAGAACAGCAGCAGATTCAGTTTGATCATGGATACCAATCATTCTCGATCTCTCTTACACTAGTTTGTACGATCGATATGCATGTTATTTCTTTCATAGTCGACATTCATATACACATGTGCTCCTTCGGATTTCAATGCTGACAAGCGCAATAGAATAACTGAATGATTGCAATGTTCAGCGGCAACATAGTGAATACACAGACACTGGGGCATAAGAAAACTTGAGGGAGATCGAGATCGCCCCCGCAGCGGGAGAGAGCTCCGCCGCCACCGCGGCCTGATCTCCCGCCTCCGGCCACCTCCTTCACAACAGAGACTAGATTCGAAACCCTCTCCTCACCCTCTCTCCATCCATCCCGGAGTCCAGCGCTCTCGGGCAACTCGGGGGCGACCTCCCTCCCTTCGCTGGCGTAGGCACCTCCTCTCCCTTCCTCCCTCGCCGCCGCATGAGGCTGGCGCCGGGCAAGCCCGTGGCGCAGCCGGGAACTGCGGCGGCGGGGCCCTTGCCGCTTCACCTTGCGCTGGAGAGCGATTGGATCTGAGGCGGCGGCCCTTCCGACGAGGCCCCTTCGTGTTGCGGCGAGCTGCGGGGCTGGCGTGGTGCCGGTGGTCTGGTCAGACAACGGACGGATCTCGGTGGACCAGGACCTGGCGTGACTGCTCTGGCGGCCGGCAGTGCCTGGTCTGGCCGCTGTCCTCCGGCCCTGATCGGTGTGCTTCTCTCCTGCGGGTGTTGACATGGATTTTGACCAAGATAAAATAAATGTTTAAACCACGCCATTTTCCCGTCATCAGATTCTATATGTTATAAAATCAATATTTGACCAAGTACATCGCGTGTATATTTCATTGGTGCGATATATTTTCTATGTGCTGTTTCATTATTTCATTTTGTCGATGGAACAAAGCCGCACATTTATCATGTAGTCGCCCTTTTGATGATATTAGCGTCCCTCGTGACATTTTTTTTCTTTTCTATTTTTGCTGTTAGTAGGGGCGCGCATGCGTGCGCGTCATGTGTCCTTTATATAATTTGTTTGGGACAAAACTTGGTGACTATTTATTTTATCACATTTTATAATTGTCGGTCTAATGTGTGCATTATCGACATTAAAAAATATATCATACACCTATTTTTTGTCAATCCTCACTTAGAGCGATTGATTTTCTTAATTGATTCTTCTTATTATAAAATGGATTTTTGCCGTTTTGAATTTATATTTTACGTGGTTTAAACATTTATTTTATCTTGGTCAAAATCCATGTCAACAGATGCCCCTCGAGGTCTGGGTTCGAAGAGATTTTTTATTACTCGAGCCCAGAGCTCGAAACTTGATTACACATATTTCTTGTGTTTAGAGCACTGCCCATGAGTATATGGGTTCATGATTCTTTTAATATTCCTTTCTTTAGGTGTCTGATTTTTATTCAGCTATACGTGGCTGTGCAGTTTTTTATCTACACCATGCATTTTTTTTAACTTCAATTTAGGCTCATATTTATTGGAATGCAGTTGAGCTTAACACTTGGGAGTTTAAGCCCATGAAGGTTGGATCAATTTTAATATTTTTTAAACATGCTTATAGTTTAGGCTCGTATAGCATTGGAGCATTTTCTATGTGCGTATAAAATGTTTCAATGACGCTTATAGTTTAGGCTCATATAGCATTGGAGCATTTTTATGTGTGTTCGAAGTTTCACACGATGCTTGTAGTTTAGGCTCATATAGCATTGGAGCAGCAGTTTTCATGAGAATTTAACAAAATTTTAGTATATACGATACCCAATTTTATAATCATAACATGTCGGGTTATTTCAATTTCTCTTTAGATGCGACTAACAGTTTATACTCATGTAGCACTAGAGTACAGAAAAGTTTATGAGGCTAAAAGTTTATACTCACTTGGCCTTGGAAAATTACATTTCTTTTTGATACATGAGGCTAGTTGTCTATAATCATATATCTTGGAGTATATCTTTTCGTAATATTTATGTATCAAGCTGGCAAATATCATGTATCAGAAGTCATGTAGCTAGTAGATCATGCATGCTTTGCGTAACATCGGAGTAATTTTTTGCTGATATGTATGTATGGTGCCAATAATTTATATTGGAGTATGCCATTAATTTCTTATTTCAGCCGTCACTTTGACTGTTCATAGTCGTCAGTGATTTCGTTGAATGATTTCATTGAGCGAGTTTTTACTCATGCTTTTCAAAGTTGGTGACTTTGCAGGCCAAGCCCTCATAAGTGATCGGCCACATAGCTTGTAAGTGCATGGCCACATTTGGCAGGAGATTATTCATGGGCATCCATACTGCTTCAGCCTATGTGATTTTTTTACACTGAAGCTTGAAATTCCCATCCTAATAATAAATTGGAAAGCCATTTTGTTGAGCTTCTTCTTTGTATAGGCCAATTTGGGGGAACATGCGATATTCTCGGTGTTAGAAAATATCCATGAATGACATCTTGCATTTCCTTTTTGAGTCTTGATCGAACATGGTTGTAACTTTATTGCAACCAAGGAAACAATCGGTCCCAGTGATGTTTAAAAAATTGTCGAAGCAATATTGCTTTGCTACATGTCGAATCTTGGTAGGTGGCAACTATATCAGCTATATGTTGACATTCGATCTGAGAAGGGGTCAATACACCATATGGTGGGTATGGTGACATACCTTGGTCACTCAGCATGCTATGTCCCCCTGTATTGAGCCTTAGCCCGATGGGAAATCACCCATTTTATTATCTCAACATTAACACAAGAAGATACATATATTTTTTTTGCCCGAAGGATGTGTTATTTCCAAGGTTTGTATATTCTTCCTCCTTTTGATGGAAGAAACCATTTCGTTGAGACAACTGCTCCTCAGCGGAGGTCACTCCTGAACCCTCAGAATTTGTTCCGCATGAGCATTGGCATAACCATATGCACCTGAAGGCCATTTGGTTTGACATTTGGTTGCATTATAATGCACCCATAGCATTTCTATGCCACAGGCAAGTTAATTGTATGAGGTCATCAACTACCTTTGCAATGACAAATTTTGAAGAACATGCATCGGCATATATATGACTATTTTGGATAAATTTTGATGTGTTTGCCCCCAGCATTTTAGGATATGGCAAGGTTGGATTTGGCCCCAACATGTTCAGAGGAAGAAAAATTGCACTAGGAATTGAGGGTGCATTTTTTATGTGCCATTGGATATGCGCTTCACATAGAGCATCCTTGGATGATTGTGCCCTTGTCCCTATGATCTTGATTTACCACCATATTTGAATGGTATCTCTTTTGTATGTGTTTGTTGAGTTGACCATATTCTTTGACTATTATTATTTGTTATTTCTCGTGACCCCTTTTTTCAAAGATGTTGCTTTTAGTTGGGTTTTTCGCTAGACTTATGAAATGAGAGTAGACCTACGTAGAATATCCATGCTTATACTTTTATCTTGTGAAGCATTGAAGAGTTCATTCAGCGATCCAACGTATGTTGATAAGGCTTTGGATCATGTGTTTGAAATTGATCGTTCTTTGACTTTGTATGATTTTTTCCGACTATATTGTTTGTTGGCAAAATATTTCCAACAAGAACAAAGATCATAATTGATCCTTTTTCCATTTCGGTAGTACTCCTGGGTGGGATTTTGCAATTTGATTACGAATGCTTCTGATACTTTCCAAAAACACTTCTGAACTTCAGATCAACCATTATGTAGGTTGACGAGATGGTGGATTTTTTTAATGCATACTTGTGTTTCCTATTTGAGCCGGTGAGGCTAGCTTTGGCGAAATGTAATCACTCAGTTTATGCTTCCAGTTTTGGCTCTTGAAACATTGGAGCACTTTTAGACATATGTTTATTTATTGGATGTTAGGAGAATTTACTCCTATATGCGCACCTGTGAGCATCATATTTTTTGATGGATATTTAATTTCTGTTGATTTGTTGCAGCATAGTTTATACTCTTAAGATGTTGGAGTATTTTTTTGTGTGCCCCAATTTATACTCATGAGGGTGTGGAGTATGTTTCATGTTTTTTGTTTGCATCACAGTTTATACTCGTAAGTCGTTGGAGTAAATTTTTTGTGTGCCCCAGTTTATACTCATGAGGGGGTGGACTAATATCTCCTTTCTGTCACGGTTTAGACTCGTAGGTTTATTGGAGTATTATACGTTTTGTATCACAGTTTATACTCGTAAGTTTATTGGAGTAACATTTTATGTCACAGTTTATACTCGTAAGTTATTGGAGTATTTGTGTTATAAGGCATAGTTTAGACTCGTAAGTTATTGGAGTATTTTTGTTATATGGCACAGTTTAGACTCGTAAGTTATTGGAGTATATCTTTTCCTAGATGCCACAGTTTAGACTCATAAGTTTATTGGAGTATATGTTTTTTTGGTGCCCCAATTTAGACTCGTGAGGGTATGGAGTGATTTTTTTTGCATCACAGTTTATACTCGTAAGTCGTTGGAGTAATTGTTTTTTGTCTTCCCCAGTTTATACTCATGAGGATGTGGAGTATATATATTTTTGGGGTGCCCCAGTTTAGACTCGTGAGGGTATGGAGTTTTTATTTTATTTTATGTGCCTCAGTTTATACTCATGAAGGTATGGAGTATGTTTGATGATTTTTTTTGCATCATAGTTTATACTCGTAAGTCATTGGAGTAATTTTTTCTTTGTGCCCCAGTTTACACTCATGAGGGTATGGAGTATATATATTTTCTTTGGTGATTTTTTTGCATCACAGTTTATACTCATAAGTCATTGGAGTTTTCTTTGTGCCCCAGTTTATACTCTTGAGGGTATGCAATATTTTAGATGATTTTTTTGCATCACAGTTTATACTCGTAAGTCGCTGGAGTAATTTTTTTGTCCCTAGTTTATACTCATGAGGGTATGGAGTATTTTAGATTAAAAAAATTTGCATCACAGTTTATACTCGTAAGTCCTTGGAGTTTTTTTTGTGCCCCAGTTTACACTCATGAGGGTATGGAGTCTGTTTGATGATTTTTTTTTGCATCACAGTTTATACTCATAGGTAGTTGGAGTTTTTTTTTTGTGCCCCAGTTTACACTCTTGAGGGTATGGAGTAGTTTTTCTTTTGTCACAATTGTTTGTCTTAAAATCAAGTGCACATAACGTAGCAACATTTGTATTGCATGCATTAATGCAAAAGATATGTCATTTCTATTCAGATTTCACTTGTCTTCTACAAGGTCAAAATTATGACGATACAAGAACATTTGCTTCCCTGCATCATCATATTTACAATTCACCTAGTGGAATAGGCATAACCATAATATAAAGAAAACATGGTCATGTACATATTTTCTTTGATAAAGACTCAACGACCTTTTCCTTACATATTTCACCTAGGAGCGAACCTTTCAACGAGTTCTAAGATAACCAGTTATGTTGGAATGTCGCCTGTAAACCTCGAAGATCGCATAGGCATCCAAGCATGCATACTTGATCTGGTCATGGTCCAGGTTGGACTTCTCCCACTGACTGACAGTGATGCTTTTGTCCTTGTTAAGACTTACGTTTGCAGCCTTCTTTGCTAGCTTCTCCAATGAAGCCAAGTTGCCAACTTTTTGATTATGAACCTTAATACCCAGTCCCTGCACATCGACGGGTTTTCTGATACCCAAGTTATAGAACTTGAGTTTTGCGATGTCATTGTCAATGGCGGCACCCGCTAATTCAACTGTGTCATTGTCAAGGAAGCCGCGGAGAAGTGGAGGGATAAAACTCCTGGCCTGAGCCTGGTATAACTGGTAAATTAGGCAATGCTTGCCCACACAAAGCTGCAAGACAGCAGCGCGTTGTGGCTCTTGATTAGAGAGAGCAACTTGTTGCTCAAGTGGAAGCTTCTTACGCTCTTTGCCGTGGACATATCTAGTGTATTCACATTCAAGGCCGACAACACGGCACTTGGCGTGATTAAGATACTTTTTCCAGATAAACCTGATGAAGGCAACAACTGTTGAAGGGTTTCTAGTCACTGTAGTATGAATTCTTATACCGCCCTTGCTGATATGAAAAAGGCCATCTTGATGATTGTTGTCCACACTCTTGGGGAATTAGACACGGACTTTGCCGACCTTAATATTGTGAAGGTTGACATGGCGAACATTTCTTCGCTGAGGTTGATGGCACACCGACTCCAACGAAGTCTGAGAAGAATCATATGCAACGGGTGTTGATGAGGACAAGGGACTTGACAATGTTGATGTTGGGTTCACATGACATGTTTCATAGCCATGGGAATTGGGATGCTTTTTCTTGCATTCAAGGGGAAACTTGAGAACCGTCTCAGAGCATTCTCCAATGGATTTATCGGCCAGCGGAAGAATTGGTTCTGAAGCATCAACTTGAACTTTATTCTGAACCTTTGAGGTCCTTCCATGCAGAAACGATGAGGAGGGAAATATAATCATGGTATTGCCCCCATTCATATGTTGATCATAGTGGATTTTGTCCATTGTCTTCCCTTTTCCTTCTTTGTCTACCTTCATACTTCCCCCAAACTTGAGTGGAGAGAAGACTTCCATTCCTTTGTCATGTTCAGTTGGTGATGCAGTCATATTATCCAGATGCTGATTTGTTGAAGCAGCACATGGACCAACTGGCACATCAAGCCAAATGTCTCCAATGCGGAACGTGACCGACTGCGGCACTTGACCATCCATACCTTCAAATAAAGAAAACTTTATATCAGTTTTCTTTGAGTATATTTACCGTACACAATGTTTATATACTTCATGTACTTTAGAAATTCATATGTTGCGATCCTATCTTGGAATTCGAAGATGAGTGGAGAAATATGTCCCACCGGGCGTGCTAGAATCTGATGACGGGAAAATGGCGTGCGTGAGAACACGCGTCCACGTCATTGATACAGAGTGAAATTTAAATGCATAAAATAAAAATAGAATCAAACATTGCAGGTACTTTATTTCCAGAACTCTTACATTTACATAAAAATTCTGTTAATTACATCTCCGAAGAGAAAACCCCTGATTAAGAATTCCAACATTTCTATTACATAGGATTACATCACATTCCTATTACAATATGCTACAAGAGAAATCCTCCTCGCGGTCGACGATGAACTCCTTGGTGGACTTGAAGTTTGGTTCCATGCAAATACTCCTCTATGATTTCATGTGTGATGTTTGGGAATATATTTCCTAGCATGCAACCATTTGTGTGTGTTCAACCTGCGGGTTCCTGGCGGTGCCGGCGTGGCTTGCCGGGACCCTGTGTAACACCCCCAGTGGTTAGCCACAGTAATTCCATTTTGATAATGCCAAGTCAGCATGATTAACAGTGCATGATCATCATTTGCATCATAATGCTTTTCAACTCCTAACTCAAAAATTCAAATTTAAATGAAAGTGAATTATAAAAGTTTTCCAACATAAAAACTAAAATGTTCGATAAATGGCAAATATTACAGAGACTATTGTAAAATTGAAACCAACATCATTGGAGTTGGGTAAGTGACTCAAACATCCCCAAATAGTGACTAACGACAATGTTTAATTACCTTTTATTTAATCAAAAATAAATATGAAATTATATTTTGTCCAAGCTAGTTTTTGGTGATAGGGTATGATGCACTGGTATTTATGGTCTAGGTCACACTTTTTACAAAATGCATTTAGTGCCCTAACAATTAGCAAACAGAAAATAAGAAAAGAAATAAATAAACGAAATCAAAGGAAACAAAAAAAAAGGAAAAAGAGCAGCCCCCCCCCCCCGACTGGGCCAACCTAGCTGGCCACTCCAGCCGGACCGGCCGAACCGGCCCCACCCCCCACTCCTCCTTATCCCCCTCACCCCCCCGCAAACCCTAACCTACCCCACTGTAGGGTAACGCAGCAAACCAAAAATTTTCCGACCTACGCACCAGCCCAGGACCACTATGGAGATTGCATACAAGTTTGATCATTTTCGTTCCGACTCGTAGTGCAGCGGAAGTAGAGTCGATGACGATCGGCGGTGCAGATCCCCGCAGCTAGGATTACACCTCCCAACCGCGAGGATGTATACCCTCCCCGCGCCCAGGACAGCCCTCCGGAGGCGGTCGAACAGTCCCCGACGGTGTCGCGGACAGCCCTTCGGGGGACCTTCGAAACTCAGACGGTCACTCGGACACCTTCGGGAGACTCACAGAATTCGGACCGTCACATGACGCCCTTCGGGAGGCACTCTCGAACAGCCCCTGGGCACTAAGATCGAAACTACGACTCTCTACAGAGTTGCACACATACGGTGTCATCTATCCGCAGGGCTTCGCCGTCCAAACTAGTTCCCACCGGAACCCAGACAGCCTTTCGGCTCTACAGAACTATTTCGCGGGGAGGGAGAGAGAAGCCAGATCATTGCAATGGCACTTGTATGTGAGAAGGAGTGAGTCTTTAGGCAGCCCCCTCCACCCCTATTTATAGCCAAGCCCAAGGGTGGCTTCTCCAAGAAGCCAAGGGGAAAAATACCAAAGGACCCTCAAGGTGGCTTCTCCAAGAAGCCACCCAAAAAGCACTTTCACTATTCACGACGACATTTTTCAGCGTCCGTTCGAACTGAAAATATTTATGTGGGCTTAGAACATTTCCAGTACCCACTAAAATAATTTTCAACGCTTCTGGAACATTCCAGATTAGTGATTTTCATCTGCGAAAAGCATCTGAAGTGGTTCCGGCAGCTCCGAACATTTCGGTTTTTCTTCCAGAAAATTCCCAAAAGTTTCCAGAATGATTCTGGCACCCCCAAGAATTATCGGGCATGTGCCAAAACCAATTTGACTTTATGGTATCCTCTGAAACAACTTTTCAGTTTCATCACCGGAACTCATCCGGTGACCTCTCTCTGCGGAACTTTTCCGCTGTCCGAAACTTTTTCGGTTTTTCTCTCAGACTCCCTGTCTTAGTATTCAGCAGATAGATGACCCTTAAGCTGTGACCCTATAGGTTCGTGAAGTATAGACATGACACGGAACCCCTTCCGATCAATGATCAACATCGGAGCCGTGGACACCCATATTGACCCCTATACCACACGAATGAATATTCGAGTGAACCCCCAGTTGCCGTGTGCTATTCCTGTTGCTTCGCGATATGTTACAAATACCCGAGGTGAGACATGTTGGCATTCCCGTGGATCAACAACTTGTCCACTAGCCAGTTATCTCGTTCCGGTATTGTTCTCTTTTCTCGTTACGTGTTCCGCATCCTCCCGGATCAAATCACACAGTGTCTGGCCAGACGATGATGGACACCGTACACCACGAGAGGGCCCAGATAGATCTCTCCATCGTCGGAGAGCAAATCCCAATCTCGAGCTATCTAGTTACTTGACATCCTTTCCCATGAACCCGTAAGCGCCGCCTAATAGCCATCCATTTACGGATGACGTTAAAACAAACCCAAAGTTCATGAAGAAACTCGATACTCTCATGGTCTAAGGAATCATGCAAACGTAACCATCTCTGTGTTATTACCATAACTCATGACGAATGTATCTCATAGCATAACATTAATTCGGTCGATTCAACACAAGTGTTCTCCTAACATTGTGCCCTCAAAATTTTTTTGGCATAGACATCCCATATCAGAAAACAGAACCCATCAGCAACACTTGAGCTAGTCTTAGAGGCCAACTAGGAATACATTTTATACCGTTTATATTCCACACGCGTCATATGAGTCTTCCTCCAACCTCGTTTTATTTGTAGACTCGAGAAAATAGCAGTTATGCATAGAACAAAACCTAATTATGAAACAGGGAATTATTAAGAGTATTTATATTGCCTCTAGGGCATATCTCCTACAGACTCCCACTTGCACAGAAGTCAATAATCTAGTTATGCTAATGCCTTACACACTATGGCACATTGTGTAAAAAGGCTTCGCATGTGGTATATCCTGATTGTCCAACGATCTGACGACTTCAGCTCCGTGTGGATCTTTGCATATCTCCTCGCGTTTTCACGCTTTCACAAAATTCATATTTGTGTGGACTTGCTTTGTATGTATGTGAATCACAAGGTCGAACCTGGATTCCTCAGACTGAGTTTTATGGAGCACACCTGCAGTAGTGTCCCATTTACAAAACCATCTTGAACCATACTAAGTTCATGAATGAACTATATGATTCAAACATTCCTTTGTTCGTTTTTAAAGCGGCAGCAACATACTTCGCCTCTGTTATGAATTCCCGCCACAGTAACTTGTTTGGAAACAATTTCCACTACCGTGCCACCATATGTGTGTATACAACAAAAAAACCTAACTTAAATCGAAAATCTCATGGACATTGATTGAGACTGTACGATTGAAACTTTTATTACCAAGAACTCTTCATAATCATTCGCGCTGGCGAAGAAACATGTCATCAGTGCTACGATAGTATCATGACCCTTTTTCACCCTGTTGTCCCTGATCAGTACTTTTGAATCACTTTGGTATTTATCGCGCAACAACTTTGGGAGTATTGGACAGTTGGTTGTTTCATACCATGGAATACTGATTAATCCAAACATGAGGTGTGTGGGATCTCACTCATGTATTTTTGCTCATCAAATGGGTTTTGGGACACCGATCTTGCAAAACTCTTTCCATGTGATCTTTCGGGCAAGAATTCCTCCTTGACGTTTTTAATGCAAGGTTTTAGCATCTTGGTCAATATTGTATCTTTGCTCAGCCCATTAGGTAAATCTATCTCCATAGATCATCATGCCTAATTACAGGCTTTGAAGCCCAGCACTACTTCATCGAAAAACTATTTTCAAACGAAGTCCTAATTCGTGTCAAGAAATTTATTTCCAATTAACAATGTGTCAAGCACACAATGTTTTTAGAAATTTTATTATGCTCCCACTTACTTTCTTGAATCATAAGCATCTTCGTTACCCATTGATGAAGTCAAACCCCTTTTGACTATTTCATCAAAACACGAAGATTCCAAGTCCACTTTGCTCTCTTCTGTCCATTGCTGGAACTCTGAAGTTTGCATACTTACTAGCATCCTCTGGATTGACAAAATACCTTGGACTGTAACACATGCAAGTCCTTGGTTTCATTTCCATCAGATGGAAATCTTATTGTCATCCATGTTTCATATCTCATGATTGAAATATGTATTAATTGTTAGTTCAACCTGAACTGACTTTAAGCATCGCTACGATGAAACAACCTTATCGTAGTCAACTCCTTGAACTTGTTATTGCAACAAGTCGAGCTTTATGGATAAAACATTTTTATCCGTATCAGTTTTAAGTTCCATAAATATTCGTTAGACTCTAAGTCTTCCGAAAGGTGTATCAAGGTTTTAATCTTGAATCACTTATATGGAAGCTAACTCGGGTTGTATTGGCATTTAGCCAATTCCGGAGTCAGGGCCCATCAACGCTTTCTTGTGTATCATAGGTATATTGTTGTCTAACAACAATATCTCGCTTGCGCACCTGAGAGGTTTGCACGAGCTTTTGCCTACGTGGTTCAGCTGCAAGTTCGACCGAAGTCCATACATTTTATTGTAGAGACTTCCGTATCAGTCGCAGTAGGAAAACCTGGAATTACTTCCAAGGTCTCTTTCCTTTGATCTGATGACGAAGATACTGTTTATCTCGTCGAGTTGCACTATTCTCCCACTCACCTTTTTGAAAGAACCATTTTCTTCAAAAAGCGTACCATTCTTTGTGGCAAACCTATTTGCCTCGGTATAGTGAGGGAGGAATACCCAATTACTTGGGATAACCTACAAAGTAGCACTTGTCTGATTTGGAATAGGTTTGTAACCTTTTACACAAGCCCCATATTCCAAATGTTTAAGAAAAGATATAACATGGTTGGGCGTACCATACCATGGCGTCATTTCAATAGACCTGATGGAGCTCTTTTCAGTGTAAAAGCCGCAGTCTCTAAAGCATCACTCTTTAAAAGGGGTAATGGCAAATTTATTTATGTCATCTTTGATCTTACCATGTCATAAATGGTTCGATTACATCTTCACGGACTTTCCACTTGCAGTGGTGTTCCGGGAGGTGCAAGCTATGAAACCCCTTTCACAACTCATCAGACATTCGCTAAACTTGTAACTCAAATATTCCTTTCTGCAATCGAATTGTAGAAACATAATTTTCTTGTTACAATAACTTCTACTTCATTTTTGAAAACCTTTCGAATGATTTCAAAAGATCCAGACTTACGTCCCATCAAGCAAATATCCATATATCTACTTGAGTCATTTCTAAAGATAGTAAATCCACTACTTGCAACATTTATCGAACTACACACATCAAATGTATGATCACCAATAAGTTTGTTGTTCGTTCCTTATGGCCTGTGAACGGTATTTCAGTCACTTCACTTTTCGGAGAAAAGTTGCAAGTGTCAGATGATTCAAAATCAAAGGACTTCAAAATCCATCATAATGGAATTTTCCATGCGGGTTTCTCCAATGTGACCAAATGCAGTGCCACACTTGTGTGGTATTCTTTTAGTCTTGCGACATTTAGCGTCAGTGTTATGGATGTATCATATTACCATCAATATTCATAACATACGTCCCATCTTGGATGGAAGCATGGCCCTTCATGTTATTCATAATACTGAACAACAATTGTTCTTTTTATGAACAACCCTTTTGCAACAAACATTTTGCAATGGGCTAGAGTGTATGAAACTCTAAAATGAATTATGAAAGTAAAAACAGAGGTAATATATTATTATCATTATTCATAACATACATCTCATTCTCAATGAAAGTATGGCCCTTATGTTAATCATAACATCGAACATAAAAAGTTCTCTTATGAACAACCTTTTTGCAAGATTCCTTATGCAAAGGGCTAGAGTGTATGAAACTCCAAAATGAATTATGAAAGTAAAAACAGAGGTAATATATTATTATCATTATTCATAACATACATCTCATTCTCAATGAAAGTATGGCCCTTATGTTAATCATAACATCGAACATAAAAAGTTCTCTTATGAACAACCTTTTTGCAAGATTCCTTATGCAAAGGGCTAGAGTGTATGAAACTCCAAAATGAATTATGAAAGTAAATACATAGGGAATACACCGATGGAAGGTATAGTAACATTTACTATGTTCCCTGTGTATACCTAAACCTCGTCCCTGGCTAGTCTTTCAGGCCATAGTAGTTCTTACATCGAGTTGCAACAGAATGCAATCGAGTGGGTATCTTTGTGATTAACTCACAATACCCAAGAATCAGTGATTAACAATTTAATCATAATTCCCAAGAACTATATCTTTGACCAGCTTTCTATACATCAAAAACTTGTATGACATTCATACATGAGCTGGATATTCCAGTCTTCTTTCTTATTGTCATTATACTTCTAACAGTTTAACTTTTAGCATTTCTCCTACTCTCAGAAGAAGCACCCAACTTAAGAGTGGTGTTAGCCCTGGACTTCCTAGGCATGAAAGTTTCACTAACACCCTTCGGATACTTCCTTTCTCTTTAAATTGTTGTTTTATTCACCTTTCATCATATGACAGGCGTTCTTCTGGATCCCTTTCTTATCAGTCTAATGCATAGTAAACTCCTTTACTAATAGTTTGCAAACAAACATTGCTTTGGATATCTCATATCTTTTAGCCTTTGTCTGTCTCTGAAAATGGTTTTCAGATTCCATGAATATCACATAACTATCCAAACTTTCGAAGTTCGGGTCTCATGGAAGCAAATGTATTGCACTTGACTGAAATGGAATTCTAGCTTTTTGATCGAAGGACGAGAGTCATATGATCCATAGCATAAGCGAGAGAATACCAAAGTATGCGATAGGACAAAGTCCTTCTCGGCACTCTTGAGGACAATCCTCACATTACGTTACCAACCGTAAAGTTTTAACCAGATATTTAACAGCTATTCAATTTTAATAGGGAAGGTGGAAACGCGAGCCATTATTCGACAACTATTACGCAAATCACACTTAGACAAAGTTCATAATTAATTGCACTGAGAATTAAAGATGTTAATTCAACAGTGCGCTCCCACTCAAATCAATATCTCTCATAATTGATTGTGAGTGATACAAGACCCGCATTTCCATTCAACGCCATTGAACGAGATGAACACTGATGGCGTGTACTTCAATCGGTAGGCAAACTTGCCGATCACATCTCTATGTGACTCTTGTTCATCTTTCGATGGGCGTGTTCCGAGCTCAGGGAGATCCTTCCAGAACGTCAAGACAACCAAGTGATCTTGCTGCGAGGTCTCAACTCACCCGCCTCACACATCCCTAATCGTTCGTACCCAGGGAGATCCTGTGATACCCCGAAAAGTTAGGTGCCGTGACGGTGCTACACTTGGGAGAACACTAACTACTTGATATTTTTGTGAGAGATCACCCTAATAAAAAGCGACTACCGCACAATCAAGAAGGGTGCATCATAAGGGATAAACATTTCAAGCAATTCATAAAAGCATGATATGGTATAGCCCTTTCTGACGGAGAAGTCTTGTATTTCTTCGTCTTCGGCATTCGCGTCGGTGTTCACCTTCGCGAAGATTGCCACCACCTTGTCGATGCACCAGATAATATTGCTATCTCTATAGCTAATAAAATAATGCATTACTTAAGGTTGACACGCAGGTCAATAAAGTGACAATCATATGGCTCCAGCCATCATGCCGAATCATGACACACAGGTCATGTTAATCAATTTACATTATATAGTCATCTCATACATAATCAAATTATTATGAGCACTGCTATACCACATCACATGCACCTGCAAACCCTCCTGCAAAACCAAGTTAGACGCCTCTAATCGGTTCAGCAAAAACTTGTTTTACGTGGCTTCTAAGGTTTCGAAACAAACCGAAGCTACCAACGTCCATCATCAAGTATGATAATCCAAGTCGCTAGATTAACATCGCGGGGTTGTATGAGACACGAGATAATAAAATCTCGAGCCCCATACTGAACTTCGTCAACCCATGACCCCCGTGCAGATCATATC
This sequence comes from Thinopyrum elongatum, assembly GCA_011799875.1. Classification (NCBI taxonomy): domain Eukaryota; kingdom Viridiplantae; phylum Streptophyta; class Magnoliopsida; order Poales; family Poaceae; genus Thinopyrum; species Thinopyrum elongatum. The sequence goes on along the minus strand of CM022300.1, from coordinate 3,728,713 downwards.
TACATTGCCCTTTTCGTCTGCGAAATTTCATCTTTCTTTTTAACTACGATGGAATTCAATGAACTGTTAGCACTTCGTTGATCATCAGGATCGCGGATTGCCAGAACATTGAAACTCCACCATGCTGTTATCAAGATCAGAAATACAAATTCCAGGGAAGCAACAAGAAATATCGGTAACAGATTTCATCTGCTACCCGCAAACAAATAATTTTCAGTAATAACTCATCTACTACCTAATTATATTGTTGCAAACACCCATACATCTCATGTATTCTAGATCGCAACCTGCATCTACGCATAGCACGGCTCATGATGCCACTGTAGGTAACGCAGCAGAAAACAAAAATTTTTTCCGACCTACGCACCACCCAGGACCACTATGGAGATTGCATACAAGGTTTGATCATTTTCGTTACCAGACTCGTAGTGCAGCGGAAGTAGAGTCGATGACGATCGGCGGTGCAGATCCCCGCAGCTAGGATTTACACTCCCAACCGCGGGATGTATACCCTCATCCGCGCCAGGACAGCCCTCCGGGAGGCGGTCGAACATCCCCCGGACGGTGTCGCGGACAGCCCTTCGGAGGACCTTCGACTCATAGACGGTCACTCGGACAGCCCTTCGGGAGGACTCACAGATTCGGACCGTCACATGGACAGCCCTTCGGGAGCACTCTCGAACCCCTCGGGCCTACTATCGAAACTACGACCTCTCTACAGAGTTGCACACATACTGTGCATCTATCCGGCAGGGCTTCGCCGTCCAGAACTAGTTCCCACCGAAACCCAGACAGCCTTTCGGCTCTACGAAACTATTTCGCGGGGAGGAGAGAGAAGCCAGATCATTGCTATGGCACTGTATGTGAGAAGGAGTGAGTCTTTAGGCAGCCCCCTCCACCCCTATTTATAGGCCAACCCAAGTGTGGCTTCTCCAAGAAGCCAAGGGGAAAATACCAAAGGACCCTCAAGGTGGCTTCTCCAAGAAGCCACCCAAAAAGCACTTTCACTATTCACGACGACATTTTTCAGCGTCCGTTCGAACTGAAAATATTTATGTGGGCTTAGAACATTTTCCAGTACCCACTAAAATAATTTTCAACGCGTTCTGGAACAATTCCAGATTAGTGATTTTCATCTGCGAAAAGCATCTGATGGTTCCGGAGCTCCGGAACATTTCCGGTTTTTCTTCCAGAAAATTCCCAAAAGTTTCCAGAATGATTCTGGCACCCTCCAAAATTATCGGGCATGTGCCAAAACCAATTTGACTTTATGGTATCCTCTGAAACAACTTTTCAGTTTCACCGGAACTCATCCGTGACCTCTCTCTGCGGAACTTTTCCGCTGTCCGAAACTTTTTCGGTGATTTTCTCTCAGACTCCCTGTCTAGTATTCAGCAGATGATGACCCTTAAGCGTGTGACCCTATAGTTTCGGTGAAGTATAGACATGACACGGAACCCCTTCCGATCAATGATCACCATCGGAGCCGTGGACCCCTATTGACCCCTATACCCACACGAATGAATATTCGAGTGAACCTCCAGTTGCCGTGTGCTATTCCTGTTCCTTCGCGATATGTTACAAATACCCAGGTGAGACATGTTGGCATTCCCGTGGATCAACAACTTGTCCACTAGAGCCATTTATCTCGTTACCGGTATTGTTCTCTTTTCTCGTTACGTGTTCCGGCATCCCCGTGATCAAATCCACGTGTCTGGCCAGACGATGATGGACACCGTAACACCGAGAGGGCCCAGAGATATCTCTCCATCGTCGGAGGAGCAAATCCCAATCTCGAGCTATCTAGTTACTTGACATACTTTCCCATGAACCCGTAAGCCGCCGTAATAGCCATCCATTTACGGATGACGTTAAACAAACCCAAATCATGAATCAAGCATGAAGAAACTCGATACTCTCATGGTCTAAGGAATCATGCAACGTTAACCATCTCTGTGTTATTAACCATTACTCATGACGAATGTATCTCATAGCATACATTAATTCGGGTCGATTCAACACAAGTGTTCTCCTAACATTGTGCCCTCAAAAGTTGTTGGCATAGACATGCCCATGATCAGGAAAACAGAACCTAATGCAACACTTGCTAGTCTTAGAGGCCATAGGAATACATTTAACCGTTTATTATTCCACACGTGCATATGAGTCTTCCTCCAGCCTCGTTTTATTTGTAGACGCGAGAACCATAGCAGTTATAGCATAGAACATAACCTAATTATGACCAGGGAGATATATAATAGTATTTATTATTGCCTCTAGGGCTATCTCCTACCACCACTCCCCCCCCCCACCTCTCCCTCCCCCCCCGATCCAAACTGGATCGGATCGGGAGCTCTAGCCGCCGCCGCCCTTCGACGCCCCGGCGCGCCCCCGCCGGCCGGCCGCCGCCCCGCCGCCGACGCCTCGCCTACTCCCCGGAGCCCCCGCTCGCCGACGCCCCCGTCGCCTCACCCCGCCGACCGCCCTGCCGCTCGACGTCGCCGACACCACCCCATCGCCAGACCGCGCCACCCCCTCGACCCTCATCCCCGACCGGCCTCCTCGAGCCATGCCGCCCCCGTGCCTCTACAGCCGACGGTGAGGCCCCGGCCTCTGCCGCCCTCTCCCCTTTCCCCCTCGTCCCCGTCCTCGATGCCGTCCGCCGTGCCCGGCCGCGCTCGCCGCGGTCCCCTGCTCCGTTAGCCGCGCCCCCGCCGCGCCTGGCCACGCACGCGCGCGCACCGCGCTCGCCCGCTCGAGCCTGCTGCTCGCCGCAGCCTCCCTCTCTCCCCTCGGTGCTGCTCGCCTGCGGCCGCGCCCACCGGCACCCGCGCGCGCGCGCCCGCCCCGCCTGCTACTGCGCACTGCGCCCGCGTCGCCCCGCTCAGCCGCGCGCGCGCGCGCGCCTGCCTCTGCCCGTGCTCGCCCCTGACCGTCGCCGCGCGCACGCGCCTGCGTCGTCGCGCCCCTGCCGCGCGCGCGCCTCGAGCGCCGCGCGCCCGCGCCCGCCCGTGGCCCCTAGGCCACTGCCAGGTGGGGCCTTGCGCCCCTGTGCCCCTGGCCGGTGGGCCAAAACCCCCCTGACGCTGACAGGACGGGCCCACGCCCTAATACGAATTTTAAAAAATAATAATAAAATAAAATAAAAATAGATAATAAAAATAAATAAATATTAATTAATTAATTAATTAATTAAATATTTAACTTAATTAATTCTGTTTAATTAAACTAGTTAAATAGTTAGTCTAATTAATCTGTTAATTAGTGTTAGTAGACTATAACATGTGGGTCCCCCTTGACCCTGTTGACTGGTCAACCTTGACCCAGTCAACGCTGACTGGATCTGCTGACTGGACCATTTGACTTAGTCAACCTATTTAAATAAATTCCAGAAATTAATAAATTTTTTAGAAAATCATATCTTTTAATCCGTAACTCCGATCGAAAAACTTTGTACATGAAAGTTGCTCAGAACGACGAGACGAATTCGAATACGCGCTCCGTTCGTCCGTCACGCGTCCCTAACTATCCGAACGTGCAACTGTTCCCCTCCGGTCATCTGTCTGACAAATGTCCGGAACCGGGAAAACATTCCCGGATGGATTCCTCCTTCCTCGTTGACGTGCAACCACACGTTAGAACACACCCGGCACTGCATATTGTCATGCCGTACTTTGCGTTGCTGATGATTTGCTGTGTATTTATACTGTTTCCTCCCCCTCTTCTCTCTCGTTAGACCCCGACACCGACGTCGTCCCCGAGACCGACGCAGCTCCGGAGCCCGAAGACACCATTGACGACCTTGCCCTTGCCGACGAGCAACCAGGCAAAGCCCCCCCCCCCCCTTTGATCATCCCGATATCGCCCATTCTATTTCTCATGCTTGCATTAGAATTGCTGATGCTGCTGCTTTACCTATTCTGATGCATAGCCTGTTTATTGTAACCTGCTGTTGATAATTACCTACATATCCTAAACTGCATAGTATAGGCTGGGTAGAGACCTATCAGTGACCCCACTTATCCCGACTGCCGCGCTGGATCGTCAGAAGACCCGATCAACAGGATTGAAGACCAGGACCCGACACCGCACATCACCCCCCTTAGTTGTAACGACACTGCAGCGTTACTATCGAGTGCCGAGGGTGAAACCTCATGTAGCACTTCTGATGTTAACTCTGTAGAGTAGCTATTCGGTCGTGGTCATCGAGGGTGATTCCTCCTTCACCACTTCCGGTAACGACGCTGTCGTACAACACCTCAAGTGTGAACCCATCGAGGGTGATTCCTCCGAGTTCACCTTGACGGATACATCGAGTGGGAAATCAAACGAGGGTGATACCTCAGATTCCCCTGATGTTATGGACACACGGATACTTGGACTGTACTGTTGATTACTTGGAAAGGCGGGTAGACCCTGAGGGGTACCAGCGTGCGCCTAAGTGGCGAGTGTTGTGAAGACGGGTGCCAGTGTGGTGCCCGAGTGGTGAATACAAGGCGCGGCCGGGCATTCTTAACCCTTGCAGCAAGTCCTCGAGACGGGACGACGGGGTCACATCTTTCGTGAGTCTCTGCTCGTTACCGCAAGCCCCTAGTCCTAACGATTTGGATATTTGATCCGAGCAGGCCTCTGGTCTGATAGCACTAACCATCACGTGGGCATAGTATGGGCGTTCTGCATCGTAGCATCAGCCGAAAGCTTTGTCAGACGTCCAGTTCAGCATTGTGGCCGGGTCGGATCGTGCCGTTGGCGCTGGTATCCACCCTGCTCACAACGACCCGGAGGGCGAGGGGCGATGGCCAAGACCCCCTTGCGCTTAGGATGTAGACCGGCGGGGACCTCTCTGCTGAGCTGTAGGTAGGGTTGCGATGTGTCGTTTGGCCGAGGCCGGGCATGACCCAGGAAAGTGTGTCCGGCCGGAGTTAATCGAGCGTGTTGGGTAAGTTGGTGCACCCCTGCAGGGAAGAACACTTCTATCGATAGCCGGTCGTACGGTAAAGGACACTCGGAGTTGTATCCTGATTGATACAATTTTTAGAACTGGATACTTGGATATGAGGCTCTGGGATTGCTTCTCGCAGGGAGTCGAGAAGGGATCTCCGGATGAGGTTGATGACTGTATGGCTCTGGGATTGCTTTCTCGCAGGGAGTCGAGAAAGGATCTCTGGGTGAGGTTGAGACTTAATGATACTGCTACAATATCTTGAACTGTTCTACTCTCTTCTACTGCTGCAAGACCTCTGAAGATGCTAGTCTTCGATAGGACTAGGCCTTCTCTCTATTCTGGCATTTCTGCAGCCCAGTCCACATATACAGCCGCCCTTTGAAAATGTTGCATATGTAGTGTAGATCCTTGCTTGCTGAGTACTTCTGAGTACTCACGGTTGCTTTGTTTTCCTTTTTCTCCCCATATCAGTTTGACGTGACCAGAGGACGGAGCACCCTGAGACAGATGCCCCGACGATCGCTACTACTACTACCCAGAGGATGGATACTACTACGAGTTGACTGACGACCAGGAGTAGGATCGGAGGGTCCCAGGCAGGAGGCCTTCGCCTTTCGATCGTAGTGTTTTATTTTGCCCCGCCTTTCTAAAGGCCTTTCTGTTTCTATTTCATATCTGTACTCAGATATCTGATGCTTCCGCTGACGCTTGTTCGGAAGCTTATGTATTCGAGCCCTCGAGGCCCCTGGCTTGTAATATAAAGCTTGTATTACTTTATTTATGTTTTAGAGTGGTGTTGTGATATCTTCCCGTGAGTCCTTAGGCTTGATCGTGTGCATTTGCGTGTATGATTAGTGCACGATCGGGCCTGGGGCGTCACAAGTTGGTATCAGAGCCGACTGCCTCTAGGAATCCCCCTTTCCAACTCCTTGGCCGAAGTTGAGTCTAGTGGTCCAAAACTGTTTTACTAACTTGGCTGTGTGGCTTACGGGCCCACGTCGCCAATTGGGTGGTATTAGGATCTTTTATTCCTCGTCAATACTCTGGGACTCTGATCTCTCTCCTATTCGGGTTAAAATTTTACTAACTCCAACATTAGGTTCTCGTGCTCACATCCACCCGGAGTTCTGAAAATATCCCCCCTTGCCTCTAAATTGTGGGCCAGGTTCTGCTTACAGGATCCTTTTATCGAGGGCACCCTGTGTTTCACTTGCAGATTCCTCGCTCCAATAGTTTTCTCCAACGTTGATGTAGCCTTTGCTATGTCTCGTTGTGTACTTCCCTACCGCGTGCCTGCGCGCCGCCTAGATGTCTAGCCCTCCCTTTTCTACTGTCGTAATGCCGGATTCTAACCGAGGCTATGTGTGGATTTTAATGTCTGGTGCGAATATGATGAAGTATCTATTGCGCTTCCTTCTGTTGTGCGTGATACTTCATGAATCATTCCATACACATGCAGTTTTTCTTGCTAAACTGCCCCTGTTGATTTGGCAGGATGGCTGACGATCCTCCACCTCCACCCTATATGGCCGCAATGATGCAGCAGTTTATGACCGGACTATTGGCTCAGTTCCCAAATCAGAATGCTCAGCAACAGAATGCTCCAATAACTCTGGCAGAATTTGTGCGCCTCAATCCGTCCGTTTTCCGCAACTCCACCAATCCTATGGATGCTGATGATTGGCTTCGTGACATCCTGTTTGAGATGGAATCAGCTAATGTTGCTCCTGACAGTCACGTCACCTTTGCGACATTCCACTTAAAGGGTCCAGCTGCTCAATGGGGGGAAAGCCACAAGGCTATGTTGCCTGCAGAGACTGTAACCACTTGGCAGGAATTTCAGTCAGCTTTTCATGCACGTTACATTCCTCAAGGTCTGATGGACCAGAAGAAGCAGGAGTTCCGTAAACTCTCACAAGGCACAATGACTGTGGATGAATATCAGAGGAAATTCCTTGAATTATCCCGCTATGCTGCGGATGACGTCGACACTGACACTCGCAAGCAGGAAAAATTCCGTGAAGGACTGCGTACGGATATAAAACTTGCACTTGCTGTCCATGATTGCACAGAATTCGCAACGCTTGTCAGCAAATCTTTCCAAGTTGAAACAGCTCTGACTGAGTACCAGGAGTCGCTCAAGCACACTCATGAAGCAGGCTCATCCTCGGGTCAGCCTGTTCAGAAGCGTCGAGTGTGGATCCCTCACAATGTTCATCACCGACCTGCTCCAACACCAAGACCGTCTTATGTTGCACCTCGTCTGCCTTCACCGCCGAGACAGCTTACGGTTCATGATGGACCGCCTGATGCTATTGCTTTTCCTCAGGATGCACCACGTCCTCCTAATGGACGTAAGAGGAATTGTCGAAACCGCCGATTCAGAAACCGAAATATCATACCGTCTGCTGTTGTACTTGGCCATGCTAATCACATCAATGCTGAAGAGGCTCAGAAGGAACCGACTATCGTGATGGGAACACTCTCTGTGAATTCAGTGCCAGCTTCTGTTCTGTTTGATTCAGGTGCTTCACATTCCTTCGTGTCCCAGCAATTTGCACAAATGCATGGGTTAGCTATGAGCTCATTACCCACTCCTTTAGAAATCATCACTCCCCGTTCCAGGTGGCAAACCAAAATGGTAAGTCACAACAATGAGATCAGAATTGAAGGGTTGATGTTCTCTGCTTCCCTTATTGCTCTTGGACCTTCCGACATAGACATCATTCTCGGTATGGACTGGTTGACAGCCCATAATGCTTTGATTGACTGTGCTACTAAGACAGTCCAGCTCACACACCCTTCTGGCCAGATAGTCAGATACTCAGCTCGTACAGTGCAGGACGCCGAAGCTCAGATATATGTTCTGAATGCATCGAATGCTTCACCTCTTGAAGGCATCAAGAACGTTCCAGTTGTTTGTGATTTCCAAGATGTCTTTCCAGAAGAACTTCCAGGAATACCCCCTGCTAGAGCTGTTGAGTTCGTCATCGACTTGAAACCTGGCACTACCCCTATTGCGAAGCGCCCTTATAAGATGCCTCCGCATCATCTTCTCGAACTTAAGGAAGAAATCGACATGTCACTCAAGAAAGGTTTCATCCGCCCCAGTTCCTCTGCTTGGGGAGCACCTTCACTCTTTGTTAAGAAGAAAGATGGAACTAACCGATTGGTTCAGGATTATCGGCCCATTAACCAAGCTACAATCCAGAATAAATATCCGCTTCCTCGGATCAATGATTTGTATGATCAACTTGCCGGTTCCTCAGTATTCTCTAAGCATGATTTGAGATTGGGATACCATCAGATCCGTGTTCGTGAAGAGGATATTCCCAGGACTGCATTTGTTACTCGTTATGGCTCCTATGAGTACACTGTCATGTCATTTGGCTTAACAAATGCTCCAGCCACATTCTCCCGTCTTATGAATTACATCTTCATGGATTACCTCGACAAGTTCGTCGTGGTTTATCTAGATGATATTCTGGTTTATTCGAAGAATAAGGAAGAACATGCCGAACACCTCCGTCTTGTACTGGAAAGGCTCCGAGAACACCAGTTGTATGCCAAATACTCCAAATGCGAGTTCTGGTTATCTGAAGTGACATATCTCGGCCATGTGATTTCGAAAGATGGAATTGCCGTTAACCCAGAACGAGTTCAGGCTATTCTTGACTGGAATCCTCCGAAGAACGTCAAGCACGTGAGAAGTTTTCTCGGCCTTGCAAGTTATTGCCGTCGATTTGTCGAGAACTTTTCTAAGATTGCTAAGCCCCTGACTGATCTGCTTCACAAGGGCGTTAAATTTGAATGGACAGAAAAATGTCAGGAAAGTTTTCAAGCACTCAAAGACAAGCTGACATCTGCCCCAGTACTTTCTCCTCCAGATACCCGCAAAGACTTTGTGATCTATTTTGACGCATCCCGTGAAGGATTAGGCTGTGTCCTAATGCAAGAGCGTAAAGTGATTGCTTATGGCTCTCGTCAGTTGCGCCCACATGAAGAGAATTATCCGGTACATGATCTAGAACTAGCTGCTGTCATCTATGCACTGCAGTTGTGGCGACATTACCTCCTCGGTAATCGTTGCGAGATATACACGGATCATAAAAGTCTGAAATACTTGTTCACTCAACCTTCTCTAAACCTCCGTCAGCAAAGATGGATGGAGGCCATTGCGGACTATGATTTGGGTATATCCTATACCCCTGGCAAGGCTAACGTGATGGCTGATGCCTTAAGCCGCAAGTCCTATTGCGACAACCTCATGGTTAGGTGAGCTCAACCTCGTATTTTTGAAGAACTATGCAAGCTGAATCTCCGTATTGTTCCACAGGGTTCTCTTAATAACCTTGTGATACAACCAGATCTCGAGAAAGCTGTTAAGGATGCGCAAGCTAAAGATGCTAAAATTGATATGATGAAGAAAGACCTTCACCTTGTAAAGTATAGGGATTTCTCGCTGTCTGAAGATGGAACCTTGTATTTTAGAAACCGCATTGTCGTACCTCGCTTCGAGCTCATGACTGACAAAGTAATGAAGGAGGCACATGACACACCATTGTCTATTCATCCGGGTAGCACCAAGATGTATCGTGATCTCCGTCAAAGGTACTGGTGGTGTAAAATGAAGCAGGACATTGCTCGTTATGTTGCTGAATGTGATGTGTGTCGTCGCGTTAAAGCAGAACATCAGAAACCAGCTGGAATTCTGCAACCACTTCCTATTCCTCTATGGAAATGGGATAAGGTTCAAATGGATTTCGTTACAGGACTTCCCAGGTCATAGAAGGGTCACGATGCTATTCTTGTCATCGTCGACCAGCTCTCTAAAGTTGCACACTTTCTGCCTGTCAAGGAGACGATCACTGCTAGTCAGTTAGCAGAGTTGTATATCTCCAGAATTGTATCACTCCACGGTATTCCGAAGGAGATCAGTTCGGACCGTGGCGGTCTTTTCACTTCCAAATTCTGGGAAAGCTTTCAAACAGCTATGGGAACTCATATCACCTGGAGTTCAGCTTATCACCCCCAATCCCAAGGCCAAGTTGAACGAGTTAATCAAGTGCTTGAAGACATGTTGCGAGCTTGTGTTATATCGTTTGGCAAGAAGTGGGAAGAATCTCTTCCATATGCCGAGTTCTCCTATAACAACAGCTATCAAGCCAGTTTGAAAATGGCCCCCTTCGAAGTACTCTATGGACGTAAGTGTCGAACCCCTCGGAATTGGTCAGAAACTGGGGAACGACCGCTCGTGGGTCCGGATATTATTCAACACGCCGAAGAACAAGTTCGTATTGTCCGGGAAAATCTCAAGGCGGCTCAGGACCGCCAGAAGAGCAACTATGATCGCAAACGATGGGGTTTGACTTATCAACCTGGTGATCAGGCTTATCTGCGAGTCACCCCGATGAAAGGCACTCACCGTTTTGGAATCAAGGGCAAGCTAGCTCCACGCTACATTGGTCCTTTCCGCATTGTTGCTAGACGTGGTCAGGTGGCATATAAATTGGAATTGCCGCCGCAATTCTCTCATATCCACGACGTCTTCCACGTGTCGCAGCTTCGTCAATGCTTCAAGGAATCTCCGCACCGAGCAGTGGATCACGAGGTGCTCGAATTGCAAGATGACCTATCTTATAAGGAGCATCCGATCCGCATTCTCGATCAAGCTGAACGTCGGACCCGCCAGAAAGTTACCAAGTTCCTCAAAGTTCAGTGGTCAAATCATACTGAAGATGAAGCCACTTGGGAACACGAGGATAATCTTCGTGCGGAATACCCCGAACTTTTTCCTTCTACCTCTTAATTCTCGGGACGAGAATTCTTGTTAGTAGAGGAGATTTGTAACACCCCCAGTGGTTAGCCACAGTAATTCCATTTTGATAATGCCAAGTCAGCATGATTAACAGTGCATGATCATCATTTGCATCATAATGCTTTTCAACTCCTAACTCAAAAATTCAAATTTAAATGAAAGTGAATTATAAAAGTTTTCCAACATAAAAACTAAAATGTTCGATAAATGGCAAATATTACAGAGACTATTGTAAAATTGAAACCAACATCATTGGAGTTGGGTAAGTGACTCAAACATCCCCAAACAGTGACTAACGACAATGTTTAATTACCTTTTATTTAATCAAAAATAAATATGAAATTATATTTTGTCCAAGCTAGTTTTTGGTGATAGGGTATGATGCACTGGTATTTATGGTCTAGGCACACTTTTTACAAAATGCATTTAGTGCCCTAACAATAGCAAACAGAAAATAAGAAAAGAAATAAAAAGAAAAACAAAGGAAAAAAAAAAAAAAGGAAAAAGAGCAGGGCCCCCCCCCCCGACTGGGCCAAGCCCAGCTGGCCAATCCAGAGGACAGGCCGAACCGGCCCACCCCCCCACTCCTCATCCCTCACCCCCCGCAAACCCTAACCTACCCACTCCTCCACCTCTCCCTCCCCGATCCAAACTGGATCGGGATCGGGAGCTCTAGCCGCGCCCCCTTCGAAGGCAACGGAGGCGACCAAGCCAGGAAGGAAGCCGCCCCGCCGCCGACGCCTCGCCTACTCCCCGGAGCCCCCGCTTGCCGACGCCCCCGTCGCCTCACCCCGCCGACCGCCCTGCCGCTCGACGTCGCCGGCCCCACCCCGTCGCCGGACCGCGCCACCCCCTCGACCCTCATCCCCGACCGGCCTCCTCGAGCCACGCCGCCCCCGTGCCTCTACAGCCGTCGGTGAGGCCCCGGCCTCCGCCGCCCTCTCCCCTTTCCCCTCGTCCCCGTCCTCGATGCCGTCCGCCGTGCCCGGCCGCGCTCGCCGCGGTCCCCTGCTCCGTTAGCCGCGCCCCCGCCGCGCCTGGCCACGCACGCGCGCGCACCGCGCTCGCCCGCTCGAGCCTGCTGCTCGCCGCAGCCTCCCTCTCTCCCCTCGGTGCTGCTCGCCTGCGGCCGCGCCCACCCGCACCCACGCGCGCGCGCCCGCCCCGCCTGCTCCTGCGCACTGCGCCCACGTCGCCCCGCTCCGCCGCGCGCGCGCGCGCCTGCCGCTGCCCGTGCTCGCCCCTGACCGTCGCCGCGCCCCTGCCGCGCGCGCGCCCCGAGCGCCGCGCGCCCGCGCCCGCCCGTGGCCCCTAGGCCACTGCCAGGTGGGGCCTTGCGCCCCTGTGCCCCTGGCCGGTGGGCCAAAACCCCCCCTGACGCTGACAGGACGGGCCCACGCCCTAAAACGAATTTAAAAAAATAATAATAAAATAAAATAAAAATAGATAATAAAAATAAAAAAATATTAATTAATTAATTATTTAATTATTTAACTTAATTAATTCTGTTTAATTAAACTAGTTAAATAGTTAGTCTAATTAATCTGTTAATTAGTGTTAGTAGACTATGACATGTGGGTCCCCCTTGACCCTGTTGACTGGTCAACCTTGACCCAGTCAACGCTGACTGGATCTGCTGACTGGACCATTTGACTTAGTCAACCTATTTAAATAAATTCCAGAAATTAATAAAAATTTTAGAAAATCATATCTTTTAATCCGTAACTCCGATCGAAAAACTTTGTACATGAAAGTTGCTCAGAACGACGAGACGAATTCGAATACGCGCTCCGTTCGTCCGTCACGCGTCCCTAACTATCCGAACGTGCAACCGTTCCCCTCCGGTCATCTGCCTGACAAATGTCCGGAACCGGGAAAACATTCCCGGATGGATTCCTCCTTCCTCGGTGACGTGCAACCACACGTTAGAACACACCCGGCACTGCATATTGTCATGCCGTACTTTGCGTTGCTCATGATTTGCTGTGTATTTATACTGTTTCCTCCCCTCTTCTCTCTCGTTAGACCCGACACCGACGTCGTCCCCGAGACCGACGCAGCTCCGGAGCCCGAAGGACACCATTGACGACCTTGCTCTTGCCGCCGAGCAACCAGGCAAGCCCCCCCCCCCCTTTGATCATCCCGATTCGCCCATTCTATTTCTGCTTGCATTAGAATTGCTGCTGCTGCTGCTTTACCTATTTGATGCATAGCCTGTATTGTAACCTGCTGTTGATAATTACCACATATCCTAAACTGCATAGTATAGGCTGGGTAGAGACCTATCAGTGACCCCACTTATCCCGACTGCCGCGCTGGATCGTCAGAAGACCCGATCAACGGGATTGAAGACCAGGACCCGACACCGCACATCACCCCCCTTAGTTGTAACGACACTGCAGCGTTACTATCGAGTGCCGAGGGTGAAACCTCATGTAGCACTTCTGATGTTAACTCTGTAGAGTAGCTATTCGGTCGTGGTCATCGAGGGTGATTCCTCCTTCACCACTTCCGGTAACGACGCTGTCGTACAACACCTCAAGTGTGAACCCATCGAGGGTGATTCCTCCGAGTTCACCTTGACGGATACATTGAGTGGGAAATCAAACGAGGGTGATACCTCAGATTCCCCTGATGTTATGGACACACGGATACTTGGACTGTACTGTTGATTACTTGGAAAGGCGGGTCGACCCTGAGGGGTACCCGCGTGCGCCTAAGTGGCGAGTGTTGTGAAGACGGGTGCCAGTGTGGTGCCCGAGTGGTGAATACGAGGCGCGGTCGGGCATTCTTAACCCTTGCAGCAAGTCCTCGAGACGAGGCGACGGGGTCACATCTTTCGTGAGTCTCTGCTCGTTACCGCAAGCCCCTAGTCCTAACGATTTGGATATTTGATCCGAGCAGGCCTCTGGTCTGATAGCACTAACCATCACATGGGCATAGTATGGGCGTTCTGCATCGTAGCATCAGCCGAAAGCTTTGTCAGACGTCCAGTTCAGCATTGTGGCCGGGTCGGATCGTGCCGTTGGCGCTGGTATCCACCCTGCTCACAACGTCCCGGAGGGCGAGGGGCGATGGCCAAGACCCCCTTGCGCTTAGGATGTAGACCGGCGGGGACCTCTCTGCTGAGCTGTAGGTAGGGTTGCGATGTGTCGTTTGGCCGAGGCCGGGCATGACCCAGGAAAGTGTGTCCGGCCGGAGTTAATCGAGCGTGTTGGGTAAGTTGGTGCACCCCTGCAGGGAAGAACACTTATATCGATAGCCGGTCCTACGGTAAAGGACACTCGGAGTTGTATCCTGATTGATACAATTTTTAGAACTGGATACTTGGATATGAGGCTCTGGGATTGCTTCTCGCAGGGAGTCAAGAAGGGATCTCCGGACGAGGTTGATGACTGTATGGCTCTGGGATTGCTTTCTCGCAGGGAGTCGAGAAAGGATCTCTGGGTGAGGTTGAGACTTAATGATACTGCTACAATATATTGAACTGTTCTACTCTCTTCTACTGCTGCAAGACCTTTGAAGATGCTAGTCTTCGATAGGACTAGGCCTTCTCTCTATTCTGGCATTTCTGCAGCCCAGTCCACATATACAGTCTCCCTTTGAAAATGTTGCATATGTAGTGTAGATCCTTGCTTGCTGAGTACTTCTGAGTACTCACGGTTGCTTTGTTTTCCTTTTTCTCCCCATATCAGTTTGACGTGACCAGAGGACGGAGCCCCCTGAGACAGATGCCCCGACGATCGCTACTGCTACTACCCAGAGGATGGATACTACTACGAGTTGACTGACGACCAGGAGTAGGATCGGAGGGTCCCAGGCAGGAGGCCTTCGCCTTTCGATCGTAGTGTTTTATTTTGCCCCGCCTTTCTAAAGGCCTTTCTGTTTCTATTTCATATCTGTACTCAGATATCTGATGCTTCTGCTGACGCTTGTTCGCAAGCTTATGTATTCGAGCCCTCGAGGCCCCTGGCTTGTAATATAAAGCTTGTATGACTTTATTTATGTTTTAGAGTGGTGTTGTGATATCTTCCCGTGAGTCCTTAGGCTTGATCGTGTGCATTTGCGTGTATGATTAGCGCACGATCGGGCCGGGGGCGTCACACCCTGGCCGGTGGCCGCGGGTGAAGCTGGTGGAGGAGATCCAGATTGGGGGAAACCCCTTGGCCTGCCCCGGCCAGCCGCACCGACGACGACGCTCAAGGGCGCCGCTTTTCTTCTTGGAGACGTCGGTCTACGTCTACTCCTCTACTTTTCCCCCTACCTGCAAACCCTAACTCCGGTGGGTGGTGGCGGCGTCCTTGATGTCGTGACCTTCCTGAAGGCATCGCCTTGAGGGCTGAGTGGTGGTGGGCACCGTGTGGGTCCTTGACGGATGCTAGTGGTGGGCACTGCTTCGGGGGAAACGCTAGGATCTGGTCTTCCAGATCGGACGATGGCGGTACTGCGATATCGTTTCTTTCTTGGGAGCATCGTTTGTGGAGCAGCGCTGGATGGCAGAGGCAGGAGGTGGAGCGGCTTCGTCTTGCACGGAGCTTTGGTGGAGCTGTCAAGTCATGCCTGGCCGACAGGTGCTACGCTGAGTCATGCCTGGTTGGCTGGTGCTACGCACGACAGTCTTCCAGAGTCTTCGCATCTGGACGGATGAGCACAGGGCGGTGGCGCCGTTGGGCGCCGTGCTGGCATCGACGGATGTCCAGACTGGCAAGGATGATGCAGATCTCTCTCCTGAATATGGGTCAGTGGTCCGATGATGATGGCGGCTTCTAAAGCGTGTGCATGTGGTGTGCGCTTTAGGTCTGCTGCACCGGCTGTTGGTTCCGATACGTTATGTGGATGGATTGGCGACGACACAGGTTTTAGATATGGGGAGTCAGAGCACTTCACCTTATCGAGTTTGTAGGTGTGAGTGGTGGTTTCAGGTGAATTGATGTATGTTTTTGTCAGACCTTTGTGGAATAATTAGTAAAGATGGCTGCATGCATCAATTGATGCAGAGGCCGGGGGTTTAACCTCCTTTTTCAAAAAAAAAAAAATCAGAAAACTTGAGGAGTAGCTGTACAAATAGCTATACGATGTGAATACACAGTCATATACTTTTGACAAACTAATTAAGCAAATAGCGTCATGCACAGATCAACCATCCAGGAGTAGCTGTACTTAGTTCTCTACATTTCTATTTTCCAGCCTCGGCTGGCTGTGCTCAGTACCACGTACTGTACGTAACTAGCAGCAGGAGATGAACATACATACGGATCCTTGGAAGATCCATGCATGTTGTTGCCTCCTTGATTTGCTACTCCTCAATTTGGTCTGGGTTGTCTACATCCTCATCCGAAGATTCCATCAGGGCTGCTAAACGAGGCAGTCCATCTTCACCCTTTGATTGGAGAAAGTTAACATCACCTGACCACTCCCGACAAGCAAAACGAATCAGTAGGCTCTAGCGTTTCCGATAAACTACTATACTATAGCAGAATCGACAAGAGGTGACTAAGAAAAACATAGTAACTAGACATATTGGAAAATGAGCAAAGAATTACCAATGTATATAGTAACTGCAGGTCGATGTTTGTTTCCATGTTGTAGGGCTCCATTCTGTAAAATAGGTGCCAGCTCTTTTCAATGCCATTAACATTTGCATAAGCCTCGACATGCTGGATATGGGTGAACTTGTCCCACTCGGAACTGGACTTTCCCAAAGCCATGGAAATGAGTATCAACGTCCAGCAGTTCAGCAGAAAATGAGTTGGCTTAACAGTTTGCATGTACAATGCATAGTTTAAATAGCCGGCT
Source organism: Thinopyrum elongatum (assembly GCA_011799875.1). NCBI lineage: Eukaryota > Viridiplantae > Streptophyta > Magnoliopsida > Poales > Poaceae > Thinopyrum > Thinopyrum elongatum. The sequence continues at coordinate 3,712,154 of CM022300.1, read as the reverse complement.
ATAGCCCGCTATAGCCTTTTAAACAAGGTGCCGCTAAATGGTCGCCTTCACAAATAGCCGGCTATAGCCCGCTATAGCTCCGCTATAGCTGATTTGGAGGCCCGCCGCTATTTTTCATAGCCCGCTATTTAAAACATTGGTACAATGGGAGCCGTCTCTCGCTGTAGTAGACTGTTAGCACGAGCCTCTGGAGTGCATCGATCTCCTGCAGCGACTCGAGCTTCCGGCAGCAATGGATCTCAAGTTTTCGCATCCATCTCCTAGTAAGGTTGGGTAGTACACGCAGGTTGAGCTCGACTACAGAAGCAAAGTTCTATATATACTGAAGCCGCTGGACAGTCCATATCGTTAACTTTCTCAAAGACCTTTGCATCAGAGGCAAGGCCATGAGGGATACACCTCAATTTGCAACTTATGATTGTAAGTTCCTCCAATGCCGGCATAGCTTGCAGTTCCTCCTCCTACTCCCACTCCTCCCATTCCACCATTCCAACTAAGACCATCTTGTGTACTCTTGGAAACGCGGCACCTACCTGTGATCCAGTATGGTGGCAGTGACAATGTGGCTGCACGAATTCAGAACCTACATGCTTGATTGCTGGAGCTTCCTGGACAGATACATACTCTAAACATTGGAGCAAACACAAGCCATCTGGGAGTTGGGTGCAATAAGACAGATCAGACATCATTAGAATCTTTAAGCTATTGAGGGGCATCTGCATCACTGTTGCTGACATCATCCATCTTGGGAGTTGACGCCCAAAATAGTTGTAGGTACGAATATCTTGTATGCAAGGCGGAGGATAGAGGCCATCAAACACCTCCTCAATTATTCCTTGATCCTTCTTAGACACTCCATCTTTCATCAATTCATTGCTGACCCGTCTGCTCATGCAGTTTAGAGTCAGAATGTTGAGATTGACCTTTTCATCAAGCCTGGCCTTTGTGGTGAAAGAGGCAGAAGGTACATTATTCAGACCCACTAATCCAAGGATCCTAGGGTTGGAAAGAGGCCCAAGCTACTCCAAACTAGACCAATCATCATCCGTGTGGGCTCGAAACCCATAAAGTGTCCTCAGATCTGTTAAAGTACAAAATCCCCTCGGCATACTATGTATAGTTGTCTCGTCAAGGTCAAGAAATCTCAGTTCCTTTAAGTTTACAAAACAATGTTACTGGGAAGTTTCACAAAATTCTCACAACCTTCAAGGCTAATGTGTTCTCCGGTAGTCTATTTAATAAAGTCATTGCAATTTTTTTAACCCCAAATACCTCAAGTGTTTCAGCTTATACAGAGATTCGGCCAAGGCAACAAAATTTGAGGATTCTATATGTAGCGTCCGTGGGCTTCAAATGGTTCCCAATGAACCATCTGACTGTTAGTGGCAGAGCTTGACAGCGATGTGGGGGGGGGGGGGGGGGGGGGGGGGGGGGAGCAGGTACAGGTTGGTGGGGCTCAAGAGAATACTTTATTCTATTTATGCCCCCCCCTAAAAAAATTTCCTTAAGGAATTTGTGTTTGGCTGGGGGGCGGGGGGCCACAGCCCCCTCAACAATACACATAGCTCCGCCATTGCTAACTGTATCTTCAAACTCCCAATTATCATTAATGATGTGAGTGATTTCTGCTCTTGTAAAGTTCTCCACTCAAATTCATCTGATTCCAAACCTTCGGTTTCTACAGACAACCTAAGAAGCCTTTGCAAACTAAATTTGTGGTTAATATTTTCTCCATTGTGAGTTATGAGCGCGTCATCTCTAGCTAAAAATTGAGCAAATGAGCGAACAACATCATGCATATTGCACATATCTAGAGCAATGCCATCTGGATCTGGTTCTATAAGGTCACGTAGTATCAGTTCCTTGTAATACTCAAGTCCTGATTATTCTAATCCATCTGAGTTTCCATGAACAAAACCTTCACTGACCCAGATGCCGACAATTTCATAGGACGGCATATCTTTCTTTTTAGGTTTAATCGAGAAATGGAGAAAGCATTGCCTCAAACAAGAGGGCAAGTCCTCATAGCTAAGCAATATTGCATAATTTAGCTCTTTTAACATTTGGGATACTGACCATATAGCATCATTTAGAACCTTTTTCCAAGCACATTGTTCTTTTTCCCTCTGGCATCGGAGCCCTCCCATCACTTTTACAGCAAGTGGTAGACCATCACACTTTTCTATAATCTGCAAGCCAATATCCTTTAGGATCTCAATCTCAGGTTCTTTCTCTATTGTGAGTACCTGCAAGGAGTTGGATATATAGTTAATAATAGACACATAACACATTAGCACTAGCTAGTGCCCATGCTTTTTTTTACACATAAGCTAGATCACTCAGAAAGTATACTATCAAAAGCGAATCCTGTAATATCTAAATTAAATTGCCAAAAAAGTGATATCTTGGTCGATAGTTGTATTAGTATGTTGTAATCTGATACGTCCATTTTGCATCATGATTTCCCACTGTTATCTATAATGTTTTTATGTATAATAATGCTTTATGGAGTAATTCTAATGTCTTTTCTCTCATTATATGCAAGGTTTACACAAAGAGGGAGAACACCGGCAACTGGAATTCTGGACCTGAAAAAACTATGTCAGAGATACCTATTCTGCACATCTCCAAATAAGCTGAAAATTTACGGAGAATTATTTTGGAATATATAAAAAATACTGGAGCAAATAACTAACGGAGGGGGCCACCTGGTGAGCAAAAGACATGCGCGCCCTGGTGGGTTGTGCTCAGCCCAGCCCACCTCCGGTGCCCATCTTCTGATATATAGATCATTTTGACCTAGAAAAAATAAGGGGAGGACTTTTGGGACGGAGCGCCGCCGTCTCGAGGCAGAATTTGGGCAGGAGCACTTTTGCCCTCCGGTGTAGCGATTCCGTCAGGGGAACTTCCCTCCGGAGGGGTAAATCGAAGCCATCGTCATCACCTGTAGGAGATATGCCCTAGAGGCAGTAATAACAGTTATTTTGTATCTCCAAAGTTTCTAATGAATGTTTATGTCCCATGCTATAACTGATATGATTCTCGAGTCTACAATAAAACGAGGCTCGGAGGAAAACTCATGTGCACGTGTGGTATAATAAACAGTATAATGTATTCCTGGTCTTGCCTCTAAGACTGGCTCAAATATTGCATGATGATCCTGTTTTCCTGATCATGGGCATGGATGTGCTGGCAATTTTTTAGGGCACCTTGTTAGTAGAACACTTGTGTTGAATCGACCCAGATTGATGTTATGCTATGAGTTTCTATCATTACAAGTTTATGGTTTATAACACAGAGATAGTTAATGTTTGCATAATTCCTTAGACCATGAGAGTATCGAGTTCCTTCGTACTTGCTTCGTGAACTTTGGGGTTTGTTAAATGTCATCCGTAACTGGGTGGCTATTACGGCGGCTTACGTGTTCATGGGAAAGTATGTCAAGTAACTTGATAGCTCAAGATTGGGATTTGCTCCTCCGATGATGGAGAGATATCTCTGGGCTCTCTCGGTGTTACGGTATCCATCATCGTCTGGCCAGACACTTTATGATTTGATCACGGGGATGCCGGAACACGGTAACGAGAAAAGAGAACAATACCGATAACGAGGTAACTAGCATAGTGGACAAGTTGTTGATCCACGGGAATGCCAACATGTCTCACCTCGGGTATTTGTAACATATCATGAAGCAACAGGAATAGCACACGGCAACTGGAGGTTCACTCGAATATTCATTCGTGTGGTTATAGGGGTCAATATGGGTGTCCACGACTCTGATGTTGATCATTGATCGGAAAGGGTTCCGTGTCATGTCTATACTTCACCGAACCTATAGGGTCACACGCTTAAGGGTCCTCTATCTGCTGAATACTAGACAGGGAGTCTGAGATAAAATCACCGAAAAAGTTTCGGACAGCGGAACAGTTCCGCAGAGAGAGGTCACCGGATGAGTTCCGGTGAAACTGAAAAGTTGTTTCAGAGGATACCATAAAGTCAAATTGGTTTCGGCACATGCCCGATAATTCTTGGAGGGTGCCAGAATCATTCTGGAAACTTTTGGGAATTTTCTGGAAGAAAAACCGGAAATGTTCCGGAGCTGCCGGAACCACTTCAGATGCTTTTCGCAGATGAAAATCACTAATCTGGAATTGTGCTAGAACGCGTTGAAAATTATTTTAGTGGGTACTGTAAATGTTCTAAGCCCACATAAATATTTTCAGTTCGAACGGACGCTGGTAAAATGTTTTCATGAATAGTGAAAACACTATTTTAAATAGTGGAAACACTTTATGGATATAGTGGAAACACTACTGTAAATAGTGAAAACACTATTGTAAATAGTGGAAATACTATTAGGGGATGATGCAGGCATGGTGATGCAGGCATGGTGATGCAGGCAACACTATTTGGAGGCTTTCCTTTTATGCCCTTGTGGTGTGCTCACCTCATGGGCATTTTTGTAATTACACCCCTTGGCTTGGCCTATATAAGGAGGTGGAGAGGAGCTCTTCATCCTCATTCCTTCTCACATACACATGCCATGCAATAATCTGGCTTCTCTTTCCCTCCCACGAAAAGAGTTTTTCGTAGAGCCGAAAGGCTGTCTTGGTTCCGGCAGGAACTAGTTCTGGACGGCAAAGCCCTGCCGGATAGCTGACACCGTATGTGTGCAACCCCATAGAGAGGTCGTAGTTTCGATCCTTTTTGTCCGAGGGGCTGTTCGAGTGCCCTCCCGGAGGGCTGTCCTCGACATCGTCCGGGGGACTGTCCGACCGCCTACCGAAGGGCTGTCCGGCGAGGGAGTACATCCTCGCGGTTGGGAGGTTGTAAATCCTAGCTGTGGGGATCTGCACCAATGATCTACACCGACTCTTCTTCCGCTGCGCTTCGAGTCGGTACGGATCAGATCGAACCTTGTATGCAGTCTCCATAGTTGTCCTGGGCGTGCTCGCTATACCGAAATTTTTTATTTTCTGTCGCGTTCCCGTACAGTGGCATCAAGAGCCGTGCTATGCGTAGATGCAGGTTACGATCTAGAATACATGAAGATGTATGGGTATTGCATAACATAATTTTGGAGTAGATGAGATCTATTGCTGAAAATTATTTATGCGGGTAGCAGATGAAATCTGTTACCCGATGTTCTTGTTGCTTCCCTGGAATTTGCGTATTTGTGATCCTGAAACAGCATGGTCGAATTTTACAAAGTTCTGGCAATCCGCGATCCTGATTGATCAACGAAGTGCTATCAGTTCTTTGGGTTCCACCATAGTATGAAAGGGCAATGCAGATATGATCTGCACGGGGGTCATGCGTATGACGAAGTTTAGTATGGGACTCGAGATTTTATTATCTCGTGTTTCATACACCCTGGAAAGTTAATCTAGCGACTTGAATAATCATACTTGATGATAAACGTTGGTAGCTGCGGTTTGAGTAAAAACCTTAGAAGCCACGTAAAAATAAAATTTTGCATAAACCGATTAGAGGCGTCTAACTTGGTTTTGCAGGATGGTTTGCATGTGATGTGGTATAGCAATGCTCATATTCAATTTGACTATGTATGAGATGACTATATAATGTAATTAACATGACCTGCGTGTCATGATTCGGCATGATGGCTGGAGCCATATGATTGCACTTTAATGACCTGCGTGTCAACCTTAAGTAATGCATTTATTTTATCCGCTATGGAGACAGCAATATTATCTGGTGCATCGACAAGGTGGTGGCAATCTTCGCAAAGGTGAACACCGATGCGAATGCCGAAGACGAAGAATTGAAAGACTTCTCCGTCAGAAGGGGCTATACCATATCATGCTATTTTGAATTGCCTGAGATGTTTATCCCTCTTGATGCACCCTTCTTGATTGCGCGGTAGTCACTTTTTATTAGGATGATCTCTCACTAAAAATATCAAGTAGTAAGTGTTCTCCCAAGTGTAGCACCGTCACGGCACCTATCTTTTCGGGGTGCGCCGTGTCACACGAGTACGAACGATTAGAGAAGTGTGAGGCGGGTGAGTTGAGACCTCGCAGCAAGATCACTTGGTTGTCTTGACGTTCAGACATGACCGTCATGAGCTCGGAACACATGCATCGAAAGATGAACAAGAGTCACATAGAGATGTGATTGGCAAGTTAGCCTACCGGTTAAGATTTTTGTCATCACTGGTGTTACACCAATGGCAAACAATCAAGACACGGGTCTTGAATCACTCACAATCAATTTTGAGAGATATTGATTTGAGTGGGAGTGCACTTTAGAATAAAACTGTTTATTCACTAGTGCAAAATTTCATTATAAACAAAGTCTAAGTGAAACCTGTGTTTTTCCGTTGTAGATCAAATGGCTCGCAACAACGCGTTCAACCTAGGCCCGATGTTAGAGAGAGAGAAGTTAGCTGCGACTGGAAACAACTATGTGGACTGGGTCCGCAACCTGAGGATTGTCCTCAGGAGTGCTAAGAAGTTGTATGTGCTTAAAATTGCTCTTCCAGCTAAACCGGCGGCAGATGCCCCGGAAGATTTACAAAATGTCTGGGCCACTAAGGATGATGATCACAACTTAGTGCAGTGCCTCATGCTAGCTTGCATGAGTGCAGAGCTTCAAAAATGTTTTGAATTCAATAAACGCCGTGATATGATCTGGGAATTGGATGCTCTGTACAAGGAAACCGCAAGGTCTGAACGATTTGATATCATGAATGCTTTGATGGATTGCAAGATGGCTGAGGGTAGTTCAGTTGGCGAACATGTGGTCAAAATGATTGGCTATTCTGAAAGGCTTAAAACCCTAGAATTTCCACTTCCACCTGGCCATATGATGGACATGTTGCTTTCTTCACTCCCCCCGTCTTACGACGGTTTTGTATTGAACTACAACATGAGTGGGATGGAGAAGGAACCGGAAGAGGTGCTCGCCATGCTGAAAACTATAGGAGGACTGCGGAAAAATTGCAAGCAAGTGTTGCTTGTGAATAAAACCGCCAGTTTCAAAAAGAAGAAAGGCAAGCCAAAGAAGGGCAAGGGCACCGGTAAGACCGGCTCCCAAAGCAACTCTAAGGGTGGAGCCAAGAATGAAACTGAGTGCTTCTACTGCAAAGGCACAGGACACTGGAAGAGAAACTGCAAGAAGTATCTGGAAGATAAGAAGTCCAGGAAAACCGGAAAAGGTATAATTGTTATACAAGTTAATGTCATTGACGCTTTGCTTGCTAGCGAAAATTCTAAGTCTTGGGTATTTGATACCAGATCGGTTGCTCACATTTGCAACTCGATACAGGGGCTTCAGAAGGTACGCAAGCAGGCAAAGAATGAAGTCATGATGCATGTCGGGAACGGCGCTGGGATCGCCGCTCAAGCCGTCGGCATTATGCCTCTACGTCTCCCTTCAGGATTTATCCTAGAACTAAGTAACTGTTATTTTGTTCCACTGTTGTGTAGAAACATTATCTCCGGATCATGTTTAGTACACGATGGGTATTCGTACAAGTCTGATAACAATGGTTGTTCACTTTATTGTAAGGATATGTTTTATGGATTTGCACCCATTTTTGGGTGCCTTTTCATACTAAATCTTGAATGTGGAAATGATGTCTTTAACGTGAATGCTAAACGCCTTAAGAAGGCTGATACCACCACCACTTATTTGTGGCAGTGTCGACTTGGCCACATCGGAAAGAAACGCATGCAAAGACTCCAGTCAAATGGAGTTTTACCGTCTTTTGATTTTGAATCATTTGACACATGTGAAGCTTGTCTGATGGGAAAAATGACCAAGACGCCGTTCACAGGTCATCCTGAACGGGCGGGTGAATTATTGGAGATAATACATAGTGATGTATGTGGTCCAATGAACACAGCCGCACGGGGTGGGTATTTCTACTTCGTGACTTTTACTGATGATTTAAGTCGATATGGCTATATCTACTTAATGAAGCATAAGTCAGAAACCTTTGAAAAGTTCAAAGAATTTCAGAATGAGGTAGAAAATCATCGTGACAAAAAGATTAAGTTTCTGCGGTCTGATCACGGAGGCGAATATCTTAGCCATGAGTTTGGCCAACATCTGAGTGACCGTGGAATCATTTCACAGCTTACGCCTCCCGGAACTCCACAGAGAAACGGAGTATCAGAACGACGTAACCGAACCTTGTTGGACATGGTAAGGTCGATGATGTCTCTTACGGATCTTCCGATATCTTTTTGGGGTCACGCACTACTTACTGCCGCTCACACACTTAACAAAGCACCGTCTAAGTCTGTTGAGACGACGCCATATGAGATATGGCACGGGAAGAAACCCGACCTGTCGTTTCTCAAAATTTGGGGTTGTGAGGCATACGTAAAGCGTTTACAGCCAAGCAAACTTGATCCCAGATCAGACAAATGTTACTTCGTAGGTTATCCCAAGGAGACACTTGGGTATTCTTTCTACCACGCCTCCGAGAGCAAAGTGTTTGTTGCAAAACATGGAGTCTTTCTTGAGAAAGAGTTTCTCACTAAAGAAGTAAGTGGGAGGACAGTACAACTTAATGAGATTAGTGAATCTTCGGCGACCGTTGATATGGCTAAGGAACCGGAAGAAATTCCGCTAATTATCCCTACAACTGAGCCGGAAGTTGTCGCATATGATGCGGAGACTTCAGACAATGTTGTAACTGAACCGCGCAGATCAGGAAGGGCTATCCAGCCACCTGAGTGGTTTCATAATGAAATATTCATTCTTGAAGACGATGAACCTGCGCACTACAAGGAAGCGATGGCGGGGCCCAGCTCAAAGGAATGGCACAAGGCCATGAAATCCGAGATGGAATCCATGTATGAAAACCAAGTTTGGAACTTGGAAGAACTTCCAGAAGGCGTAAAGCCCATTGGTTGTAAATGGATTTTCAAAAGAAAGACAAACGCGGATGGTAACATTACTATCCACAAAGCTAGACTTGTCGCGAAAGGGTTCACGCAAGTTCCAGTAGTGGACTACGACGAGACTTTCTCGCCCGTAGCTATGCTTAGGTCTGTTTGGATATTGCTAGCAATTGCTGCTTATTTCGATTATGAAATATGGCAGATGGATGTCAAAACGGCTTTCCTAAATGGAAACCTCAAAGAGGATGTATACATGATACATCCAGAAGGTTTTGTCATTCATAAGGATGCTGGAAAGGTATGCAAACTTCAGAAAGCCATTTATGGTCTGAAGCAAGCGTCAAGGAGCTGGAACATTCGTTTTGATGAAGTAGTCAAAGAGTTTGGCTTCATCAGGAATGATGAAGAATCTTGTGTTTACAAGAAGTTTAGTGGGAGCGCAAAAGCATTTCTAATCTTGTATGTGGACGACATATTGTTGATTGGAAATGACGTGAATTTTCTTAGCGAAATAAAAGACTCATTGAAGAAAAGGTTTTCAATGAAAGACTTAGGCGAAGCAGCATATGTATTGGGCAACAGGATCTATAGAGATAGATCAAAACGCCTAATAGCGCTTAGCCAAAGCACGTACATTGACAAGGTGTTGAAAAGGTTCAACATGGAGAACTCCAAGAAAGGCCTACTCCCCATGTCACCTGGCACAGTGCTTTGCAAGAATCAGTGTCCTCGGACCCTCGATAAGCGAGTTCAAATGAATGATGTTCCATATGCGTCGGCAGTTGGTTCTATTATGTATGCCATGCTATGTACAAGACCGGATGTTTCCTATGCGCTAAGTCTTAGCAGCCGGTACCAAAGTGATCCAGGATTGGAACACTGGGCAGCAGTCAAGGGTATTCTTAAGTACCTTAGAAGGACCAAGGATTTACTCCTTGTGTACGAAGGTGATGAAGAGCTCATTGTAAGTGGTTACACTGATGCAGGCTTCATGACTGACCCAGATGACTTCAAATCTCAATCAGGCTATGTTTTCATATTGAACGGTGGCGCAGTTGATTGGAAAAGTTCCAAACAAAAGACTGTGGCGGATTCTACGATGGAGGCGGAATATGTTGCCGCTTCAGAAGCCTCCAAGGAGGCGGTATGGATCAAGCAATTTCTTGAAGACCTTGGTGTGGTTTCTAGTGCCCAGGACCCGGTGGAGATCTATTGTGATAATAGTGGCGCCGTGGCTCAGGCAAGGGAGCCAAGTTCGCACCATAAGACAAGACATATTCAACGCAAATATAAACTCATTCGACATCATGTCGAAGAGGGTTTAGTGAAAGTACGCAAAGTTCACACGGATCTGAATGTGTCAGACCCGATGACAAAGCCTCTACCATGAGCAAAGCATGAGCAGCACCGAATAGCCATTGGTGTTAGGGAAGCCATGTAACTGGATTATGACTCTAGTGCAAGTGGGAGTCTGTAGGAGATATGCCCTAGAGGTAGTAATAACAGTTATTTTGTATCTCCAAAGTTTGTAATGAATGTTTATGTCCCATGCTACAACTGATATGATTCTCGAGTCTACAATAAAACGAGGCTCGGAGGGAAACTCATGTGCATGTGTGGTATAATAAACAATATAATGTATTCCTGGTCTTGCCTCTAAGACTGGCTCAAATATTGCATGATGATCCTGTTTTCCTGATCATGGGCATGGATGTGCTGGCAATTTTTGAGGGCACCTTGTTAGCAGAACACTTGTGTTGAATCGACCCAGATTGATGTTATGCTATGAGTTTCTATCATTACAAGTTTGTGGTTTATAACACAGAGATAGTTAATGTTTGCATAATTCCTTAGACCATGAGAGTATTGAGTTCCTTCGTACTTGCTTCGTGAACTTTGGGGTTTGTTAAACGTCATCCGTAACTGGGTAGCTATTACGGCGGCTTACGGGTTCATGGGAAAGTATGTCAAGTAACTTGATAGCTCAAGATTGGGATTTGCTCCTCCAATGATGGAGAGATATCTCTGGGCCCTCTCGGTGTTACGGTATCCATCATCGTCTGGCCAGACACTTTGTGATTTGATCACGGGGATCCCGGAACACGGTAACGAGAAAAGAGAACAATACCGATAACAAGGTAACTAGCATAGTGGACAAGTTGTTGATCCACGGGAATGCCAACATGTCTCATCTCGGGTATTTGTAACATATCATGAAACAACAGGAATAGCACACGGCAACTGGAGGTTCACTCGAATATTCATTCATGTGGGTATAGGGGTCAATATGGGTGTCCATGGCTCTGATGTTGATCATTGATCGGAAAGGGTTCCGTGTCATGTCTATACTTCACCGAACCTATAGGGTCACACGCTTAAGGGTCATCTATCTGCTGAATACTAGACAGGGAGTCTGAGAGAAAATCACCAAAAAAGTTTTGAACAGCGAAAAAGTTCCGCAGAGAGAGGTCACCGGATGAGTTCCGGTGAAACTGAAAAGTTGTTTCAGAGGATACCATAAAGTCAAATTGGTTTCGGCACATGCCCGATAATTCTTGGAGGGTGCCAGAATCATTCTGGAAACTTTTGGAAATTTTCTGGAAGAAAAACCGGAAATGTTCCGGAGCTGCCGGAACCACTTCAGATGCTTTTCGCAGATGAAAATCACTAATCTGGAATTGTTCTAGAATGCGTTGAAAATTATTTTAGTGGGTACTGGAAATGTTCTAAGCCCACATAAATATTTTCAGTTCAAACGGACGCTGGTAAAATGTTTTCATGAATAGTGAAAACACTATTTTAAATAGTGGAAACACTTTATGGATATAGTGGAAACACTATTGTAAATAGTGGAAACACTATTGTAAATAGTGGAAATACTATTAGGGGATGATGCAGGCATGGTGATGCGGGCATAGTGATGCAGGCAACACTATTTGGAGGCTTTCCTTTTATGCCCTTGTGTTGTGCTCACCTCATGGGCATTTTTGTAATTCCACCCCTTGGCTTGGCCTATATAAGGAGGTGGAGAGGAGCTCTTCATCCTCACTCCTTCTCACATACACATGCCATGCAATAATCTGGCTTCTCTCTCCCTCCCACGAAAAGAGTTTTTCGTAGAGCCGAAAGGCTGTCTGGGTTCCGGCAGGAACTAGTTCTGGACGGCGAAGCCCTGCCGGATAGCTGACACCATATGTGTGCAACCCCGTAGAGAGGTCGTAGTTTCGATCCTTTTTGCCCGAGGGGCTGTTCGAGTGCCCTCCCGAAGGGCTGTCCGCGACATCGTCCGGGGGACTATCCGACCGCCTCCAGAAGGGTTGTCCGGCGAGGGAGTACATCCTCGCGGTTGGGAGGTTGTAAATCCTAGCTGCGGGGATCTGCACTGACGATCTACACCGACTCTTCTTCCGCTGCGCTTCGAGTCGGTACGGATCAGATCGAACCTTGTATGCAGTCTCCATAGTGGTCCTGGGCATGCTCGCTATACCAAAAAAATTTATTTTCTGTCGCGTTCCCCTACATCACCAACAACCCTCTCATCTTGGGCAGGGCAATCTCCATCAACATTTTCAACAACACCATCTCCTCTCAAACCCTAGTTCATCTCTTGTGTTTAATCTTTGTACCGGAACCTCAGATTGGTACCTGTGGGTGACTAGTAGTGTTGATTACATCTTGTAGTTGATTACTATATGGTTTATTTGGTGGAAGATTATATGATCAGATCCATTATACTATTTAATACCCCTCTAATCATGAGCATGAATATTATTTGTGAGTAGTTACTTTTCTTCTTGAGGTCACAGGAGAAGTCGTGTTGCATGTAATCATGTGAACTTGATATGTGCTTGATATTTTGATGGTATGTATGTTGTGATTCCCTTAGTGGTGTCATGTGAACGTCGACTACATGGCACTTCACCATATTTGGGCCTAAGGGAATGCATTGTGGAGTAGTTATTAGATAATGGGTTGCTAGAGTGATAGAAGCTTAAACCCTAGTTTATGCGCTACTTCGTAAGGGACTGATTTGGATCCATATGTTTAATGCTATGGTTAGATTTTATCTCAATACTTTTCTCGTAGCTGTGCGGATGCTTGCAAGGGGGGTTAATCATAAGTAGGAGGTTTGTTCACGTAAGAACAACACCTAAGCACTGGTCCACCCACATATCAAATTATCAAATTAACGAACACGAATCAAACCAATATGAGGAAAGTGACATGGTGAAATTCCCGTGTACCCTCAAGAACGCTTTGCTTTATATAAGAATTGTCCAGACTTATCCTTTGCTATAAAAAGGATTTGGCCACCTTGCTGCACCTTTGCTACACTTATTACTTGATACTCGTTACCAATTATCTTATCACAAAACTATCTGTTATCGATAATTTCAATGCTTGCAGAGAATACCTTACTGAACACCGCTTGTCATTTCCTTCTGTTCCTCGTTGGGTTTGACACTATTACTTATCGAAAGTACTACGATAGATCCCATATACTTGTGGGTCATCAAGACACTTTTCTGGCACCATTGCCGGGTAGTGAAGCGCTCTTGGTAAGTGGAAATCGGTAATGAAAAATTTATACTACGTGCTGAAATTTATTGTCACTTGTTACTATGGAAAACCATCCTTTGAGGGGTTTGTGCGGGGTATCTACACCTGACCAGAAGCACAATTAGTTGCTCCTCAACCTACTGCACCTACTGAAAATATTGGTTATGAAATTCCCTCGGGTAAGATTGAACAACTGCTAGCTAATCCTTATGCAGGAGATGTAACCGAACATCCTGATATGCACTTGATATATGTGGATGAAATTTGTGGATTATTTAAGCTTGCAGGTTTGCCCGGAGATGAAGCTAAGAAGAAGTTTTTACCTTTATATTTGAAGGAAAAATCATTGACATGGTATAGGCTATGCGATGATATTGGATCTTGGAACTAGAATTGATTGAAATTGAAGTTTCACCAAAAAAAATTATCCTATGCATCTAGTTCATCGTGATCGGAATTATATATATAATTTTTTGCCTCGTGAAGGAGAAAGTATCGTTCTAGCTTGGGGGAGGCATAAATCAATGTTATATTCATGCCCCAATCATGAGCCCTCGAGAGAAATTATTACTCAAAAATTTTATACTCGGCTTTCTCGTGATGATCAATCCATGCTCGATACTTCTTGTACTGGTTCTTTTATGAAGAAGACTATTGAATTCAGGTGGGATCTTTTAGGATGAATTAAACACAACTCTGAAGATTGGAAACTCGACGAAGGTAAAGAGTCAGGTATTAAGCTTAAGTTTGATTGTGTTAAATCTTTTATGAATACCGATGCTTTTCAAAAGTTTAGCACTAAATATGAACTTGACTCTGAGATAGTAGCCTCTTTCTGTGAATCATTTTCTACTCATGTTGATATCCCTAAGGAGAAGTGGTTTAAATATCACCCACCTATTAAAGAAGAAATTAAAGAACTGGTCATAGTTAAAGATGAAACTATTATTTACAATGTTGATCCAGTTGTGCCTACTGCTTATATTGAGAAGCCACATTTCCCTGTTAGGATAAAGGAACATGCTAAGGTATCAACTGTGGTTCACAAAAGTAATTTTAAAGCACATAAAACTTCTGAGCAAATTAAAGTAGAACCTAGTGTTGCTATGGTTAAAGATCTCCTGGTAGAAAATATTGATGGGCATGTTATTTATTTCTGTGATGAAGCTGCTAGAATTGCCAAACCTGATAATAAAGATAAACATAGACCCGTAGTTGGTGTGTCGGTTGTCTCAGTTAAAATTGGAGATCTTTGTTATCATGGTTTATGTGATTTAGGTGATAGCGTGAGTGCTATTCCTTTCACTCTTTACCAAGAAATTATGAATGACATAGCACCCGCTGAAATAAAAGACATATATGTTACTATTAAACTTGCTAATAGAGACACCATCACAACACTTGGGATTGTTAGAGATGTTGAAGTCTTGTGTGGGAAAATAAAATACTCTACTGATTTTCTAGATCTTGGTTCCCCACAAGATTATTTTTGTCCCATTATGTTTGGTAGACCTTTCTTGAACACCGTCAATGCTAAAATAGATTGTGAGAAACAAATTGTCGATGTTAGCTTGAGTTTAATTTCTCCAAGTTTAGTAGACAACCTCGTAATGAAGAATTAGCTAGTAAGGATGAAATAATTGGTCTTGCTTCTATTGTTGTGCCTTCTATTGATCCGCTAGAACAATATTTGCTAGATCATGAAAATGATATGCACTTACGTGAAAAAAAATGAAATAGATAAAAATTTCTTTGAACAACAACCTATCCTAAAACACAATTTGCCTATTGAAACCTTAGGAGGTCCTCCTCCACCTAAAGGAGATCCTGTGTTTGAATTAAAACAATTGCCAGTCACTTTGAAATATGCTTATCTTGATGAGAAAAAGATATATCATGTTATTATTAGTGCTAACCTTTCAGAACATGAAGAAGAAAGATTATTGAAAATTCAGAAGAAGCACCGTGCTGCTATTGTATATACTCTTGTTGATCTTAAGGGCATTAGTCCCACTGTCTATCAGCACAAAATTAATATGGAACCTGATGCTAAACCCGTTGTTGATCACCAATATATCCCATAGCTGATAGTAGATGGGGAAGTTCTGTTCATTGTGTCCCTGAGAAGGGAGGTATTACTGTTGTTTCTAATGATAAAAATTAACTTATTCCACAAAGAATTGTTACTGGCTATAGAATGGTAATTGATTTTAAAAAACTAAATAAAGCAACTAGAAAAGATCATTACCCTCTGCCTTTGATTGATCAAATGCTAGAAAGATTATCTAAGCACACACACTTATGTTTTCTTGATGGATATTTTGGTTTTTCTCAAATAACTGTCTCACAACCTGATCAAGAGAAAATCACCTTTACTTGCCCTTTTGGATATTATGCTTATAGACGTATGCCTTTTGGTTTATGTAATGCACCTGCTATCTTTCAAAGATGTATGACTGCTATATTATCTGATTTTTATGAAAAGATTGTTGAGGTTTTCATGGATGGTTTTCTGTTTATGGAATTTCTTTTGATTATTGCTTGAGTAAGCTTGATCAAGTTTTGTAGAGATGTGAGCAAAATAATCCTGTCTTAAATTGGGAGAAGTGCCACATTATGGTTAATGAAGGTATTGTCTTGGGCACAAAATTTCCGAACGATGTATTGAGGTGGATAAAGATAAAGTTGATGCAATTGAGAAAATGCCATGTCTTAAAGATATTAAAGGTATTCGTAGTTTTCTTGGTCATGCTGGTTTCTATAGGAGGTTTATTAAAGATTTCTCTAAAAAATTCAGGCCTCTTACTAATCTTTTACAAAACGATGTTCCATTTGTTTTTTATGATGACTGTAAAGAAGCCTTTGAAACACTTAAGAAATTCTTAACTTCTGCACCTATTGTTCAACCATCTGATTGGAACTTGCCTTTTGAAATCATGTGTGATGCTAGTGATTATACTATTGATGTTGTTCTAGGACAAAGAGTTGATAAAAAATTGAATGTTATTCATTATGCTAGCAAAACTCAGCGATCACATCGCCCGCCCCGAGGCGCTAGTTGGGTCGCCACCTCGGGGCAAGCGTGGCTTCAAATCGACCTAGCTCTGATACCAATTGTTGGAACTCGCCCACAAGATCAATCACATCAAATCACGATGAACACGCACACGCAAAAACTTTTGCCAAAGGCACATGTCGTGCCTCTCTTTTTCCCTCTTCATTGCTTTTTTATGATATTCTCTTCACCGGTTCAATAACCTCACAGCCAGTCGTGTATATATATACATGAACCATGCCTAGCTAACCGACTCAGACTGGCTAACCTAGCCGGACACGAACGCTAATTCCTGACCGGACTAGTACAAGCCTATCTAGACAAGTACAAGTCCTAAACGGGACTCCTGGTAGGACTCTGAATCTCCTTCTACACTGAATGTATTAGCCTAAACTAATCACCGGCCAACTTGATCACCGGTGTCCTAACCAGACACGACCTAGCCAAGACGTACAGACCTAGCCAAGACGTACAGACGCCCTAGCACAACTCTTACATGCACACACTAGTACACCATTAGTACATGCACTACAAACTCAATATTATTTCTAACATTTTCGACATGAGGACCGGGAGTTCAACACCTTGCCTTCTCCCTGTGGATGATGTCGTTCTAGGGACTCCACAAAGTACATTCTGCTGGTACTTCTTGAGCAGCATAGTGAATGACTGCAATACAATTGAAAGAAGAGTTTATCAGACCCAAGCAAAGGTCCGGGCTGAACGTGCACAACAGTAATGCATCGCTAGGACCGCCTGGCGACATAGTGATGAGCACCACCAGCCACATTGGTGGAAGTGATGTTTGTCATGTGCGAGCAAGAGATATGGCAGTGTAATTTCTATGTATGGCTAAGCCTAATGGGCGTGTCAGGAGGACGAAACAATACCGCTTTTCAACCGAGCAACAATACAACTGATAGTTTCGTTACATTTGTGTAGCCAATGGCGCAGCAGTAGCTTCAGCTTCAGCTTCAGAAGCAGCCATGGAGAGGTAAAAAGCCTCAGAGAAGCTTGTGTACTTATGGATTCTGAGATGGCCAGTCCATATTTTGATGTCCTGAGAAGAACAGAAGAAGACTGTAGAAGTAGCAGCAGCAGCAGCAATACGTATTATAGTTTTCTTTGCAACGATTCTGTATGGGAGGTTGGAGTCCATGAAGATAGAAAAACCGTTATGCTGATGCTCCTTTTGAATTGTAAACTGTGGTTCCAATTTTACTGAACATTCTCTTTGTAGCAATGATCTAAACTCGAGCACTAGCCTGTGATAGAGTTTACCTTGTTGTCTAGGTATTGATCATGTTTAGTTTCGGTCATGCATTTAGTCCAAGCTGCGGCAGGTTGTGTACGTCAAGTTGTGATCACGTACACGGTGCAAAGCTGGTCGATAGAGTGAGTTAGTTGCATGGTTGTTAGCTAGAGTAGTGGACGTGCGCTTGCATGGATAAGGCTGGTTATTGGATAGGCTTAGGTGCGAAGCTAACGATCAGACGTGGTCTCCAGGATATGAGGAGATGGCCGAGTCGTGTGGCCGAGTCGTGAGATTGCTAGCTAGTGGCCGTTGCTACCGGCTAGTTGAGGCTTTCGTGCACCAGGCAGTTGAGGGCTTGGACGTGTGTATGTGTGCTACTTAAGCATTGTAATCAGATATGAGAGATAACAAGAGAAAACGGCAGAAGTGCGTTGCCGGAAAACTCTGTGTGTTCTTGTGTCCAGTGTGTGCTCGCGTGAGTCTTCTTCTTCCTCGGGTTGTGCCAACATTTGGTATTCAGAGCCATGGCCGAAGAAGGTTCGCGCACTCCACCAACTTCATCGGGTCGCCGGAGGGGCTCAACCTCGCCCATATGGTGAGGGCGGAGTTCGACGCGACGCGACTGCCGCGAGGTGGTGATGCACGAGAGCCTCGCGTGTCAAGGTCCGGTTCTTCGTCGTCGTCGAGCTGCGTCACGAGCGATGGAGAGAGGTATGCTGCCCGGTAAGTTGCGGCACCGGCGGCGAGGAGGTGATGGCCATGGAGCGGAGGCCATTGCCACGAGGAGTTCCATGTGCGAGTCGTTGACATGGCGCGTCATCGTCGACAACATGGAGGCCAGTCACCGGCGAGTTGCATCACCGGTGACGAACAAGAAGGCGAGTCACCGGCGAGTTGCGGCACCGGTGGCAAACATGCGGCAGCGAGCGTGTGACGGTGGCACACTTGTGGTGAAGGCGTAGAAGGTGTTGCTCTCATCGAGGCCAGCGGCGACGGCGGCAATCGGTGTGACAAGATGGCATTGGTGGCTGTCTACATGTTGCACCGACGACATCGACGACCATGGGCTTCAAGAGAGAATAAGTAAGATTAGAAGGTGATTGTTGAAACTAATCTTACTATTAGTGTTAGGATTAGATCATGTTTATTTTAGTCTGCATGGATGTGTTGGTTAGCAGCGTGCATAGAGTCTCGGCGGTCAAGTTGCGTAGCAGATGGGTTAAAGAATGAAGCGGATGCAGCTAGTTGTGGCCTGCACTGACCGCGTGAGTCCTTAGCCGTGATCTGTAGAAACCTGGAATAGACTCAAGCTTGTACGTGTAGTTGAGCAATAAGCGGATCAAGCCGATGGGTGTGGCTTGACCGTTTTGTGCATGCATGCAAAAGCCGGTGCGTGGGTGTGCATGCTAGCTAGTTAGTTGGAGTAGTGGCTAAGTGTTAGGCTGAGCTATTTAAGTCCATGTAATCTGATTCCAGTGTGTGAGAAGAAATACAAGAAACGGCACAAGGTGTGTGCGTGCCATGATTGTGTGTGTTCTTCTACCTCTTGTGTGCGTGTGTTTTTCTTCTTTCTCCTGGGCAAACCCAACAGTCTGTTCGTTGCAATGATTATGCATGCTTCGCCAGTTTTTTTTAAATAGTTCAAGTTATTCTGCAATGCTTGTCCTGAGATCCACATTCCCTCTTGCTAAATTCTGATGGAAGTAATTTTGCAGGTTGCATACAAAACAAAGCTTTTCCATCCAAACATCAACAGCAAATGGGAGCATCTGAGTTTTGGTATCTCCAAGGAATAGCGGAGAGCTTGCTGGCTTTGTGCCTCTTGAATATTTATTTGTCAGTCTCAAATGGAAAGGCTGTGGGTGTGGACTTATCTGAATTATCTTTTCTGGCGGTGCCTCCCTCTCTCCTTTGCTGATGTGATTTTTTCTCTCAACTGCAGCACAATAAACAGACAAGCAAGAGCAAGCCGGTGAGACCAGCATCTCTCTCTCTCTCTCTCTCTCTCTCTCTCTCTCTCTCTCTCTCTCTCTCTCTCTCTCTCTCTCTCTCTTCTTCGTTGGTGATTTTCCCCTCAGGTATAAACACTGCTGTCCGATATGTTTGCAAAGAAGGAATGGCACAGGATAGTTGCTGATTTTTTGTATGCTAATTTGAATGAAGTACTGTTGAGATCCGATTGATGGAGCAGGGACGCCATGAGTGATTTCATGACAAATTCCTCAAGTTCTTACAATTAGCACACAATCAACCTTTTTTTAAAATTCTTCCACATTTCTTCTCTCTTGCTCTAATCTGTGTTAATTAAGATATGTTGACGATAATGGTATATTGCCTGCTGGTTCAGTTCCATGTTTTCATGATATTTCTACTTATGTAGGCGAGTTTGGTATAGAGTGTTTTTTTTTTCAGAACGCGCAAGCAATAAATACGGACCATAAATCGGTGAACTTACGTAACTTTACTTATTTATATGTTTAGTTTTGCTTCAGGTCACATCTCATATTCTCATTAGTGTTCTTGCATTTGTTGTAACAAGGTTTAATTATTTTTTTCACCAAAATGCCGAAGCTAGTGTCCTTGTCATATTCTAACTTGGTGCAAACAAACATGCCTCACATGCACATGGTGTTATTACGAATAACTAGCGCCGAAGAAGCGCGGCGCACGCCGTGCCCGTGACTGATTCCGTCTGTATTTTACGAAAATAAGCAAGAAAACAACATGTATCACGCCAGAAAATAAAATAAAAAGAAGAATATTAATTCTATCTTTACCCCATGATCTACATAGGCACGTAACAAACATTAAATGATTTAACAAATTAAGTAAACTGGCTGGTCTATTAATATTTTTTTCATAAGAACGTATTTTTCCCTTTTGTAGGTAAAAAAAAAAGTGATGGGCATGGTAGTAATATGTAGTTGAATTCATTCTCATATGGCATGTTTGATCAATAGTGAAATCGAATGAGATTGCTACCAATGTGTAGACCCTGTAGTAGGGAAATATTTCTTGTCCTGTTTGTGCATACTTTTCACCTAAATTTCATTTCTAGTTCCTAGTCGGCATTCTTTCATCCTCTCTCAAATATGGATATATTTAATAAAATTCAAAATTCAAATTTTATAAGTAATTTAAACCCCAAATTTGTCGTGGTGTAAAAATGGATAGTAATTGGCGGAAAGCTTATTTTAACACATTATCTATGAATGGCTAACCTGATAATAGGACGTTCAACCCAATACGCTTTTCAAATTGTGATATATGATAAGTGGTATATCCATACTTCGGAAAATTTTGGCAGTTAAGGAACAACTGATTCTACAATAGTTTTTTGAGCAAACACTACCCTCCACGGATGATCTATTGTCTTGTATTATTTTTTCCTTGAATCGGCCAAAGAAATAGAATTGGGAGTGGAGTGGAGTGAAGAGGTTGGTCGAGTGACAGTTTTTAGTTTTATGTTCCCCCTTGCCATTGGTTGCTTATAGACTGCCGTGATGGGGCGCGTCGTAGAGGTGGCTTCAGTAATCGCACTGTGGTTAAAACCTCGATTTGGTTGGCCACGGGGAAGGAGAAGGTGAGGTAGATGACGACAACAACACCGGTTATTCTCCTTGCGTAGGTGAACGCACCGAGGGAGAAGGAGTCTTACTTTTTGGGGGGATTTTTTTCGTGATATTTATTCTGAATTATTGTTCACTTGAATGCATGGTGCTGATTTATTGTTTTTATTGTCCCAGTTTATTCGGGTGTATTGCTCTGGATTACAGTTCGTGTATTGTTTTGGTTTATGGTTTGAATGGGCTAATGTTTCCGGTGTACTTAGGTGTTGTCCCGTTTCACTGGTTTTAATGTTCCGGGTCGATGAAGGAGTAGTCTCAAAATAAGGTTTTATTTTTTATTTTTGGTTTTTTTCTGGATTACTGTTCACATGAATGCATAGTGCTGGTTTACTGTTTTTGTTGTCCCAGTTTATTCGGGTGTATTGCTCTGGGTTACAATTCGATTATTTGTTCGGTTAAAAATTTGCTGGAACCCCTTAAACCTTAAAAATAAAAAAATGGAATCTCATAACACCACCCACTATTATATGAAACTCGTGTTAAATTATAGTGTATGTATGTGTGTTATGTTGCATATTTTAATATTCTTAAATATGTTGAGACAGATACACAGTATGTGAATCAACTAATTTGCCGTCTGTGGAACTCTTTGCCGTCAGCTTTTCGTCGGGGTTGATGGTAACGACCACTTCGCCGTCTGTAAAAAAATATTGACAACAAAGCGTGACTTGGAGTGTTGGGCTGAGACCAACCAATTGCGTGTAAATCACCATGAGGCATTTAATAAAGAATCCCAAAAAAGAAAAAGAAAAAACCTTGCCGGTTAACCCTTTACGTAATTCTCCGATCTAAGCAGCATAAAAATAAAATTAAAAAAGGAGACCAATCCACTGCTGGCATAGTATATGTGCATGTAACTGATATGTATATAGTTTTCCCTGAAGCTACTGTTCAAAAGTAAGTACTGTTTAGAACTAATTACTGTTTATGCATGATTACTGATTGAACTTGGCTATTGTTTACATATGATTACTGTTCATGGGAGGGGTGTTGTTCACTGGATGGCTACGTGGCACTGGGCTGAACAGTAAAATGTACAATAGACAATATAAAAAATTCAAAAAAAGGAGAAAAAGAGAAAGCTTCCCGCTTTAGTATTGTTACTTATTTATCCCCTGTTTCTCTTCTTCTCCCGCCCGCCCCCCAATTTGTCATGGAAAAGGTGGGTGCACACTGCATTTCTTGAAATAGGCTTTCGTCCCGCTTTATAAATAAAGCAAACATCCATACAACCAAGTACCAATCACCATAGTGAATAAGACGGCTGGGGCAATAGCACAATCATGCCCAAGAAGCGGAAAAGAAAAGAGAAAAAGCCACCAAGTGGCAAGCTAGCAGCATCCCTACATAACAGAAAGACGGCGCGCCGCTAGAAGCGCGTCCAGCATGAGCCCAAGGCGGTCGCGACCCCGCCGCCTAGCAAGCGGGTGCTAGTGCTGCAAGGAGACAAGAAATTTGAAGAAAGAGTCAGAGGCCTGTCACGGGATGGTCCACGTCAATGCCGCAAAGATAAGCCAAAATAGGCGGCGCTTGAGGCCAGCCTGGGTGGCCCTGGACTACAGAAACTCTGCCAAGTCCAAGGCCTCCCAGTGAGGCCCTAAAACCTCGCGAAGGACCAAAGAGCCCTGCATTTGGTGTTGAAGTCATAAGAGTCCTTTCTTTGATCTTGTCATGGTCAACTTCTCATATGTACATTTGCATAAACAGTTACAGATCTTGTCAGAGATATGTCTTTTATTTACTTCTTAAATAGTTCATGGCCAGTGTCTACAAGTCATGTTTGAGTCTTGATTTCAGAATTACAGTGCATTCATGGTCAAGGTCACACACACACACACACACACATAATTCGCAACAAGAAAAAAGGTCACACATTTATAACTTGGTCTAAATAACTTTCAAGCTTTGCCAAACAACGTGTAGGCTGTTAGTTGCTTCTTTACCAGAACACTTTTGAAGAAACTCCTACTCATTTCCATATTTAGTTGCAGCCTCTTTGTGCAAGCGGTTAGGCAGACGTTTAGTTTTCCAGCCCAGACCTGCTCCTCCTTTAATTGAAAAAGTAAACCCATTCCAATTCCTGCCTATGGATCCTCCTAAAGATGTTACATAATTATGTTGACGGCGCGCCTGCTCTATGGAGACGAAGAATGCACATGATTTGTATCTAGCGGTGTAGCCACACTTCCATTTGATCTCTGGTTTGCTCCATGACCCCATAGTCCTAAGCAGGCAGCTCTCCGCCAAGTCCGCCCATCGCTAGGTCCCTCTTTCAATGCTGCTGCTTCTTCTTTCAAAATAAACAGAACTGATGGATTGATTACATTTGCAGCCAATGGTGGAGCTGTAGCTGAAGCTTCAGCAGCAGCCATGTAGAGGCAAAAAGATTCAGAGGAATTTTAGAAGGATAGAAGATTGTCAGCGGCCATGAAACCGTTCAAGACTCGCCCAGCCTCCTCCCGAGTCGCCCTCGTGTCAGGGTGGACACGGTCCGGGCCGGTCTGGTCCCTGACCGAGCCGTCATTTGGACCGGCAGTCGGCGGTCCGGTCCGGACCGGACCGAGCAGCGTCGCGGTCCTGTTTCCAGGGACCGGACCGGCAGGGACGAAGCCCGAGCCGGACCGAGCGGACCGGCCGTGGCCACCGCAGAGCATGCCGCCGGAGCATGGCGACACGGGGAGGGCGCTAGAGGAAGCGCGGCTCGTCGTGGAGATGTCAGGCAGCTTTGGAAGATCCAGAGGGAGCTAGAGGAGCCAAGAAGATCACCGGAGCGAGCTCATCGGCGACGAATTTGACACGACGGCCGGTGGACGGAGATGAAAAAGACGATGCCCGATGCGGCGATGTAGGACCTCCCACGTCGATTTCGTTGGTGCATACGACAGATCCGAGTGGGGCGTGTCCAGTGGACATGGTTTCCAGGGCCAGCGAGTCCAGTGGCCGCGCGGACGACGTCCCCCGCGGTGGCTGACATAAACTGCGACAGTTTCTTCAGCCCCCACCGCGCCTAGGCCGCCACGTCCCCGCCACGCCCCCGCCACACCCCCGGCAAGCCGCCGGCACGCCCCCGGCACGCCCCACCACGCTCCCGCCATGCCCCTGCTATGCCGCCGGCTGCGCACAGACACGTTCTTCGGTCCGCTCGGTCGGCTCGGTTAAAGCCCGGACCGGACTGAAGCTTTGTCGGGCCTGATTGCTGAGCTCGGACCGACTGAATTTTTGAGCGGGCTAGGCCCGAGCTGGCCAGGACCGAGTGAGCCACGAGCCGGTCCGAAAGACCGCTCGTGTCGTCCACCTTGACCCGTGTGGCGGCCTGGAGGCTCCTAGATCCCATCGCCCAGCCTCCCCTTCTCCTCCTCCTCCTCCCTCGTCGCCGCCCGAGGGCGCGGCAGGGACTTGGGGCCATCCCGCTCGTGAGGGGCTGGCGCGGGGCGGTGCCTCCGGGCCGGAGCGTGGCGTGCGGCCGAGTGTCACGGCGGGGGTGGCGGCGCTCCGGCGATCCCATACCTCCACGGCAGGCGGCTTCAAGGTCAGGGGCGTCGCAGTCGTCAGGGATGGCGGCGGAACGACCGGATCGGCGGCGGCGCGGCTGGATCTGGGCTCAGGCGTCGGATTGGTCTCCGGGTCACGGTCGGCGTGGTGGTGGGTGGGACACGTCGGCAGCTGGGCGGATGTGCGGATTCCATCCTTGTTTGGTCCTTGACAGCGCGGGCAACTCTGGGGGAAACCCTAGATCTCCTTTGGATCGAGCGATGGCGGTGCTTTTGCGTCGTAGTCCCTCTTCAGGGCATCGTTTTGGGGTTTGCTCCGGCAGAAGGGACCAGTGACGCCGACGGTGCATGCCCGGTGGCGCAAGTGCCGATGAAAATCGCGTCGACTACGGTTATGACGGGCGATGGCGGCGTCTTTGATGTCGTTTCCTTGTTGAGACATCGTCGTTGCAGTTTGCATCATCAGGCTCGGGATGCTCTGGGGGAAACTCTAGATCTGGGTCTCCAGGATCGGACGATGATGGCGTTCTCTGTATCGCTTTCCCTCCTGGGGGCATCGTTTTGGAGCAAGTGATGGCTGGAGATGGCAAGAGGAGGAGCGGTGTTACATCTACCGCAAGGCCGACGGCAGATCACGGCGGCATGGCGCTGCGGAGTTTCGACGATGGGCGCTTGTGGATGGACACATGCAGGATGGTGGCGGTGTCCGACGCCATGGTGGCGTCGACGGCAGGCCTGGCAAGGTTGGTGCGTCAGGACCTGCTCTGGAGATGGATCAGTGGTTGGTGCTGGCGGCGGCCTCTGAGAGTGCGCCAGACCGGTGTGAGACCCAATCCCGGCATTGTGGCTTCGTTGGGGCATCCGGCTTTAGATGTTAGGATTTGGTGCGATGTCTGTTTGGTATTAGGCTCGGACATTTGGCACCCCTTCATCAAGGGGATAGGAGTAGCGACAGATTTGTTGCTAAGATGGTGGCTTCAGGCATACTGATGTATTACTTTAATTGGAATGCCTCGAGAAGAACAGAAGAAGAATGAAAAAATAGCAGCAGCTGGCAGCAATACATTAATTGGAATATATGGTATGTTGCCTATTGGTTCATTTTCTAAGCTTTGATGACGTCTCATGTTGAGTGAAGGTAATTTCTTTCATAAATTCCTCCTGGTTCCAACAATCCAGTAGCTATGTAGGTGGGCGAGTTTGCTATAATCTTCAGCACATCTCTAAAAGTCTGAACCATGGTTCCTCTGTTTAATCTCCATTTGGTTCGTTCACCAATTGCTAACTGTATGCATGTATGACTAAGTTTTTTTTTTAGAAAAGGAGATTAAACCCCCGGCATCTGCATCAATCGATGCATGCAGCCATCTTTATGAATTATTTCACAAAGTTCTGACAAGAACTTACATCAATCCATCCGAAGCCACTACTCACACCTACAAACTCGATAATGTGGAGTGCTCTCACTCCCCATATCTAAAACCAGTGTCGTCGCCGATCCATCCACATAACGTATCTGGACCAACATCCGGTGCAGCCTACCTAAAGCGCACTCAGGTATGACTAAGTATTGAAGAATGAATTATTTTAGTCGTGCAAGGTATTTGCAGCAAATGATTGAACTGGGGGAACTTGAAGGGGGTAAAGGCATGGGATATCAACTAGTAGATCTTTGTGTTTTTTCAGCAATGTTTTGCAAGAGAGTAGTTATGTTTTACAAGTTGTTGGCCTGTTATTTTTATTTATTGTTCCGGGATTTGTAGTCTAAGTCTAAGTAGTGGCGGTAAGCATCGTGGTGATATTTTTATTATTGGTTGCTTCAATCAACTCATTTTATTTTCATTTTTTCAGATTCTTCCATAGTAGAGCTACATATGTACCCGGTGCTGAAACTGCATGCATGCATGCTCTGTTCTTCAGTCGATGAACTTAATTTTGAGCAACTGACACTACATGCATCGCATGCATGCTGGCTAGTTTTGATGGGATGGATTCAGAGCCTCAAGTGCTGCAGCGCAGAGCTACCGTCGAGGCCCTTGGCCCTGTTGTGCCGGACCAGCTCCGCCATTGTCGTGCTTCTGTACCGTGCCTCGCCGTCGGCGATGATTGGCGCTAGCACTCTCGTGGACGTGGCCGCGTCCTGCCTTCGGAAGAAGCAGGCCACAGAGACGCGAGGCCCGACGCTCTGGGACACCACACGGTGCTCCACGCTCTTGAACCTATCGTTGGAGACGATCTGCAGGAAGTCGCCGATGTTCACCACCAGCGCACCTTCCACCGCCGGTACGTCCACCCACACAGCAGACGACTTCTTCTTGTTGTTGTTGCCATCGCAGTCTTCCTCGAGAAGCACCTGGAGGCCACCGACAGTGTCCTGGAGAAGCACGGCGAGGAAGCAAGGGTCAGAGTGGCGTGTGGTGCCCAGCGTCAGATGCGGCTCCGGGCAGGGCGGGTAGTAGTGGCCGGCGAGCCACTCCAGGCATGCCGCGTCCTCCTCCAGGTGGCCACTGCAAAGGCCCAGCGCCTCCGACCGTAGCTCAAGCAGGGTGCGTCCCAGCTGCTGCATCATCCTCGCATACTTGGGTGCAATGCTCCTGCATGTGGGTGGGATCTCCTCGGGCGGGGGCAGCTCCGGCGCCGTATCCATGATCAAGGTGTCGCGCCAGTTGGCCGCCTGTGACTGGAACAAGTCGAAGATGCTCCAGTACCTCACGCGCCGACCAAAGTCCCGGCTGTAGTACGGCGCCTTGGCCCCCGCCAGCTCCTCGTGGAAGCCCCTCACAGCCGCGAGCATCTCCGACATTGCCGCCTTGGGCACGCCATGGTTCACCACCTGGAAGAAGCCCACCGTCTCTGCGGCCGCCTTCACCGCTGCAACCAGGTCAGCTCGCTTGGATGGTGTGGTAGTAGTACCACTCATGGCAGCCGCGAGGTCGATGACCGGGATGGTGAAGTGGTGATCATGATCTGTGTGCACGTGGAGGTGGGGGAGGGGGTGGTGGAAGATGGAGGGGATGCTGGTGACGCCTGCATCGACGAGGCCTTTGACGCCGGCCTTGGTGTCGTCGAAGGCCTTGAGGGCACGAAGACGATCGGAGTCGGAGGCCATCAATTGTTGTACTACTCCACTAGATGATCATTGCTGCTCCTTTAAATCAACTCTGCAGGGATCGAAAAGCTCGATTCACTGTACGAATTTTCTGCATTACCTATCTCTTCCCAACTGCTATGGAAGGGACAACCTAACTTGCACTTGTTTATGTAATCAGTGCGGTGGTTGATCCATCATTGTGGCAGTCTATTCTTTCTGCAGTGCCACTGGTGGAGCTTACGATACTCTCACTCTGCTCGGCAACTAGTGGAGTTTAGGATACTCTGCTCTGCTCTGCTCTCTGAAAGCAGCTCAGGTTGCAGTTCTCTAAATCGACATTTTCTTTTTTTGCGGGTGAGTTTCATAGGTTCTTTAATTTGTTTATCTGAAAATCTATGAATTTTTTGATAGATCAATTAATAGTATACTGGTATTTTAATATGGTTTCATTAATTCAGACCTCCACATCTCTCGGTTTGTTTCTAAAAAAACATCTCTCGGTATCCTAGAAATTCAGAGAGGGTTGTTACCAAAGATCATATGACACGATGATCTCTAGAGATGATGAAATTCGCCGCATAGTATGGTGCGTCGCCGTGTCCCAACTTGCTCTCTAGATTATTGTCCGGAAGGAAACCAACAAATGTAGTTTTTTCAGGTTCTGAAACTGCAACTGTACGCGCTGCGCTCTTCTTCACTTCATTCAGTTTAGCCAGGAAGGAAGATGCTACTAATCGAGCCGTATGGGCAGGCTCAGTTCGTTTGCAATTTATTTCTGTAGCCAAGAGTAGGGTGGTTCTGGGGTATTTCTACTGTACGTTGCGCTTCTTTCAGTGCATCTCATAAGCTTGGTGGTGTGGCTAAAATAAAATATTATTGATGCCTCGTTTAAGTTGTGAAGCACACGGCAATAATAATCCCTCGTGTTGGGTGCTTGGACAGATGGGTATTCTTGTGCAGTGCCATGGCTGATCTTTGCTCTGTGAGGACTGAAGCCAGGTTTGAGGTATTCTTGTGCAGCCGTCGTCAACATCGTCTCAACTTTGTTACCTAACAAGCTGTCTAAGTCAAGCACCTGCAGTTGTTCAGTCTCCAGCTCCACATTACAGCAGTAATCTGCAACTTTTATGCCGTAGATAAGGCAAATTTTAACACGAATACGTGGATAAATAGATATTGGGGGAGAGTGAAACATATACAGAAGGAGATGAAATGATGGTGACCTTTTTTTTTGTGCTGTATAACTATGATTTTTTTGGATAGATCAATCAATAGTAGTATTTCAGGTGTTGTATCGCATCAACACAATGACTGTCAGTAAAGTGGAACTAGTCAGGCTCCCGGCTCCTGAATTGTTACGGTATGTCATAGGAATTTTTTCAAAGTGATGTATATCCGCGACACGTTGAGCCGGGCGTGAGAGTTACATTAAAGGTTACACTGAGAAGAGAGGAACAGACGCCAAGACAGGGCGGCGTCCCTGCATACAGGGTCTTTAAAACGAAAGACCCAAAGGGTGATATCAGAGATTACATTACGAAGAGTATCTAAGGCTGAGTGAGTCCCAGAGCGGAACACCAGGGCGTTACGAGAGTCCCAAAGTTTCCAGAGAATGGCAAAGGCGACTGTGGGCCATATGTTGATATCGAGGCCAGGAGGTGTGATGGTGTCCCATAGCTGGTTGATGTCAGGAGGTGGATGAAGACCTAGCAACTGCCACACCTGGGCCACTCTAGGGCACGAGATGACCAGGTGAGTGGCGTCCTTATAGGGGTGGTCACATCTCGGGCAGGAGGAATCAGGAGTGATCGTCTTGCGGTGCAGGTTCGCCCTGGTGTTTAGCCTATCTCGGAGTAGAAGCCAGCCAAAGAACTTGATTTTTAGCGTTGCCTTAGAGCTCCAGATGCTATCGGCGTAGATGTCTGGCTCGTCAGCGGAGGAGAGCAGTGAGTAAGCGCACATTGCAGAGAACGGGGCGCCATGGATGAGTAACCTGTCATCAGGAGTGTAACACCCCATGTATTAGGCTACAGTAATCACCCTTTTGATAATGCCATGTCATCATGATCAACAATACTTAAACCTCATTTGAATCATATCTTATTTCAAATTCAAATTCAAAATGGAAATTCAAACTAAGAGTGGAAAATAAAAGTTGCTTAAATCAAAAACTAAATTGTTCATTAAAAAGCAAGTAAATCAGAGACAATTCTAAAATTTAAAACAACATCTTTAAAAAGGTTTGAATGTCCTAAAATAAATAAAACAGCAGCAAAACAGCACTATTTAATCCTTTTCAAAATTAAATAAAATCCAAATAAAAAGATATGGACACCGAACCAATTTCTAGCAGTGACTAATGTTGCACTGTGAATTATGGACCAGTTCTTATATTTTACAAAAGTCCATAAATGGCCTAAACATTTTTGTAAACAAAAAAAAACAAAGAAAATAAAAGGAAACCCCCCCCTTGCTGGGCCTCGGCCCAGCTGGCCATCAGGCCAACCAGGCCGACCCAGCCGGCCCCTATATCACCCCCCGAAGCCCCCCACGAAACCCTAATCCCCCCCACTCGGTCTCCCCGCCCCCTCCCCGATCCTTATCGGATCGGGGCAGCCGCCGCCGCCTCGCGCCGTCGCCGCCTCGGCCACCTCGACGCCGTCCTCGACACCGCCAGCTCGTCGCCTCGCTCCTCTCCTCTCCCTGGTTCTAGATCGGATCGGGAGGAGGAGCCCCGCCGCCCGACGCCCTCCTGCGCCGCCCGTCCCCGCCGCCCCGGCGGTTGCCCTCGCCGCCACACCGGCCACCGCGCCCCCCCCCTCACCGGCCCCCGCCTCTCCTATGCCTCCTGTGAGCTTTCCCCCTGCTCGCCCCCCTCCCTGTTCGCCGCCGCGCCGGTCCCGCTTCGCACGCGCTCACCGCGTCGGGCCCACGCCATCCCCGCGTCGCTCCACGCGCCAGGGCCGCACCGACCTCGCGCACCGCCTACTCGCTGCGGGCGCGTTGCGTCGCGCCGCCCCTGGCCGCCACCCCCGCAGCCCCGCACCGCCTGCACTGGCCGCCTCCGGCCGCCTCCACCTGGCCGGCCCGGACCTCCCCTGGCCGCGCTGCTTGCCGGCCGCGCCGGCCCTCGGTCGCCGTTGGCCCCGCGCGGCCCCGTGCGTTTGCCCTGCCCCGCCCGGACATGTCCGGTGCCCAAGGGGTCGGCCTGGACATTGTCCGGCCTGCCAGTGGGCCCTGTGCCCTGTTAGCTGTTAAAAATAATAATGTAAAATAATAATAATAATAATTAAATTAATAATTAATTAGTTAATTATTTAATTAGGCAATTAATTAAAACTAATTAACTAGGGTTAGTTAACCTAAAATGATGATTAGGGTTTAATCTGATTAATTAGTTTAGAGACAATGACATGTGGGACCCACTGGTCAAATTGACCAGTCAACAGTCCTGTTGACTGCTGACGTCAGCGTGACATCATTGCTGATGCAGTAAATGATTTTCTGTTTTAAATAATTCAAAGTGATAAATAAAACTTCAGAATTTAATACAAATTAAACCGTTGCTCGGTTTGAAAAACTTTGTACATGAAAGTTGCTCAGAATGACGAGACAAATCCGAATGCGCTGTCCGTTCGTCCGCCACATGTCCCTAACTATCCGAACATGGAACCGTTCCCCTCCGGTCATCTGTTTGACAAATGTCCGGAACCGGGAAAACATTCCCGCATGGATTCCCCCTTCCTCGGTGACGTGCAATCATACGTTAGGACACACCTGGCACTGCATATCGTCCTGCGGTACTTTGCGTTGCTCGTGTTTGCTCTATATTTATACTGTTTCCTCCCCCTCTTCTCTCTCGATAGACCCCGAGACCGACGTCGTCCCCGAGACCGACGCAGCTCCGGAGCTCGAAGACACCATTGACAACCTTGCCTTGCCGCCGAGCAACCAGGCAAGGCCCCCCTCCCCCCCCCCTTTGATCATCCCGATATCACCCATTCTAATTTTTCATGCTTGCATTAGAATTACTGTTGCTACTGCTTTAACTATTCTGATGCATAGTGTGTTTATTGTAACCTGCTGTTGATAATTACCTGCATATCCTAAACTGCTTAGTATAGGCTGGGTAGAGACCTATCGGTGACCCCACTTGTCCCGACTGCCCCGCTGGATTATCAGAAGACCCGATCAACGGGATTGAAGACCAGGCCCCGGCACCGCACATCACCCCCTTAGTTGTAACGACACTGCAGCTTTACTATCGAGTGCCGAGGGTGAAACCTCTTGTAGCACTTCTGATGTTAACTCTGTAGAGTAGCTATTTGGTCGTGGTCATCGAGGGTGATTCCTCCTCCACCACTTTCGGTAACGACGCTGCCGTGCAACACATCAAGTGTGAACCCATCGAGGGTAATTCCTCCGAGTCCACCTTGACGGATACATCGAGTGGGAATTCAACGAGGGTGATACCTCGGATTCCTCTGATGTTATGGACACACGGATACTTAGACTTTACACTGTTAATTGGAAGGCGAGTCGACCCTGAGGGGTACCCGCGTGTATTGTGAAGGCGGGTTGCCTGTATGGTGCCCGAGTGATGAATACGAGGCGCGGCCGGGCATTCTTAACCCTTGCAGCAAGTCCTCGAGACGGGGCGACGGGGTAACATCTTTCGTGAGTCTCTGCTCGTTACCGCAAGCCCAAGGTACTAACGATTTGGATATTTGATCCGAGCAGGCCTCTGGCCTGATAGCACTAACCATCACGTGGGCATAGTATGGGCGTTCTGCATCGTATGCATCAGCCGAAAGCTCTATCAGACGTCCAGTTCAGCATGGCGGCACGGTCGGATCGTGTCGGCCACCCGAGGCGATGCTGGTATCCACCCTGTGCGCAACGACCCGGAGGGCGAGGGGCGATGGCCAAGACCCCCTTGCGCTTAGGATGTAGACCGGCGGGGACCTCTCTGCTGAGCTGTAGGTAGGGTTGCGATGTATCGTTTGGCCGAGGCCGGGCATCACCCAGGAAAGTGTGTCCGGACGGAGTTAATCGAGCGTGTTGGGTAAGTTGGTGCACCCCTGCAGGGAAGAACACATCTATTGATAGCCGGTCCTACGGTAAAGTACACTCGGAGTTGTATCCCGATCGATACAGCTAGAAGTTGAGAGGAGACCTGGATATGAGGCTCTGGGATTGCTTCTCGCAGGGAGTCGAGAAGGGATCTCAGGACGAGGTTGATGACTGTATGGCTCTGGGATTGCTTTCTCGCAGGGAGTCGAGAAAGGATCTCTGGGTGAGGTTGAGACTTAATGATACTGCTACATTATATTGTACTGTCCTACTCTCTTCTATTGCTGCAAGACCGCTGAAGATGCTAGTCTTCGATAGGACTAGGCCTTCTCTCTATTCTGGCATTTCTACAGCCCAGTCCACATATACAGCCTTCCTTTGAAAATGTTGCATATGTAGTGTAGATCCTTGCTTGCTGAGTACTTCTGAGTACTCATGGTTGCTTTGTTTTCCTTTTCTCCCCATATCAGTTTGTCGTGTCCAGAGGACGGAGCCCCTGAGACAGATGCCCCGTCGATCGACTACTACTACTACCCAGAGGATGGATACTACTACGAGTTGACTGACGACCAGGAGTAGGATCGGAGGGTCCCAGGCAGGAGGATGGATACTACTACTACTACGAGAGTTGTGTTGTGATATCTTCCCATGAGTCCTTAGGCTTGATCGTGTGCATTTGTGTGTATGATTACTGCACGATTAAGCCGGGGGCGTCACAAGGAGCATCCGTGGGAGTGACATCCTGCAACAAAGATAGAACCACAGCAAGCTCGGACGACGCAACATGGGTTAGGCGGTTCCACAGAGTCGCGAGCAATCCATCATGCAGAATCTCATATACCAGAACAAATGGGTAGGTTGAGTGGGAGAATAAGTGTGGGTATTTTTGGGCTAGAGGAGCATCGGTGAGCCAAGTGTCAAACCAGAAGAAAGCAGTGGTTCCGCTGTTGGTTAAAACGAAGGATGTTTCGAATAGGTTTTGAACTTGGTGTTTGAGAATTTTCCAAAGGAAAGAAGGGTAAGGCTGTTGTAAGGAAAATTAAGTGAGTTATGAAGAAGAAACCACTTGGCCCAAGGTAAGTCTGGTTTCTCAAGGAGTTTGTAGAAGAATTTTAGGAGTAGGCAATTGTTTTGAAGTTGCAAATCTTTGATGCCTAGACCACCACGCTTTTTTTCCTTACACACATTTTTCCAAGCGATGAGGCACCTAGAGCCCGAACATGACTCCTCGGCGGCCCAAAAAAAGGAGCGGCGAATAGCTTCTAAACGTTTAATAATCTTTTTTGGGAGTTTGAACACTGATAGGAAGTGGGTGGCGAGAGCGTCAAGAGTGGCGGAGATAAGGATTAGACGACCACCTTTGGAGAGAAGTCTAGCAGTCCAACCAGCCAGGTATTTAAGGAAGCGCTGAACTAGGGGTTCGAAGGCGGTGGAGGGTAGGCGAGTAGGAGACACACTACTAGGGAAAACCCTAGTAGTAGCGTAGTAGCGCGAGGTTTTGTCATAGCAGTAGTACGGGCGGGCGCGCTACTGCTACAGCGCTGCAACTAAATCTTAGCAGTAGCGCTGTTCAATCCGTGCTACTGCTACCAGAGTTTAGTAGTAGCGCATTTGGAGGAACATCGTTACTGCTAAAAGCTGCAGCGCGCCTGCTTGCCACGTGCTACTGCTAAACCAGCGCTGCTGCTACACACATACCCCACGCTACTGTTACCATTTTCTGTAATTTTTTTGCAGCGTTTTTACTCTGTTTTTTAATAGGTTTTATACAATAGCCTCTGTCATATTATACACACAATAGTCTCATCATATCATACACATGCAGGAAGTCTCATCAAATCATGTCATCATCATCCAACACAAATGATGTCTCTCATCATCATTGATCTCGAAATAGCGATACAAGTTATGATATGTCTTGAATACATGCAACTGCATCGTCATCCCATACACATGTTTCATCATCCATCTAAACGGTGATATAGAAGAGAAGAGCTATCACTATGAGTAAGAGCGGAATTATGCAGTACATGAGGCGCCGGTTGTGATTCCTCTCACGTACTAGCATGAACCTCAAGTAAGTAGCTTCTGCTTCTTGTCTGCTAGCGAACCCTTTATGGCTACCGCCCGAGAACCCTAACACTTGGGCCTGACACTCGGGCCACTTGTCGT
The DNA here is from genome assembly GCA_011799875.1 of Thinopyrum elongatum. Classification (NCBI taxonomy): domain Eukaryota; kingdom Viridiplantae; phylum Streptophyta; class Magnoliopsida; order Poales; family Poaceae; genus Thinopyrum; species Thinopyrum elongatum. Next base: position 3,676,955 of record CM022300.1, on the reverse strand, counting down.
ACACTACCGGAACCCTCCCTATGTACACGGCATAGCACTTCTTCACCATCAAGGACCTATGTACCTATTAGATATGCATCTTCATCAAGCGAATTCAACAATAATATGCAACATAATATATTTGAGCAACACGAAAAGAAAGAGCTAGATAATAGATACAACATATAGTAAACATAATTAGTCAACGTAGGTTCATCGTACCCAAACAAATTAACTAGATGTACGCAGGTTATCATACCCAAACTAGCAAACTAGCGTTAAGCAAGTTCAGCAGGACCGTTGACATCACAAAGTTTCATCGCTACAGAAAGTACAAGTTCAACCAACACATCATCATTGGCATCGTCAATCACTGGAAGTCCCATCCATCCATATCTGGGAGGATGCACCCTAGCTTCGTGAACGGCGTCAGGTCCTGACGTTGCATGCCTATGCGAGTTCTGACGTTAGCTCGCGATATAGGGTCGTGGTGGAACATCCCCTTCTCTTCGACGACTTCTTTCATGATGATCGTTGCAATGTCCTTCTAGATGCGAAAGAAGTCATCTCTGGTTTTATAATCCGGTTCGTATCCTAAGGATTCTGCCCATTTGCGGATATGTTCATCATTTCTTGTTGCCATGCGAAGCTTTTGGTGATCCCTTCTGAACTACATCATGAGATGGAGGACGTCGAATCCATTGTTCTTGCTTGTTGTCGGTTGATGGATGGAGCAGAAGGTAGTTCTATGCGAGAAACCCGGCCTGTTCCTCCTTTGTTTTCTGATCTCGATGTGGCCATCCCTCATGCTGAAGTCGTGGAGAGCATCATCCAGAATATCCATTTTGTGGGTGTAGTCCTTCTTCTCGTAGTTTCTTGACGAGTCCAAATACACAACGTGGGAGGCTCGCGGGAAAAGAACGATAAGGACGGCGTGCCTGTTGCTGCGGGTAAAATAGCACCTCAAATTAGTCTCCATATTAGCAAAGGAATGATTGAAACGTACGAAAGGGTTGTCCGGCAATGACTTACATTGGATGATAAGGCAGGAGAATCGTTTCCTTGTCCTTATTTGTTAGCGTGAAGTATTCGATGTAGTCCATAGCAGCTTTACGTTCAAAGTTGCCGAGACTCAAGAAGGACTCATGCATGTAGTATGGATCCGCCACTGAGATTTGCGGGATTTGTTCTCTCCTGATGACGAAGTTCATATGTAGCGCAAAATGGCGGACGATCGTAAAATCGAGCCGCCTCGTGAGAAACATCTCAAAGATGTGATCAAACCGCAGGAAGAACACCTCCACGGGCAGTGTGCCTACGTAGCAATTGGTCTGAGGCACACGAACCGCGTAAAGCGGATATCCTGGATACTCCGAGGCGAGAAGGCTTTTCTCAGTCGACAGCACATGGTCGTGCAGTCTCCTGAGATCACCTGACATGCCCTCTAGCGGTTTTGGCGTTAGCATAGGCTCGCCCACTTTATGGAACATCGCCGCACCTTTGACCTGTACACGGTCTGCGAAATCGATCGGCTGGCTGCTAGAAGCTTTGGCAGCTTTGGCGGCAGCAGAGCCTCTCTTCGGCGGTCTCTTCCTCTTCTTTTTCTTGGGTTGACCGTCCAGACCCTTCCTTACCCCCGCCTCAAGTGTTGTCGAGCTAAGCACTTTATGACCCTCCGCTAGATGACCCTGCGTCGAGGCGGCATCTGGAGCCGTGCCCTGTGAGGATTAATATTGCATGAAGAGAGACTTCTTGCAATCAACCCTAGGCGTGTCCTGTGAGGATTGCATGTCAGAAATCATGATTGCCAGTCAAGTACCAATAGTGATTTAGACCCTACATCTCTCGGTTTTGTTTGTACGTGCATAGTATGGTAGAAACTCAGAGAAGGTTACTAAAGATCACATGACACGATGATCTCTAGAGATGATGAAATTTGCCGCGTAGTGTGGTGTGGCGCCATGTCCCAGCTTGCTCTCTGGATTATTGTTTGGAAGGAAAGCAACGAATGTTGTTTCAGGTTCTGAAACTGCAACTTTTTTTTTCTTCTTTGTTGAGATTCCTGTGAAATTACATTTCACTTCAAATGTACACCGCAGCTCTCTGCTTCACTTCATTCAGTCAAAAAGGAAAAGAAGCCGGCGACACAAGAAAAGAAAGGCATCATCGGTTGGCTCGTCCGAGTGCCCACGCTAAGTATCAAAGCATTATCACTCATCAGTCCATCCACTATAAACAATGGAGCATCGCTGCTTTAGAGCTTCAACTACGTAAACTAAGTATCAATCAAACCATCATCACACATCATTCCATCCACTATAAAAATGGAGCACGCTAGCTTTGCAGCTACAACTACCCAAGCTAAGCATCCGTCTGGGTGATTAGCATCAATCCACCCGGGGTAAATTGGCGCACCGCCCTTTGCAGCTTTAGCTTCCCAAGCTAAGTATCCACCCGGGGTCATTAGCATCAATCAACCCTCCATCTATAAAAATGGAGCACTACTCCATTGGAGCTTTACGCCCTCCTTCCCATCCACACCACCGTTTGTGACCCAACCAAACATCAATTCAGCACAAGGAGGGGAAATTAATCATGGCGATGGTGCTGGACGCCTTCGCGTCCTACCTCGGCGACCTGCTCAAGCAGGTGGTTGGGGACGAGTTGGGGATGATGTTGGGTGTCTCCGGCGACATCGACAAGATGGGCTTGAAGCTCGATGACCTCAAGAACTTCCTCACCGACGCCGAGAGGAGGCGCATCACCGACGAGAGCGTGCAGGCATGGGTGGCGCAGTTCAAGAGCGCCATGTACGAGGCCACCAACATCCTGGACCTCTGCCAGCTCAAGATCATGGAGCGGGGCTCGTCGGCCCCGGACATGGGATGCTGCAATCCCTTGCTCTTTTGCCTACGGAATCCCCACTTCTCCCACGAAATCGGCGGCCGCATCAAGAAGCTCAACCAGATTCTCGACTCCATCAACGAGCGAAGTGCTGCCTTCAGCTTCGTCAATATCAGTTCCTATGAGGATCAAAGGATGGCCCGACCCACTGCTTACCGGAAGACAGATCCTGTGTTGGAGCGGTCGGGTGTGGTAGGGGAGAAGATTGAAGATGATTCAAGAGCCCTGGTGGAAAAGCTCTGTAATAAAAATGGTATTGATGATATCATGGTGGTCGCCATCGTGGGTGTGGGTGGGATCGGCAAGACCACCCTTGCCAAGAAAGTCTTCAACGAGGAGGCCATCCAAGGCAAGTTCGCCAAGAAGATATGGTTAAGTATCACACAGGAGTTCAATGAGGTTGAGTTGCTTAGGACTGCCATCGTTGCCATTGATGGAGACCTGCCCAAACTTGGGGGTGGGCGGGGAGAAGAGGCCCTGCTTGTGCCGGCTCTTGCCAGCGCCATCCAGGACAAGAAGTTTTTTCTTGTGTTGGATGACATGTGGGGTAACACTGCATGGAACAATCTGTTAAAAGCTCCATTCAGCCACGGCGCCCCTGGTAGCCGAGTCCTCATCACCACAAGACATGATACCGTTGCCCGAGGCATGACAGCTGTGCATCCCTACCATCGTGTTGACAAGTTAGAGGACCAAGATGCTTGGTCATTGCTCAAGAAGCAGGTCAGTGTTTAACTCTAATTCAAGTTAATAATAGTGATAATCTATGCAATCACTAATTGGCTCTAGCCATACTTCCATGAAAAGCTTCAACACTTACTGCCGTTGTTCCTTGTACATATTGTTTTGTGTGTTATTATATTAGATATGTCCACCTTTGTTTGGTGAACACGGTAGCATAGTAGCATTTGTTTGTTATAAACTATTTTAATAGGCAGACAAAAGCATGTCAGGCTACTAACTGCTTGTTAGGAGTGGATTAGTATGTCCATCGTAGTGAACTTGACTCACTTCCAAAGTCCCAATGCTTGTCTCCCTTGAATTCCTTTCTAACCCCACTTGGTGTTGGACTGTCCAGTCCATACATTTGCGATGAGGGTAAGTAATTGCATGTTACAAGTACATGTCCACCTCATTAAAGTTCATGCACTTTCAATGCTTGTATGCCTTGAAATTTCATTGGTGTTCCAGCCGCTGAAGCAAGGACCACATGCAAAGCAAGTGTGTACGTGAGTACATAACTTGCAATGGAGAAGAAAATTTTCTTTTACCAAAGACCACATAATTTATACATAGCCAGAGCAACTAGCAAAGTGCAGCCGCCCCCACCAGGATTTGAGTCCCTTCTTAGTTTCGTATCAGTACGCGCTCCACTTTTTGTCTTCTCTTCCAGGGAACCAAAACAATTGCAGCTTATAGTTCAAATAATTATACCCATGTTCAGATGTTATCCACCTATTGTTATCATGCATGCTGTCTATCTACCAAGGCCTTCATGGATAAACTTAGCTGGTTAGTCTACTTAGGCATATAAACAAAATATACTGCATGGTATTATTTCCTTGAACATACCTAGCTTGCTAGCACGGAGATTTCGTAGTTATATTTGAGTCATTTCAGCATCCTCTCCATTTTCTTCTGCTCTTTCTTCTGATAAATTATCAAAAGAGCCTATCGCATGCATCATCCTGGCCATTAACATCAGAACCATCATTTTCAATGGATTTCCGAAGTTGCAATATACTTTATGGTCCTTCCCACTACTCTTTTGACCTGCTCTTCTTCTCCTTATGGTTCCTCCATCAATCACTCACCCTACCATGTCAAATTATCAATATGTGCAGCAGTAGCATATTAATTCCACCCTGCAAGCTACTCCCTCCGTTCGGAATTACTTGTCGCAGAAATGGATGTATATACGTCTAGATACATCCATTTCTGCGACAAGTAATTCCGAACGGAGGGAGTACAACCCAACGGAATGACCTTAAAAACGTAATAATACAGATGCAAAGCTAAACAAAAGACATTCATGCTACTTCCTGAATAGCAGCAAGAATGAAAGGGAGAAGGCCAACAGAGAAACATCATATTTCAGGGCGCACCTATCTGGCCTGTTCGATTCAAGGGTAGGGGAAGGAAGAAGGGGATGGCGCCCGGCAGAAGCCGCGGGTGGGGCGTTGGCGGCCGGGCCGATCCGTCTTCCTCCCCCTGTTGAAGGCCTTCTCCCCTCCTCCCCAGTCTGCTCCTTCCCCCTGCTCTGCAGCTCCACTCGTTCCACTTTCGCTTTGCTATGGTGGACCAGCACTCCACTCTCTCACTGTTACGCCGGTCCAGAGTCACGATAGGCCCGCAGTCAGTCACTCAAAGCAAACGTACAGGCGCGCACTCGCATCGTCCGGTGATCCACAGCGCCAGCGCGCGGCAGGAGGCGTTATCTAATTACTCTTCTCGGAGAGCCTCTAGTTTTATTAGGCCTCCGGTCTAATGGCCGGAAACTAATCACAATTAGCATAAACTACTACTGCTACTTAGATTAGTATTGGCCCGCTGCATCTAGTTGGGCGAGGTCTTATATGTGTAATGCTTTTGTACTTCTCGATGATAAGATGGTGGATCGACCAAGATGTCTTCATGACCGGAGCTTTAAATAAGGGTGTGACTAGATCTCAGTCGATTGAGACTTAACCAAGTCTTAGTCAAGTGACATGATGTATAAAAAGGAAGAAAGAAAAAAATTCAATTTTTTTGCATGGATCTTCACGTAAGATCTCACGAATATAACATCGACTGAGACTTAAATAATTAATTAACTGACAACTCGGCGCTTTTGCTTGGCAATATAATTTTGCTAGTGCTGTTCTTTTGTCGACGATGTAACTTATTAGTAATAAAAGAACAGCGGCACTAGCCACTCCTAATGTGTTATGTCATCACTATTAACTTTGTAGATTTCAACCGCTTGCAGGTACTCACAATTGAGTAAAGTGAATCTCAGCTTAATATGCTAAAGGATATTGGAATGCAAATTATAACTAAATGTGATGGTTTACCTCTTATGCCAGAGAGGGAATGAACGACATGATTGGGAAAAGGTCCTAAATGATGATAGAATGGTCAGTATCTCAAATGGCAGAAGAGCTTAGCTACAAGGACTTGTCCCCTTGTTTAAAACAATGCTTTCTACACTTCTCCCTTAAGCCTAAAAAGATGATTTTGACCAAGTCACAAATTGTGGGCATGTGGATTGGTGAAGGATTTGTTCATGGCGACTTGGATAGATTGAAAGAATTAGGAATTGAGTACCATAAGGAATTAATATTGAGGAAGCTTATAGAGCCAGACACATCATATTATGGTCATTATGTTTGCAGCATGCACGATGTTATTCGGTCATTTGCCCAATATGTGACTAGAGATGAAGCACTAGTAGTTCACAATGGAGAAAGTGATAGTATTAAACTTAAGTTGGAGAGGTTTCTTAGGTTGTCTATAGAAACCAAAGGAGTGGAATCAGATGAATTTGGGTGGAGAAGTTTACAAGAGCAGAAATCACTAAGATCATTAATATTAACTGGAAATTTCAAGATTCAACCCGGTGATTCCTTGGTTATATTTTCAAGTCTACGGACTCTCCATGTAGAATCCACAAATTTTTCCGCATTGGTAAAATCTCTGTATCAGCTCAAACACTTGAGGTATTTGGCATTAACACATTGCAATGATATAGAAAGCCTACCTGAGAACATTCACAAGATGAAATTCTTACAACACATTGATATCAAAGGTTGTGTGAATCTTGTGAAACTTCCCGATAGCAATGTAAAGTTACAGGAACTGAGGTTTCTTGACTTTGGCTATGTAAATAGTATGCCTAGGGGTTTCCATGCTCTAACAAAATTGAAAACAACATATGGGTTCCGAGCCCACATGGATGGTGAGTGGTGCAGTTTGCAAGAGCTTGGGCCTCTTTCCCAGCTTAGGGAAATTGAATTAATGAGTCTTCAGAATGTATCTGCAGCCTCATTCGCCAACAAGGCCAAGCTTCGTGAAAAGGTGCATTTGTCAGCGTTGGGCTTAAACTGCAGCAGAAGACTGAGCGATGATGGATTGGTCAAAGAGGGAGTATCTGAGAAGGATCAAGGAGTAACCGAGGAGGTTGTGAAACTGCCGTACGTGCAATGTGATGTAGAGAGCTAGAGATCGTGTCTTGGTTGTGTTATCTGCATGGTACGGTGCACAAGCCTAGCTAGCTAGACAGTAATCTCCTCCCTCCACTATGTAAAATGAAAATTGCAGCATAATTAAAGACGGCACTAATTTACGCTATGATTGATTTGTAAGTACTATGACGACAATTCTAAGCTCTTGTCCGATGTCCGGCTAAGTTGTGACACAACAATATGCAGACATAGCATAGAAATAAATTCAGACTCTCGGGCTATTGTGTAACTGTCATAGAAATAAATTCAGAGAGAATTAATTAAGAAGGATCAGATGACGGTGAGCTCTAAATTAAGACAGTATGATCCGGGGCGGTGGCGCGGAGGTTGATCGGCGAAGAATTAGAAGCAGATGACCTGGCTGGAATAAACAGCTGTCTGTTCTTTGTTCGATCAGGTCAGAGTCTAAATGAAGTTGAGGTTGCTCTTGCTCTCTGTATTCTTGAAGGAAGCAATCAACGACATAGCTAGGTTTCAGGTTGCGAGACTAGTAGGAACTAAAACAGAGGAGCAATTTATAACTAAGCAAGCAGCGGGAGGATGTCATGCATGCATAGTGTAGAGAGTTAATCATCTGGAGTACAATGCAATGAGGACTGATATATAAACCATACCAGTGCTGTACATGCATGATGTGTCTACTGTACAAGGAGGGAGCAAGCAAACTGTGCTAGATAGTTTGTGCTAGCATTCGATCGACATTGATCCATCCATATCTTGATGCAAATCATTCGACAGCCAAGGTAGTGTAGTGCAGTATCAATCTGATGGCGAAGGTAGTGTAGTGGGGAATTGATCCGATGGCGACGTTCGTGCTTGCAGGTGGGTAGTGGGAAATCGATTCCCTGTGCGACGAGCTTGCCGCCGGCCGGCAACCCCTCCATTTTCGACAGGTGTGTGTAGTGTATATATCCTCTATTCTTAAATAGTTGTAACCAACTACCCATTTTTCTAACACATACAAGCCCTTCACATCATCAAGCACACGCAAACTCTTCACATTCCATTCTTCAACACATGCAAAGCCTCCACATCATCAAGCACATGCAAGTCCTCCACATCATCAATTTTTATTTTTTATTTTTTTACCAACAAATAATTTCACCGAAGCAAGAAGACCATGAGTCACTATAACGTGCAGTCACCCTCTATATATATGGCGAGAATGTGGAGGGTATTATTTTCGTATATTCTAATTTTATTCTTGATAAATTTATTGCTTTAAATTCCCACCGCAAGAAATTCAGAAGCTACAGACCCTTCAATCATTCCGCACTTTCTTACGTGGAAAGAGAGGCAGACAATGGCCTTACACCAACTGCATTACGATAACACTCACATTAATTTAATTTTTTCTTTGTGCGTGTGAGTGATGATCATCATTGTCGGGGCAACAGCTTTAATTTAATGGGTCAAAGAAAATAAAGTACTATTTAATTTCTATCCAAATACCCCCACCATACATAGATTGATCGTGTACAAATATGCTCCACTTCCACCAGCTAGCTACTTGCTCTAACCATATGCAAGGACCAAGGGAGAAGATCCATCTCTCCAACTGATTCAGGGTGGGGTACTTGCTTAATTTCAGCTCCACCAGAATGCTCCAGCTTTGCTGTTTCTTCATAGCTATTCTTTTCCTCTAAAACAGATGACCTCCTCCTTGGTTTTAGTTGAAGGCAATTCTCTGTCGTCTTATTATTTTTCGAAAAGAGGGATATCTGCCGGACTTTGTATCATGTGATGCACACGACCATCTTTATTGAAAAAGTACGAAACATCCAAAACAAGGTGTCATGGTAACAACTTTTCTGATCGTGACAAAGTCTTCATGAGTCGGTTGTGACAACAACTTTTCAGGTTGGCCGATGCCACGCTGAATCTCAGTTTAGCTCATCATCCTCAAACAGACAGCGAAATAGAGCGAGTTAATCAATGTGTCGAGACCTTCCTCCCCTGCTTTGTTCAGGCGAATCCGAAACGTTGGTCGCACTGGCTTCCGTAGGCGGAATTCTGGTATAACACATCTTTTCACTATGCACTGGGCCGCTCCCCATTTGAAGTTCTATATGGACAAAAGCCTCGGCACTTTGGCATCCCACGACATATCCCCACCAGATCTGCAAAAGTGGCTGGCTGAGCGCACCACCATGCAGCAAGTAATCAAGCAAAATCTGCTCTGAGCCCAGCAACGTATGAAGAAATATGCCGATGCCCACCGTTATAAGCGACAGTTTGCTGTCGGAGACTGGGTGTTCCTCCGTTTGCAACCATACATTCAGACGACGGTTGCGCAACGATCTTCTCAGAAGCTATCCTTCCGTTTTTTTGGGCCATACCAGGTGCTGCAGCGAGTGGGTCAGGTCGCATACAAGTTACAATTACCTGCCTCCAGCCAAATCATCCCGTTTTCAATGTCTCGCAGCGAAAGAAAGCGCTTTGGGCATCTAAATCTGTAACTCCTGATCTACCCGTGTTATCTATTGATGATGTAGCTGATGTCTCTCCTTTGCGTGTGCTCGATGAGCGCCTCGTCAAACAAGGTCAGGGTGGTGTGGCCGAATTTGCCTGAAGATCTCAGTACCTGGGAGGAACTGCATGCACCGCCTACACTCTGTTGCACCAGCGTGGGGGCATGCTGGATCTTCAGGGGGAGGTATTGTCACAAACTTCCTGAAGAGTGAAGAACAGAAACAAAAGAACAGAGAAGCTAAGCGGGCCAAGAAGACAACAAAGAAGTTGAAGCCCAAGCCCACTAAGAGCGTCGCTGGGGCCAGCCTGGCGCAGGAGGCGTGACACTGTTTATCTGTGTTGCTCGGTGTGAGGAAAACCAGTGAATTGTAAATAGCATTACTGCTATCTCTCCCACCTGCCCACTTCTTCTTTCCTTTCCTCAAGACTGGATCTTAGGAATTCTCTACACGTATATATCTATCTAGCAATAGCTTGCTCATACACAAAGGCACAAAACATGCTCCTATTCCATTGTTAATTCTCTAGGCCGTGCTTGCAATCATAAGCTAGTGGTTCTTTATCTGCATGTCATTTGGACTAGGGCATGTTTGGTTTGTATACTAAGTTTGCCAACCATTTGCCACACATGCCTAAGGTTAGGCGAGCAAAATTGGCGCCACACTTCGCCACAGTTGAGGCAAGCATGCAACACTTTTCTGAGTTAATGACATGTGGGGTCCAGTTTGCATGGAAGGAATCTTACCACAAGTGTGGTTGCAAACCAAACAGGGTGCTAACTCAATCTATGCAATTATTACCACATCTTTCTCAATCTATGCCCCTGGCCCTCGGGGTGAGACGAGGAAGGATGCTAGTACCAGCTGGGTAGCTAGCCTGGAATTTTATCATCGCCATATATTATTTCTTTGCATGTGTTGTCAGGCCATGATTGAGAATATCTTCCAGCATCGGTACTTCACCTACTACATGTCTACAGCTCTCTGAATATTCACTGGCAAAAAAAGAATATACTGGTACCCGCAAAAAAAAAAAAATTCACTGGCAAAAATACGGTACAACATGTAGAATATACAGAGTACCATGAGTCCATGACCACTTGTACTACAACTACTGATGCTGGCAGTGAACAAACATGACAAGCCTGGATTTAAAGAAATGGCGTTCAGCTACTCTTTTTTTTGTTTTTTTTTTTTTGAGATAAGAAATGGCGTTGAGCTTGAAAAATAAGCTGATGGAGATGTTGTGTGCTGTGGACGCAGGAGCTACTACCGGTGCACGCAGGACAAGTGCCGGGTGAAGAAGCGCGTGGAGCGGCTGGCCGAGGACCCGCGCATGGTGATCACCACCTATGAGGGCCGACACGTCCACTTCCCCTCCCTTGACGACGACGACGCCGCACGCGCCAACGCCGAGATGAGCTTCATCTGGTAGCCGCCGGCATGCATGCCGCGTGCGACTAGGCCACCCACCCACGAACGCTCGATCCATGTGTGCATTACTGCTACTGTACTGTTGTTGTATAGTTAGGCTGGTCAGATATATAGTGGTAGCAGCTAGCAGTAATGCAGTAGCGCACAAAAATTGTTTACAAGACCCAGTTTCTTGTTAGCTAAATGTATGAGCATCGCCCGGTTTTCCGCTAATTAACCGGGCAACTCTCTCCTTTTTTAATGAATCGAGATCCTTTCGGGTCGACTTAAAAAAAAATATATATATATATATCCAACAAGATTGACATACTAGCTAAAAATATTAACAAGACAAATCGTAGAGTGAGCAAATTTGACAACTTCCAGGAGAAGGAGGCTATGAGAGCTCCTATTTTCCGCTTAAGGGCGATTGTATGGCCTGGCCCATTTGGGTTTTAGTCCCCTTTTATGGGAAAAAAATGCTCATTGTTTTCGCTTTTTTTTCGTCAGTACAAGTTGTTTCATGACCTGAAACCAAAGTCGCTGATTGCTTCCTTCAACAATACAGAGCAAGAGCAATCTAAACTTAATTTTGACTGCACTGATCGAATAAAGAATAGACAGCCAGACCATCGAGCTAGGTTATCATCTTCCTCTTCTTCGCTGACAGATACGCTGTGAATTTTAGCATCTTAGCTTAGACCTCGCCACCATTTCGTCCTGGATATATTATCTCTGAACTTCTGTGATGTACAGTTACAAATCAGGCTAGAGTCTGAACTACTCCAGGCAGGTTCTTCATTGACAGCCAGGTACGTGGCTGCAAGTCAGGGTGGACACGGTCCGGGCCGCTCCAGTCCCTAACCGAGCCGCCATTTCGACCGGCCGGCGGCGGACCAGACCGGATCGAAGGGCTGGGCGGTCTGGATTTTGGAGACCGGAACGGTGGTGCTCTGGACCGAGAGGACCGGCCAACCATCACCGGGGGCGACGTGCACGAGCGCCGGCGGTGAGGTGGACGACCTGCGCATGTGCTGTAACGAGGTGGACGACGTGCGCGAGCGCCGGCGGCGCGGTGGACAACCTGTGCGGGTGCTGCGACGAGGTGAACGACGTGCGCGAGCGCCGGCGACCAGGTGGACGACGTTGCAAGCGCCGGCGGTGAGGTCTGAGGTGGACGACGAGATCGAGCTGACCTGAGTGGAGATGTCCAGTGTTACATTTGCACAGCACAATATATACATGGATTAATACGAACTGAGATATCAGTATGAATTAATATAGTACTCACTGAGGAATCCATTACTACTTGCCAACATTATTGTAGTGCATCTGTAAAAAAAAAAAAATGAATAGATTTTCCTGCAGATTTCTCAGTGCGAGTTTTGTATGCACTAGGAAAAGAAACCAAACCGGTCAAAAGGCACTCGGGGAAACTACAGAAAAGCGGATTAGAAGAACCAAAGGTTTGCACGATTTGCTTGCTAGAGAAATTTGATGCCACCGATCGAGGTGATGATTTACATAAGATCATGAAAGAAACAGTAGCGAACCTGGAGCCGGCGGCGACCGCAAAGGCCATCACATAGCACGAGGAGGAGGAGGAGGAGTTTCGCACCACTCCCACTTTATAGAGAGGAAATTAAAACGCAATTAATCCTACAATTCGGCTATTTCTAGCTTTGACCTCCATTAACTTTCCACTACGTTTTTTCCCTCAAAAAAAAACTTTCCACTACGTTTTACAGATGTGTGTTTCAATTGGAGATTTTACCTGTAGACGAGTCCTCCTTCTGGCAGATGAATTGATGTTTTGGTGGAAGCATTCAAGCCATCTTAAAATGCACCTGTCTGCAATTAGGCATTACTAGTAGAACGCCCGTGCGTTGTCACGGGCTTTTCTCTTTCATGATTGCACCTACAAATGTGGAAGCCCGCCATAACTCGCTACTCAAATTTCACATGTATAGAAAAAATTAAAATCCACTCCACTTACAATGTAATTTGATACTGTATACAAAGAGAGCACTAATAATTACTCCATTCGTAAAGAAATATAAGAGCGTTTAGTGATACAGAGGGATTATCTATTATAAACTAAGATCTACTTGATGCTCTTGAGAAATTCCTATAAAACGTCAGGAATATTGTCTTTTGCTTCGCTCGCATGGTACTTCTACAAGTATAATAAAATGAAATAAAAAATAAGACTTTTCAGTGATGTTTCTTCAAAAAAAAAAAAGATGGGCAAACAGTAGGGGAACCCCCTACTGTGTAATTTTCATTAATAGAAGGAGGAAAAAGGGAGGAATGTACAAAGTTACTTAATTACATAGGGGTAAAGGATGCCCCTAAAAGAAAAAGAAAAACTAAAACAAAGAGATGATTAACCGCCCTCTTCCTTAAACTTCTCCTATTTCATTCTACTTGAAGTGAAAGCTTGTATGCAACCATACAACTGATTGCAATGGCGAGAGCATGATAGCAAACTGTTGTTTGAATATGACCTGGGCCTAAAAGGCACTCATTCTTCTTAAGTGCTTCCTGAAGATACCTAAGAGCAGTACTCATATTGCTCGCATCCTGGTACATCATCGCCACATTTATAAGAGTTGCTGCAACATCTGGATGATCAGGACCTAATGCTAAACTCAACAAAAGAAATGTATGGGACATGTATCGCAGCGCAAGTTCGGTTTGATTGAACCTATGATAGAACTACTGCTACAAAAAGTAGACAACTCATAAATGTAACATCCAAAGTCACATTTTCAAAAAGCTACTGCTTTTTAACAGAAGTTCGGAGGATTCTCATGCTAAGATAGATGTATTATACCTGTTGAAGAAGAGAAAAAGCTTCAAAAAAAAAAATACTGCATATGCCTCATTTTGGGTTCCCTGAAATGCATGAACAAGAATTTGCAAAATCCATACATTGAAATAAAATATGTATACAAGTCAGTTAAAACAAGACGGTACATGAAATATATACCTCAGCCATCCGGTTTTTCCCAGCTTCCATAAGCTTCCTTTCATCAGTACAGGTAGGAACTGAGTGCTTAACATCTGGTTCCAACCTATTAAATGGATAATATTTGGTATGTCAAACAAATAAGATGGTACCATAATTTTGACAGGCACTATATACTACGTGGAACATGATTCTAAAAACGGGCCAACATTTTGTAAAAGAGAAAGTGACGGGAAGAGCAACGGAAACTCATAACAACATAAAATTTTCTCTTTGTCAAGACGTACCAAACCAAGCATCATCCGACAAATATAATTATCATGTAAGTCTGAACGTAGCTAACCTTTTGGCAAAGATTGTGGAGAACTGCAACTCTTTTAGCCCCAACCATCGCATCATCTAGCGCTTCAAACAAAATAAATGAAGTCCGTTAGCCATGGTGTTTGATAAAAAACTGAAAACGTAAAGAAATAGTAACTGCCCATACCTGGTATTTATGTTTCGCGAGTATCAGACCAAACTCCGTCAGATGTTAGCCAGGAATATGCAGATTAACCCTTTCTTGAAGAAGCTGATTGACTTGATTTCTAGTCCTGACATATTGAATACAATTTTTATACCAGCAAAAGATTAAATAATACTCCATCAGTTCCTAAATGTATGACGTTTTGGTAGTTTAATTTGAACTACTAAAACTTCATATATTTAGGAACAGAGGGAGTAGTAAACTTTTTTTTTGAAAAGGGGGGAGTAGTAAACTTTATCTGGAGTAAACTAAGCTCCAGATAAAGTTGCACAGTGCATAGCAACGTAACGGGATTGCTTGTGATTGGATAGCATACCTTCTGGGTTTTCGATTGCGGGCTGCCAGTACTGCTTTTTGTTGAAGCAGACAAAATGTTGCCAAAGAAACAATTCAAGAAATGAGCAACAGCATGTGCAATATGATGGTCCGGGCTTTGCCTCATTATGTCCTGGAGTAGCAAGAGCGCGTGATGGTTAATAAAATAATATTCTAACACCATAACTGAGTTGAACATCACTACAAATTAAAAACCTGCGATTTTGAGATTCGTATGACAGAAATAATTACACATGACTAATCATCTTATAACATAATTATGTGATGTAAGCTAACCCACAGCGTGGATATCACAAGTTCACAACAGTACGATGAGATGAAACTGATAAAACGGAGTGAAGGAAGGCATTTGCATCACAAACCTTCTCTGGTACAGATTGTTATTGTACATGAAGTAGAAGTTGACGTTGAGGTCAGCTCTCCCAAGCCACCAGCAGCGCTAGGGCACGCTGTAGCCCTATCTTGGCCATCCGAAGCCCATCTTGCCACAACGCCTCCTCCTCCTTGCTGCTAGCGCAGCCAGCGAGGGCACCACGCGCGTGCCGCCATTGCCGTGGGAACCCGCTGCCAGCCAACCTCCGGCGAACGCCGCCACGTCGGTGAGCCCCTCTTCGGTTCCCTCCTTCCTCCTCCCATCTCTCCTCTGATTCCTCGACGCGCCATTGATGCAGGACGCCGCCGCCGCCGGTTCTTCGACGCGCAGGAGCGCCTCCAGCCGCCCCCTGTGCAGCTCTTCATTAGACTTGTGCAGCCCGGAGGGTTGGGGCTCGCCACTTGCACCGCCCACGTCAATTGAAGGGGAAAGGGATGGCGTGCAACTGCGGCCATGGGAGGGGAGATCAGCTGTAGCAAGGGTTATCGGGATGGAGACTGCGATCTATGACTCACAACCTTCTCACCTATGGAGAAGAGGAGCAGGGAGGGGTCGATGTCGAGCGGGGACGAGCGACGAGAGGTCATCGAGTGGCCACCTGCGATCTATGAGTCTCACGCTAGCCTGGACTGCAAGGAAAGATTTTAGACAGTTTTCTGATTTGGAAAGCGTGGGCCTAAGTAAGGAAAGTTATTGTTTTGTGATTTGGGAAGTGTAGACCACATCCACGCTTGATTATTTGAATGAAAATAAGATGGAAAGAATCGTACATAATGGGGAAATACCTGTGCCAAGATGGAAAAAACCAGAGGAAGGGTTGTGAGAATTGATTTGGTTTTAATGGGAGGGGCCGTGTGACATGAGACGAAAATAAACCATACAAAAATAAACCCGACGAAAAAAAACCATGGACGCAATCCTACCAACTGCTCCATTAGGAGTAGAGATTAGTACTCCAATCCAACATGCAGGTCAGCGTTGTCCCTTGCCACACGCCACGACGACCAATATGCACCAGACTCTGAGCAACCCAATTGTCCCAGCTACTAAGAGCATCTGTAGCAGATCCCCAAAAGCTATATTTGGGGGTGAAATATTTTCTTTACGAAATTAAATCCCATCTAGCAGATCCCCAAAAGCTATATTTAGGGGTGAAATATTTTCTTTACGAAATTAAATCCCAACTAGCAGATCCCCTAAAAAGTTTAATTCTCTAAATATAGCTTTCCCCCTCCTAAAATCTCCCTGTCTAGTCTATATTTAGTCTAGGATGGGCACTTCTCAGAAAAAACTAGCGAGATAGACTGTGTCGTCCCTGGCCACTGCGGCCGCCGCATACCTCGCCACCGGCCACCCCCCCCCCCCCCCCCCCCCGCCGCCTGTGGTGCCTTCCCGCAGCCCGGCCTCCCCCCCCCTCCCCCCGAGTCTCCGGCGAGATTCCAGCGATCTATTTTTTTCGTCTTCCCCGTCGTCTCCGGCCACAGCGGCGCTTCTCCCCGTGTCTCCCGGCCCGACAGTGCTCCTCCCCATCGTCCCCGGCCACGAGCAAAGCTGCACCATGAGCGGACGAGCACACAAAACCATAGTTGGCGGCCGGCCATCGCCGATTCCGATGATTCGTTGCGTTTTGGACCACGCCTCCGTTCCACTAGGAGAAGGAAGAGGAGAAGAACCTATTCAGATGAAGAAATGCCCAAACCATGGCCCATGGAGGACGAATTTCGCCTATGTTCTCAACTCCTTCGTCGCACGTTTACGTTGCGCTCGGTGATCCTCTATCAAATTACTTTTGCGGATCATCTATCCTAGGCCCTAGCTAGCTCATGGACATCATCTAGTGCCGAGCAATCATCGTTGGCCGTGTGGAAGGAAGAAGGAAGAAGAAGGTAAAGAGAGGCTTCCATGTGAGGTTGAGTTGGTTTGGGGGATCTGCTAGATGAAGAAAAATGTAATCCTCTAAAAATAGCCTTATTCGATAAGGGATACGTTTTGGAATTATAGAATAGGGGATCTGGTAGAGATCCTGTAACCTTGTTCACTTTAACCGTCTCCCCATAGGCAGCATCTGATGAAAATCTTTTGCCATCGAGCCACCAGGTGGGCCAGATCATTAAAATAGGAGGTCTGTCCAGCCGTGTGTATGAAATTAAAGCCCCCTTAAATTTACCTTCTTTTCATCAACACACACACCAAAGTGCCCGTTATTTCCACTTTACAAGAAAAACACTAAGAGCAAGTATAATGAGGGTCTTATAGCCCGCTTACATGTCATTTTTGTCTATGCGGAGGAGAGAGACATGGGAAAATGAGGGGAGTGGGCTCTAATGCAAAAGCCTTGCTCTACACATGCTCCTAGGCAAATGTAATAAATATGAAGAAAGAGAAAGTGAGAAAATTGAAAAAAGATTACTCTAATTGCCAACCTTATAGCCTACCTTACTATTTGAGTGACTATAGATTATAGCCCTAGATGACATGGCAACTGCATATAGCCATCTGCAGGCTATTAGCCATGCTCTAAGATGATGGCGGCAGTGTTACAACCAAACCAGGGAAAAGCTAAATGAAAGCCGAGCAAAGCAACAAAGGAAACTGAAAATGAGAACTATATACCTAATTAAGCTATCTTATCGAGACTTTACTTTGTCAAAAAATGAAAATTATGTAATAGATTTTTATTATCACCATGCATTTGAAGGAAGTTGCAACGGAAAATAATGCTACCTCCATTTCAAAACACTTGTCCTTTTAGAATCTCTATTGGTCAATTTTTTTTAGTTTTATGTTTCATTATATGCTACATGTCAGTTAATATAATAATACATAAAAAAGCATAAAAACATACATATTAAAAAAAATAACTATGCCGACGGCATTGCCGTCGGCATAGAGATGGCAGGGTTTAGGCGGGCGGCGTGCCGCGGATCGCTGACGTAGCGTATATGCCGACGGCCGCCGTCGGCATATGTGCTGGACGGTGCGCCGCGGATCGATGACGTGGCATGCGGAGATATGCCGACGGCCGCCCGTCCCTACGGTCGGCATAGATTTGACGATGTTAGCCGCTGGTCACGGGCGGGGTCACCGGGCCCACGGGTATGCCGACGGCTGGTTTATGCCGACGGCAGCTGTCGGCGTGTTGGCAGCTAGGCCGACGGTATTTTGAATGGAAGAAGTTGTGACGCCCCGACTCGACCGTGCACTAATCATACATGCAAGCGTGCACGATCAAGATCAGAGACTCACGGAAAGATATCACAACACAACTCTATGACACAAATTAACATAAAACTTTATATTACAAGCCAGGAGTCACGAGGACCCAAATACATAAGTAAGCAAACAAATATTATCTGAGTACAGACATAGTTAGACAAGTTTGCCTTAAGAAGGCTAGCAAAACAACGACAACTAGATCGAAAAGGCGCAGGCCTTCTGCTTGGGGCCTCGAAACTACTCCTGGTCTTCGGCTCTTGGTAGTAACCTCGTGCGGTGATCTCTGGCTCCTGGGCTCCGTCATCTGATCGCAGCAACCGGGTGGGGAAAAAGGGGTAGCAAAGCAACCGTGAGTACTCATCCAAAGTACTCGCAAAGACTTACATCAGAACTATACTAGATTATGCATCGGTATCAAAGGAATGGGGCTATATCTTTGGACTGAACTGCAGAATGCCAGAATAGAGGGGGAAAGTCCTAGCCTATCGAAGACTAGCATCTTGCAGCAATCATGCAGCATCAGAAGAGAGTAGAACGTAGTAGCATATAGTAACAATGACCTATTAGCAATGCCCAGAGATCCTTTCTCGACTACC
Source organism: Thinopyrum elongatum (assembly GCA_011799875.1). Lineage (NCBI taxonomy): Eukaryota > Viridiplantae > Streptophyta > Magnoliopsida > Poales > Poaceae > Thinopyrum > Thinopyrum elongatum. The sequence continues at coordinate 3,657,947 of CM022300.1, read as the reverse complement.
CTGCGAGAAAGCAACCTCGGAGCATTATAACATCTTAGTATCATGAAGTATCCATTTCTAGTTGTAGTAGATCAGGGATCAACTCCGAGCGTCCTGTTACCGTGGACACGGCTATTCGAATAGATTAACTTCCCAGCAGGGGTGCACTACTGTACCCAACACGCTCGATTACCTTTAGCCGGACACACTTGCCTGGGTAATGCCCGGCCTCGGATGATCGACATGACGTAGTCTTACCTTGGCTCTTCAAAGAGGTCAGCACGCCAGTCTAAATCCTAAGCGCGAAGGGGTCATGGACCGATCGCCCTAAGCACTCCGTGACGTTGCGCGACTGGCCGGGGACCAAGCGCGACTGTGGACGCACCAACAGAAGTAACCAGCTCATCCCGACAATCAGCCCGCACAGTTGTGACGTCTGAAGAGCTTTCGGGAGGAACGTACGGCGCCGAGGGCCCATACCATATTCCCGCGTGGTGGTTAGCGCGTAAAGGCCAGAGGCCTACTCAGATCAAACACCCAATCCGTTAACGTGTTTAGTAGCTCGCGGAGACGATCAGGGTTCCTGTCGCCCCGTCTCGGTAATCTGCGGTCCAGGGACCAGGCCCACCTCTCTCCTAGGTGGTCTCCGCCTGATCCATCGAGCCGCCACCGTAATACTCGCGGGTACCCTTGGGGGCGACCCGACTTGTATCAATATCTCACTGGTACCTTTGGGGTCGACCCGTCTTGTAAAGGGGAAGGTAGTAACAAAGGTCGATACCGTCAAGGTGAGATCCGAGGAATCACCCTCGGTGGATCCACACTTGATACACTACACGACAGAGGCATAATCGAGAATGATCTATAAGGTGTCACCCTCGAAAAGTCACACTGAATGTGCTTCGCTACAGAGTCATCGTCGAGAGTGATATACGAGGAAGCACCCTCGGTAGTATCACACTTGTTTCAACTATGCACAGTCGTACAGTTGCATGGGCCTAAGGGGGTCTCAGGTCTCGGTACACCAACCTACTGGTTCGGTCAACCAGGACAACAAGCATGGTAACAAGGACAAGGTTGTTGGGCCACTGATGGAACACAAGTACTCTACACTAAGCAATTGGGACAATAGATAAGTATCAACAGCAGTTACAAAATCAGGCTATGCATCAGAATAGGAGCTATCGGAATAGCAACATCAGCAATTCTAATGCAAGAATAAGAGAGAAAAAAATAGGCGATATAGGCATGGTCAAGGGGGTTTGCTTGCCTGGAAGCTCTGCCGGGAAAGAGGGGTCGTCGGTGGTGTAGTAATCCTCAGGGGCCTCGGCAGTCTCTGAATCTACCAGAGGGAAATAGGGGGAAGAAACAGATAAATACAAGCATACAATTGCAATCATAATGCATGACATGACTATATGAAATGTCGGGGTGATCTAATGCATCCCTAGATGTCTTTAGAGGAGTTGGGAAAATATTTGGAATTATTTTCCCAAAGTCATGTACTATTCATTTATCGAAATCAGGCCAAAAGTTCCATGTTCACTCTCTTAGAAGATTCTAAAATTTATGCAAATGACATATTCGGCTTCGTTAGATTTTTCTGACCATTTTTCATATATAAAACTTTTTCATGTGAGTTACGGTTATTTTTCTATGAATTTTTGAAGTTTTAACAATTTTTCTGAATTTTACTGATTTATTTTGATTTCGAAAATACTAGATTGAAATTGTTAGGTGCACTCGGTGCAGTGCACCAGAGGGGCTGACAGTGGGCCAGGGGAGGTGCTGAGTCAGCAGGTCAACGTTGACCTATTTACCAGTCAACTGGGTCAACTGGACCCACTGGGGCCCAGTTGCCAGCGACTCTAGAGGGGCCACATGGCGGCCAGGTCAGCGCCGGCGCCAGAGACAACTCAAGCGAACAAAATCGCGGCGGAGGGCTCGGGTCCTCGCCGGAAATGCGCTACGGTGGACCAAATCGGGCGTGGTTACATCCGTTCGAAAGCGAGTGATCACGCGCATCCAGAGAAACGAACGACGGCGACTGGGGTGGACGGTGCTCACCGGAATCTAGCTCACGGCCGCTGCTGGACTTCGGGCTTCGTCGGATTCGCCGCTACGGGGCACAGGAGGACAAACTGGAGACACGGGCAGCACCAGTGAGGTCCCCTGAGCGAGTTCGTGGGTATAGTGGGGCATGGCAGCAACGGTAGTGACGACAGTGAGCTCAACAATGGAGGTGGGCTCTGGTAATGGCGACAGCGGCGGTGGAGCTAGCTACGGGCACGGAACCGAAGTGCAAACGGAGGGGGATGGAGTAGGGCTCACCTAAGGAGCTCAAGGAGGCTCGTCGGAAACTTAGGAGCGCAGTACACCGGCAAATCGTAGCGGCGGAGCTCCAGGGTCCGAAGGAAGAAGACGACGCTGATCCAGCGCTGTGGTGCTCCTCGGCTTGCGTGCATGGTCGGAGAAGAGGTAGCAGACGACAACGCGTCTCCCAGACACGGTGAGACGACGAGGGGAGCTCGGTGGCCGCGGTTACGCCGGCGGCATGGCGACGGTGACACTCGAGTGTGGCTGGGAGAGAGAGAGTGAGTGATGGAGAGGGGGAAGAGAGTGGCTGGGGCGTCCGGGGGGGGGGGGGGGGGGCGTAGGGCTCATCCTTATCCCCAAGCTCAACCACTCCGTCGTCGTGCCGAGCTGTGGCCGGAGCGGCGCGCTCTAGGCCATGGCGGCGCCGACAGCAAGGCGGGAGCAGGTAGGCGACGCTGTAGATGGGCTGGGCTGGTGCACTATGCACTCGAGGCCCAACCACAGTGGCCTTTTCCTTTTTCCCATTTTCATTTTTCTGTTTTAGTTTATAGTTTCTGTTTAGCAATTCTTTTCACACCATTTGACTTTTGCAAAATGTGAAACTTGTGGCAATAAATACTATGCAATATATTGTACTGCCACAAAAAGTTTGAGAGCTAAATGAATTCATTTGAATTTTGATTAATTGAAAATGATTAAATAGGGCTGATTTGGTCACTGTTTTTGGTTGATGACTTTTAAATGAGCAAATATGTGATGTTGTTTTCCTCAACATAAATTATCTATGGAATATTTGCAAAATGATGAACTATTTTGCTGGCTTATTTGTGTAACTGTTAATTTCACTCAAACTTTGAATTTTGAATTTAAGTGGAGTTTGAAATGAGATATGAAATTAGGAATGATCAAGCACTATTAACCATGATGACTTTGTAGGAGATATGCGCTAGAGGCAATAAAAAATGTTATTGATTGTCTCCCTGTTCATAATTAGGTTTATGTTTCATGCTATAACTGCTATGTTTCTCGAGTTTGCAATAACCACGAGGCTCGGAGGAAGACTCAAATGCACGTGTGGTATAATAAACGGTAAAATGTATTCCTAGTCTGGCTTCTAAGACTAGCTCAAGTGTTGCATGATGGTTCTGTTTTCCTGATCATGGCATGTCTATGCCAGCAACTTTGAGGGCACAATGTTAGAAGAACATTTGTGTTGAACCGACCCGAATTGATATTATGCTATGAGATACATTCATCACAAGTTAAATGGTTAATAACACAGAGATGGTTAACGTTTCCAAGATTCCTTAGACCATGAGAATATCGAGTTTCTTCATGCTTCCTTCATGAACTTTGGGGTTTGTTAAACGTCATCCGTAAATGGGTGGCTATTACGGCGGCTTACGAGTTCATGGAAAAGTATGTCAAGTAACTTGATAGCTCAAGATTGGGATTTGCTCCTCCGACGATGGAGAGATATCTCTGGGCCCTTTCGGTGTTACGGTATCCATCATCGTCTGGCCAGACCATTTGTGATTTGATCATGTGGATGCTGGAACACGGGAACGAGAAAAGAGAACAATACCGGTAACGAGGTAACTGGCATAGTGGACAAGTTGTTGATCCACGGGGATGCCAACATGTCTCACCTCGGGTATTTGTAACATATCGCGAAGCAACAGGAATAGCACACGACAACTAGAGGTTCACTCGAATATTCATTCGTATGGGTATAGGGGTCAATATGGGTGTCCACGGCTCCAATGTTGATCATTGATCGGAAGGGGTTCCGGGTCATGTCTATACTTCACCAAACCTATAGGGTCACACGCTTAAGGGTCATCTATCTGCTAAATACTAGACAGGGAGTCTGAGAGAAAGTCTCCGGAAAAAGTTTTCGGAGACAGCGAAAAAGTTCCGAAGAGAGAGGTAACCGGATGAGTTCCAGTGAAACTGAAAAGTTGTTTCAGAGGATACCATAAAGTCAAATTGGTTTTGGCACATGCCTGATAATTCTTGGAGGGTGCCAGAATCATTTTGGAAACTTCTGAGAATTTTCCGGAAGAAAAACCAGAAATATTCTGGAGCTGCCGAAACCGCTTTGTTTGCTTTTCGCAGATGAAAATCACTAATCCGAAATTGTTTCGGAATGCGTCCAAAATCATTTGTGTGGGTACTGGAATTATTCTAAGATCCACAGAAATATTTTTGGATTTAACGGTCGCGGAAAATTGGTTCCGTGAATAGTGAAAGCCACCTTTTTGGAAAGCCACCTTTTAGGGCTTTTGCAAAAAGGCTTCTAGAAGGAGTGGGGACCAAGGAACCCCCTTGGGGGGGGGCCCTAGGGGTTGGCCGGCCAAAGGAGGAGCTCCTCCATGCAGCTCCACATGGCACTCCTTTTCCCTTATTTGCCCTTTGTGTGTGACATAAAGTGGGGGTATTTTGGTATTTTGAATGTCCATTCTACCCCTTGGCTTTCCTATAAATAGAGGAGGAGGGGGCAGCCCAAATGCTTCATCCTTGCTCTCATACACATGCCATTGACTTGTCTGGCTTCTCTCTCCCTCCCAGCGAAATAGTTTCATAGAACCGAAAGGCTGTCTGGGTTCCGGCGGGAACTAGTTCTGGACGGCGAAGCCCTGCCGGATAGATGACACCGTATGTGTGCAACTCTGTAGAGAGATCGTTGTTTCGGTCTTAGTTCGAGAGTTCCTCCTGAAGGGCTGTCCGAGTGACCGTCCGAGTTCGAAGGTCCTCCTGAAAGGCTGTCCGCGACACCGTCCGGGGGACTGTTCGACCGCCTCCTAGAGGGCTGTCCGAGGGACGGATGAGGGTATACATCCTCGCGGTTGGGAGGTCGTAAATCCTAGCTGCGGGGATCTGCACCGCCGATCGTCATCGACTCTACTTCCGATGCGCTACGAGTCGGTAACGAAAATGATCAAACCTTGTATGCAGTCTCCATAGTGGTCCTGGGCTGGTGCGTAGGTCAGAAATTTTTTTGTTTTCTGCTGCCTTCCCCTACAGACTTGTCATTAACAAAAGTTGAATACTGTGCTTAATTACAGGGGGTGTTACAATTCTCCTCCTCTAAAACAAATTCTCGTCCCGAGAATTAAGAGGTAGAAGGAAAAAGATTGGGGTATTCTTCACGAAGACAATCTTCGCCTTCCCAAGTGGCTTCATCCTCAGAATGATTCGACCACTGAACTTTAAGGAACTTGATTGCCTTCTGACGGGTCCGATGTTCTGATTGATCAAGAATGCGGATCGGACGCTCTAGATAGGAAAGATCATCTTCCAATTCAAGCTCTTCATGATCCACTGCTCGGATAGGATCTTTGAAGTAGCGTCGGAGTTGCGACACATGGAAGACATCGTGAACTCAAGAAAGTTTAGGTGGCAATTCCAATTTGTATCCCACGTATCCACGTCTGGCGAGGATACGGAATGGACCGATGAAGCGGGGAGCTAACTTGCCCTTGATCCCGAAACGATGAGTGCCCTTCATCGGAGTTACACGAATGTATGCTTGTTCACCAGGCTGATAGACCATTACCTTGTGTTTACGGTCATAATTGCTCTTCTGACGGGACTGAGCCGTCTGAAGATGTCCACGAATAATCTTGGCTTGCTCTTCAGCTTGTTGTATAATATCCGGAACAAAGAGTGACCGTTCCCCAGTTTCTGACCAATTCAAAGGGGTTCGGCACTTGCGTCCATAAAGAACTTCAAATGGTGCCATCTTCAAGCTAGCTTGATAGCTGTTGTTGTAAGAGAATTCAGCATACGGAAGAGAATCCTCCCATTTCTTGCCAAAGGAGATGACACAAGCTCGAAGCATATCTTCAAGAATTTGATTGACTCGCTCAACTTGACCTTGGGACTGTGGGCGATTACCTGTGCTGAAATGCAGATGAGTTCCCATAGCTTCTTGGAAACTTTCCCAGAATCTTGAGGTAAAGTGGCTGCCACGGTCTCAACTGATCTCCATCAGAACTCCGTGGAGTGACACAATTCTGGAAGCATACAAGTCTGCTAACTAACTAGCAGTGAGTGTCTCCTTGACAGGCAGAAAGTGAGCTGTAACATCACCAGCCTCACACCACAGTGATCACCCTCTGATCATGCTAAGTCACCATGATTAACTATGCTTTATCATCATTGCATCATATCTCATTTCCAACTCCAATTCAAATTGAGAATTCAAATTAAAGTGAAAATAAAAGTTGTTCAAATTAGAAACTAAAATGTTCATTAAAAAGCCAATAATCCATAAGCAATTATAAAATTTAAATCAATATTATTTGAATTAATAAAATGACCCTGGATACTTATAACAGTGGTCCAACAGCAAATAAAATGGCCTCTTCAATATGCACAAATATTTGATCTTTCCCAAATAATGTGAAACCTTGTGGACAGCTCCAAAATGTTGCCTTGCATTTATGTGTGAAGTTTCATAATTAGCAAACTTCACTTGGTCCCTGAAAATAAATAGAGAACAGCAGCTAAAATACTAAAACAGAAAAAGAATAAAGGGAAAAGAAGAAAAGCTCCTGCGCACGCACGGCCTGCTAACTACAGGAACCTGACCGGCCCAGCCCGCCAGTTCGGGGCATCCCCTACCTCCCTCCTGCGTGTCGATGCCCTTGCGGCCAAGATGCGCGTCGCCGGCCGATCACCGACAGCTGCCGCTACAGGGGCTCGGCTAGGGTTGGATAAGAATGCCAGTCGCCCCCCTCGTCGAACCCTAGCCCCCATTCTATCCCCCTCTCCATCGCTCCTCCTTCTCCTCCTCTCTCTTTTGAACTCCGTCGCCGTCGTTTCATAGTTTCCGTGCTCCAGCGCCACCCCGAGTTGCGCCAGGTGGCCCAGAAGAACCGTCTCCCTTCCCTACATCGAGCACGCCCCTGGAGCTGGACCGGGGAGCCCCGGAAACGTCGCCCGCTCCATTTCCCCTCGCCGGAATCCGCCTCGGCCGCCGCCTCAACCCGCTGCTCCGACACCTTTTCGCGCCTCCCCGAGCATGGCAACACCCTCAGTGAGCACCCCCGCGCTTTTCCCCTTTAGCTTGGGCTCGGTTTCGAGCTCCGGCGTGCTTTTCGTCTACGGGTTGCTCCGGCCGCCGCCAGTTGCCGTCGCCGCCGTCGTTCTAGTTTGTCTTCTTCCCCATTCTTGGCATGGGTAAACTCGCGACGCAATGGCCGATCGAATGGTGCCCGCGGCTCTCGAAATGATCCCCCGTAGCCAAGAATCCGATCACGCCCGAACCTCGTCGCCGCCACGGCTCGGCGCCGGCGCCCCTGTCGGCCACCTCAGTCACTACGACCGCCACCGTTGGATGCGCGACGTCGCCAGCTTTCAAACCCTGCCTCGCGCGCACAGAATGGATCGCCGCAGGAGTGGCTCGCCGGAGCTCTCTCCGGTGGCCGCCTACGTGGCGCATCCTGGGGCCACTCCACTGGGTCGTTGACTAGTGGGCCCAGGGGACCCTGTTGACAAGTTGACTTGGTCAACTACGCTGACAGGTGGGCCCCCCCTCTAATTAACCTGATGACTAATTAAGTTAATTGAATTAATATGTTAACTAACACCCTATGACAGGTGGGACCCCCTCTGTTTAATTAGTTTAATTTAAATTTATACACTGGGTTAAGGCTGAATCTATGACAGTGGGGTCCCACATGTCAGGTTGACCAGTCAACTGGTCAGATGACTGGCTGACGTAGAGCAGACCTCATGCTGATGTCATAATATAATTTAGTATTTCTGTTAAATTAAATAAATCCAGAATATTGATTAAACTTTGAAAAATCATAATAAATAAACCGTAGCTCGGATCGAAAAACTTTATATATGAAAGTTGCTCAGAACGACGAGAAGAATCCGAATACGTTCTCCGTTTATTTGTCACATGCCTCTAAATACCTGAACATGGAACCGTTCCCTCCGGTTCATCTGTCTGACAGACGTCCGGAACTGGGAAAACTTTCCCGTTAAATTCCCGCTCCCTCTGTAGCACTTAGCATAGCACTAGGACACCCCTGCACTGCGTATTACCATGCCTTGCTATGTGATTGTTTTTGTTGCCTTGTATTTATATTGTTTCTTCTCCCCCTTTCTTCCCGGTAGACTCCGAGACCGCCGCCGATGCCTTGGTGATCGACTACTTCATCGTCGGAGATTCCTTTTTCATCTGCCGAGCAACCAGGCAAGCCCCCCCTTGAGCATTCCGATATCGCCTATTCTCTTCTCTCTTATGCTTGCATTAGAAATTGCTACTGCTTCTGTTTTACCTATTCTGCTGCATAGCCTGTTTATTGTAACCTGCTGTTGTTACCTACCTGCTTATCCTAAACTGTTTAGTATAGGCTGGTTAGAGCCCCATCAGAGACCCCCATTTTATCCCGACTGCCCCGCTGGATATTCAGAAGACCCGATCAACGGGATTGAAGACCAGGCACCGCACCTCACTTCCCCCTTAGTTGCTCAACACTACTGGGTTACTATCGAGTGCCGAGGGTGATACCTCGTTAGCACTTCTGATGATAACCTTGTAGGTTAGTTAATCGGTCGTGGTCAGTGAGGGTGATTCCTCCTACAACACCCCCGCCAACGACGCCGTCGTGCAACACCTCAAGTGTGGACCTCGAGGGTGATTCCTCCTTCGTTCACCTTGACGATAACATCAGGTGGAATTCCATCGAGGGTGATTCCTCAGGGTTCCCTTGGTGTTAGACACACGATGACTATGGTTACTATGGCATTACACTGAACCATGTTACTAAAGGCGGGTCGACCCTGAGGGGTACCCGCGAATGTTGGGAAGTTACCCGTATGATATTTTACGAGGCGCGGCCGGGCATTCTTAGCCCTTGCAGCAAGTCCTCGAGACGGGGCGACGGGGTGACATCGATCATGAGTCTCTGCTCATTTTCCACAAGCCCCTAATCCACTAACGATTTGGATATTTGATCCGAGGGGCCTCTGGCCCGATAGCACTAACCATCACGTGGGCATAGTATGGGCGTTCTGCATCGTATACATCAGCCGAAGCTTAATAGATGTCAGCGTGGAGCGGCACGCGCTGGATTGGACTGGAACACAACCGCGCTTGTATAAGGGGTTGCTAGGTCTGCTTTCGGCCGCCCACACAATGTACAGGAGTTCTCGGGGCGATGGCCCAAGACCCCTGGGGCATAGGTTAGTCCGGCGTGCTGACCTCTCAATTAAGCCTAGGTCGGGTTGCGGTGTATCATTTGGCCGAGGCCGGGCATGACCCAGTAAAGTGTGTCCGGCCGGAGTTAATCGAGCATGGTGGGTAAGTTGGTGCACCCCTGCAGGGAAGAAACAATCTATAGATAGTCTGTCCTATGGTAACGAACACTCGGAGTTGTATCCCGATCAATACAACTAGATCTTGAGATGATACCTGGATATGTGGCTCCGGGATCGCTTTCTCGCAGGGAGTCAAGGAAGGATCTCTGGGCGAGACTGTTACTTGATACTACTACTACTTTACTTTATGCTAATCTGCACTCTTCTAATGCTGCAAGACTGACGAAGATGCTGAAGATGCTAGTCTTTGATAGGACTAGGCTTTCCCCTCTATTCTGGCATTTCTGCAGCCAGTCCACATATACAGCCTTCCTTTGATAATGTTGCATATGTAGCGTAGATCCTTGCTTGCTGAGTACTTCGGATGAGTACTCATGTTTGCTTTACTTTCTTTTCCCCCCCATATCCGTTTAATGCAACCAGATGACGGAGCCCCTGAGACCGCTGCCCCCGCCGACGACTACCACTACTACCCCGAGGGTGGCTACTTCTGCGAGCTTGCCGACAACCAGGACTAGGTTCGGAGGGTCCCAGGCAGAAGGCCTACGCCTTTCAATCGTAGCTTTTATTTTGCCCCGCCTTTCTAAAGGCTTATCTGTTCCTCTGTAATATCTGTACTCAGATATCTGATGCTTCCACTGACGCTTGTATGCCATCGAGCTATGTATTCGAGCCCTCGAGGCCCTGGCTTGTAATATAAATCTTGTATGACTTTATTTATGTTTTAGAGTTGTGTTGTGATATCTTCAAGTGAGTCCTTAGGCTTGATCGTGTGCATTTGCGTGTATGATTAGTGCACGATTGAGCCAGGGGCGTCACATGAGCAACCTTGGAGAATCGGTCGATGATGTCAAGAATAGCATCATGACCCTTTTGCGATCTGGGAAGACCAGTGATGAGATCCATTTCAACCTTGTCCCATTTCCATTCAGGTATAGAAAGTGGTTGCAGAAGTCCGGCAGGTTTCTCATGTTCTACTTTGATGCGATGGCAAACGTCACACTCAGCAACATAACGAGCAATGTCTCGCTTCATATTAGGCCACCAAAATCTCTGACGGATGTCTTGGTACATCTTGGTACTACCCGGATGAATAGACAGAGCCGTGTCATGAGCTTCTTTCATAATATCCGGGGTCAAGTCCCGGTTGCCCTTCGAAGAGACACCAAATCGACCCTTGAAGAATAGGGTACCATCATCATCGAGAGAGAAGTCTGGGGCTTTACCAGTTGAGAGATCGTGCTTAATCTTGTCGAATTCCGGGTCAAGCTTCTGATTAGCCTTGACGCGGTGCTCCACATTTGGTTCAACGACTAGGGTATTGAGATAACCCTGAGGAACAATGTGAAGGTTCAACTTGTGAAGCTCTTCATACAGACGGGGTTGAGCTTGCTGAACCATGAGGTTATTGCAATAAGACTTGCGACTCAAGGCATCGGCCATTACATTAGCCTTGCCAGGGGTATATGAAATATCCATGTCGTAGTCGGCTATTGTCTTGAGCCATCTTTGCTGACGGAGGTTCAAGTCCGGTTGTGTATACAGATACTTCAGACTTTAATGGTCCGTGTATATCTCGCAACGATTACCGAGAAGGTAATGTCGCCACAGCTTCAGGGCATAAATAACAGCGGCAAGTTCGAGATCATGTGTTGGATACTTATCTTCATGAGGACGCACTTGTCGAGAGCCATAAGCAATCACTTTGCGCTCTTGCATTAGGACACAGCCTAATCCTTGACGAGAGGCGTCGCAATAAATCACAATGTCCTTGCGAGTATCCAGGGGAGCAAGCACTGGTGCAGAGGTAAGCTTGTCTTTGAGTGTCTGGATACTTTCCTGACATTTGGATGTCCACTCAAACTTCTGACCCTGGTGGAGCAAAGTAGTCAATGGCTTCGCAATCTTGGAGAAATTCTCGACGAAACGGCGGCAATAACTAGCAAGCCCGAGAAAACTCCTGATTTGTTTGACATTCTTCGGAGGAGTCCAGTCAAGAATAGCCTGAACTCGTTCTGGGTTAACAGCAATACCATCTTTGGAAATCACATGACCAAGATAGGTCACCTCGGATAACCAGAATTCACACTTGGAATATTTGGCATATAGCTGATGCTCTCGAAGCTTCTCCAATACAAGCCGAACATGTTTGGCGTGTTCTTCTTCATTCTTGGAATATACAAGGATATCATCCAAATAAACCACGATAAACTTGTCGAGGTAGTCTATGAAGATATAGTTCATCAGCCGAGAAAAAGTTGCGGGAGCATTGGTTAAGCCGAAAGACATGACTGTGTACTCGTATGAACCATAGCGAGTAACGAAGGCTGTCTTCGGAATATCCTCTTCACGTACTCTAATCTGGTGGTAACCCAACCTCAAGTTGAGTTTAGAGAAGACAGAGGATCCAGCTAGCTGATCATAAAGATCGTTAATCTGGGGAAGTGGATATTTGTTCTGGATGGTGGCTTGATTAATAGGCCGATTGTTCTAGACCAACCGGTTAGTTCCATCCTTCTTCTTAACGAAGAGAGAAGTTGCTCCCCAAACAGAGGAACTTGGACGAATGAAACCACTGCGAAGGGATTTGTCGATTTCCTCTTTAAGCTCGAGGAGTTCATGCGGCGGCATCTTATAGGGACGCTTCACAATAGGAGTGGTGCCTGGTTTGAGGTCGATGACAAACTCGACAGATCGAACAGGGGGTAGTCCTGGAAGTTCTTCTGGAAAGACATCTTGAAAATCATGAACGACTGGAACGTTCTTGATGCCCTCAAGAGGTGAAGCGTTCAATGCAGTCAAAGCATATATTTCGGCTTTAGCATTTCGGATGATCCGGGCAGAGTAGTTTACTATCTTATCGGAAGGATGTAGGAGTTGGACTGTTTTTGTGGCACAGTCGATTGAAGCGATATGAGCTTTCAACCAATCCATTCCGAGTATGATATCAATAGTGGAAGTCTTGAGTGTGATGAGGGAAGCACGGAATTCTAGTCCTTCAATTTCAATGGGGACATCCGGGCTGAACATGGTGACATGACAATGGGCTCCCGGTGTATTAACAACTAACGGGCGTTTCATTTCTTCACGTGTAATGCCATGCATGAATGCAAAATCTTCAGAGATAAATGAATGCGATGCTCCTGAATCAAATAAAATAGAAGTTGATACTGTGTTAACGAGAAGAGTACCCATCACAGTAGCTGGTTCCTTCAGAACTTCATCAAGATCAACGTGGTTAGCCTGACCACGACCATAAGCAGGAGCCCCAGTATTATAGTTGCGAGGCTATTTGTAACCACGGCCATTGCCACGGCCAGTAGAAGGAAGTGCCAGCTGATTCTGATTCTGGAGGCAGTCGATGGCACGGTGATCTGGGCGGCCACACTTGAAGCACCTTCCGTCATTGGGATGGGGAGTAGCAGTATTGAGTGTTGGAGCTTGGACTCTTGGCTGTCTCGGTGATGGAGGAAGCAGACGAGGTGCAACATAGGACGGCCTTGGTGGAGGGCCAGCTGGACGGTACATGCTGTGGGGAATCCATATGCGACGCTTCTTTGAAGACGAGCCCGAAGATGGGCCAACATCGCGGTGACGCTTCTGTGACTCCTTATGTTCCATCAGACATGTCTCAATCTGGATGGCCTTGTTCACCAGGGTGGCAAAGTCGGGGAAGTCATTAACAAGGAGCGCCAATTTGATATTCGGGTGCAGTCCATCACGGAACTTTTCCTGTTTAGGGGCATCAGTGGCGATGTCTTCTTCAGCATAGCGGGACAGATCAATGAACTCCCGCTGGTAAACATCTACAGCCTTGTTGCCCTGGGTGAGGTTGCGGAATTCTCGCTTCTTCCTGACCATGATTCCCTGAGGAATGTAATGGGCACGGAAGGCGGCCTGGAACTCTAGCCAGGTAACGACTGTTCCAGCAGGTAGTGAATGCCTGTGGGTGTCCCACCATTGAGCAGCGGGCCCTTGAGGAAGTATGACGCGAATGTGACAAAGTTGGCAGGGGGAACATTTGCGGACTTCATCTCATAAGTGATGTCACGGAGCCAATCATCAGCATCTAGAGGCTGGGCTGAGTTGCGGAAAGTGGCAGGGTTGAGGCGCACAAAGTCTTGCAGAGTTATTGGGGCTGGCTGTTCCTGTTGAGCATGCTGGTTCGGTTGTGGGAACTGAGCCATGATTGCAGTCATAAACTGATGATTCAGCTTGAATTGCTGCACCATACCGCCCATGTAGTCTAGCGGCGGTGGATTGTTGGCACCACGGCCAAGACCACGACCACTGGGTCTAACCATCCTGCTAAATTTCAACAAGGGGTAGTTTAGAAAAGCAATTGCTATCGTTTAGAGACAGTCACGATGTAACACGATCAATGAACAGGAGTGCAATAGATACATAACAGTAGTCACTTAAGACATACAGATCCATACACAGATTCGGTACAACTAGATAGTACGAGCTCAGACAAGAAAAAAATACCTAGACATACTAGGCGGCACGCAGGCATGCGGTGGAGGGATACAACAACGGGACATAGCAAATGCTACATCAATGTCGGGGAAAACCACTGTAACCAGGCAGCTGCAGGTGACCACGCTGGGTGCTCCTGACAGCAGGATCCTGCGCTCCGTGAACACTCTGGTGCAGAACCTCGTCCCGAACTGGAAGAAGAGGTCCACGTGCTGGAGTGTGACCTCCAACAGCGCGCCAAGCGATGCCTGGGGGCATCTCTGTCTTGCGCGGGTAAAGAATGTACTCTGGATGCATCCCTGCACGGACAGCTGGTAGCAACTGTGTCAGTGCGTCGTAGAGACGGGCATGAGTGGCGTACAGCTCGACGGCAAGAGCCCGGGCAGTGCGATCCAGAGCCTCAATGCACTGAATCAAGACTTGCGGGTCGTATTGACGCCGTGAGTATGGAGTACAAACAACAGTGTAGTATCCACTCGCCTCTCCATCGGAGGTATACGGGATGTATCAGAACTCCGAGTCATCTAAGCGACTGTGCTCGCCACGAAGTCGTGCGACAGCAGTATAGGTAGCATCATAGACTGCCATGTAGACAATCACTCCAACACCACGAAAGGTGTGCAACTCAGTGATGGAGTTGTCCTGCTGATCAAAGATACGAACATCAGCATGGTAGTGCTCCTGGTTGAACTCGCCATAGTCCTTGTAAACCATGTACTCGGGGTACCAGCGGTATCCCAATCTGGTCAAGAGGCAGACTAGGATAGCAGGAAAACCGGTCGCATCAAGAGCCCAAGTTCGGCGGACAACCTGCGTCGTGGGACGCGACGCGAACAAACGAAGCATCTGAAACACAAGAAATTTCACAAGTGTCAAATGATAGTGAGTAAATGTTGCGTCATTCATTCAAAGAAGTAATTGTAGATAAACAATGCCCTGGGTGGATGTGATCACGAGAACCTAGAGTCAGAGTTAGTAAAAATTTAACCCGAATAGAAGAGAGATCAGAATCCCAGAGTAAAGGTGCGGAATAAAAGATCCTAATCCCATCCATTTGCGAGGTGGGCCCGTAACCGACACAACACTGTTAGTAAAATAATTTTTTCAAAGGCTAGACTCAACTTCGACCAAGGAATTGAAATGGGGGCTTCCTACGGGCAGTCGGTTCTGATACCAGCTTGTGACGCCTTGACTCGACCATGCACTAATCATACACGCAAACGTGCACGATCAAGATCAGAGACTCACGGGAAGATATCACAACACAACTCTATGACACAAATTAACATAAAACTTTATATTAAAAGCCAGGGGCCACGAGGACCCGAGTACATAAGTCAGCAAACAAATATTATCTGAGTACAGATATAGTTAGACAAGTTTGCCTTAAGAAGGCTGGCAAAACAACGACAACTAGATAGAAAAGGCGCAGGCCTCCTGCCTGGGGCCTCCAAACTACTCCTGGTCGTAGGGCTCCACGTAGTAGTAGGCACCTCCGGGTGTCTCCGGCTCCTAGTAGTAACCTCCTGCGGTGATCTCTGTCTCCTAGGCTCCGTCATCTGATCGCAGCAACCGGGTGGGGAAAAAGGGGTAGCAAAGCAACCGTGAGTACTCATCCAAAGTACTCGCAAGACTTACATCAGAACTATACTAAATTATGCATCGGTATCAAAGGAATGGGGCTATATCTTTGGACTGAACTGAAGAATACCAGAATAGAGGGGGAAAGTCCTACCCTATCGAAGACTAGCATCTTGCAGCAATCTTGCAGCATCAGAAGAGAGTAGAACGTAGTAGCATATAGTAACAATGACCTATTTGCAATGCCCAGAGATCCTTTCTCGACTACCCTACGAGAAAGCGACCTCGGAGCATTATAACATCTTTGTATCATGAAGTATCCATTTCTAGTTGTAGTAGATCAGGGATCAACTCCGAGCGTCCTGTTACCATGGACACGGCTATTCGAATAGATTAACTTCCCTATACAGGTAAACTACTGTACCCAACACACTCGATTACCTTTGGCCAGACACACTTGCCTGGGTAATGCGCGGCCTTGGATGATCGAAACGACGTAGTCCTACCTAGGCTCTTCATAGAGGTCAGCACACCGGTCTAAATCCTAAGCGCGAAGGTGTCATGGACCGATCGCCCTAAGCGCTCCTGCACGTTGCGCGACTGGCCGGGGACCAAGCGTGACTGTGGATGCACCAACAGAAGTAACCAGCTCACCCCGATAATCAGCCCGCACAGTTGTGACGTCTGAAGAGCTTTCGGGTGGAACGTACGGCGCCGAGGGCCCAAACCATATTCCCGCTAGGTGGTTAGCGCGTAAAGGCCAGAGGCCTACTCAGATCAAACACCCAATCCGTTAACGTGTTTAGTAGCTTGCGGAGACGATCAGGGTTCCTGTCGCCCCGTCTCGGTAATCCGCAGTCCAGGGACCAGGCCCTCCTCTCTCCTAGGTGGTCTCTGCCTGATCCGTCGAGCTGCCACCGTAATACTCGCCGTTGCCCTTGGGGATAACCCGACTTGTATCATTATCTCACGGGTACCCTTGGGGTCGACCCGTCTTGTAAAGGGGAAGGTAGTAACTCAGTTCCATACCGTCAAGGTGAGATCCGAGGAATCACCCTCGGTAGATCCACACTTGATACACTACACGACAGAGGCATAATCGAGAATGATCTATAAGGTATCACCCTCGGAAAGTCACACTGAATGTGCTTCGCTACAGAGTCATCATCGAGAGAGATATACGAGGAATAAGCCATGGTAGTATCACACTTGTTGCGACTATGCAGAGTCGTACAGTTGCATGGGCCTAAGGGGGTCTGAGGTCTCGGTACACCAACCCATTGGTTCGGTCAACCCGGACAACAAGCATGGCAACAAGGACAAGTGTGTAGGGCCACTAGTGGAACACAAGTACTCTAAACTAAGCAATTGGGACAACAGATAAGTATCAACAGCAGTTACAAAATCAGGCTATGCATCAGAATAGGAGCTATCGGAATAGCAACAGAAGCAATTCTAATGCAAGAATAAGAGAGAGAAAAATAGGCGATATAGGCATGGTCAAGGGGGTTTGCTTGCCTGGAAGCTCTGCCGGGAAAGAGGGGTCGTCGGTGGTGTAGTAGTCCTCAGGGGCCTTGGCAGTCTTTGAATCTACCGGAGGGGAAGAGGGGGTGCAAACAGATAAATACAAGCATACAATTGCAATCATAATGCATGACATGACTATATGAAATGCTGGGGTGATCTAATGCATCCCTAGATGTCTTTAGAGGAGTTGGGAAAATATTTGGAATTATTTTCCCAAAGTCATGCACTATTCATTTATCGAAATCAGGCCAAAAGTTCCATGTTCACCCTCTTAGAGGATTCTAACATGAATGCAAATGACATATTCGGATTCATTAGATTTTTCTGACCATTTTTCATATATAAAACTTTTTCATCAGAGTTACGGTTATTTTTCAATGAATTTTTGAAGTTTTAACAATTTTTCTGAATTTTACTGATTTATTTTGATTTCAAAAATACCAGATTGAAATTGTTAGGTGCACCCGGTGCAGTGCACTAGAGGGGCTGACAGTGGGCCAGGGGAGGTGCTGAGTCAGCAGGTCAACGTTGACCTATTGACCAGTCAACTGGGTCAACTGGACCCACTGGGCCCAGTTGCCAGCCACTCTGGAGGGGCCACATGGTGGCCAGGTCAGCGTCGGCGCCGGAGATAACTCCGGCGACCAAAATCGCGGCGGAGGGCTCGAGTCCTCGTCGGAAATGCACTACGGTGGACCAAATCGGTCGTGGTTACATCCGTTCGAAAGCTAGTGATCGCGCGCGTCTAGAGAAACGAACGGCGGTTGCTGGGGTGGACGGTGATCGATGGAATCGAGCTCGCGGCGGCTCCAGGAGTTCGGGCTTCGTCGAATTCGCCGCTACGGGGCGCAGGAGGACAAACAGGAGACACGGGCAGCACCAATGAATCGTGGGCTCAGCGGGGCAGGGCAGCAACGGTAGTGATGACGGTGAGCTCGACAACGGAGGCGGGCTCCAGCAATGGCGACCGCGGCGGTGGAGCTAGCTACTGGCACGGAATCGAAGCGCAAACGGAGGGGGATGGAGTGGGGCTCACCTAGGGAGCTCAAGGAGGCTCGTCGGAAGCTTAGGAGCACAGTACGCCGTCGAATCAAAGCGGCGGAGCTCCGGGGTCCTAATGAAGAAGATGACCCCAATCCGGCGCTGTGGTGCTCCTCGGCTTGCTTGCGTGGTCGGAGAAGAGGTAGCAGACGGCGGTGCGTCTCCCAGACACAGTGAGGCGACGAGGGGAGCTTGGTGGCCGCGGTTACGCCGGCGGCATGGCGACGGCGACACTCGGGTGAGGCTGGGAGAGAGAGAGTGAGCGATGGAGAGGGGGAAGAGAGTGGCTGGGGCGTCCGGGGGGGGGGGGGGGGGGGGGCGTCGGGCTCATCCTTATCGCCAAGCTCAACCACTCCGTCGCCATGGCGAGCTGTGGCCGGAACGGCGCGCTCTCGGCCATGGCGGTGCCGACACTGAGGCGGGAGCAGGTAGGCGACGCTGTAGATGGGCTGGGCCGGTGCATTGTGCACTCGAGGCCCAGCCACAGTGGCCTTTTCCTTTTTCCCATTTTCATTTTTCTGTTTTAGTTTATAGTTTCTGTTTGGCAATTCTTTTCACACTATTTGACTTTTGCAAAATGTGAAACATGTGGCAATAAATGCTATGCAATATATAGTACTGCCACAAAAAGTTTGAGAGCTAAATGAATTCATTTAAATTTTGATTAATTGAAAATGATTAAATAGGGCTGATTTGGTCACTGTTTTTGGTTGATAACTTTTAAATGAGCAAATATGTGATGTTGTTTTTCTCAACATAAATTATCTATGGAATATTTGCAAAATGATGAACTATTTTGCTGGCTTATTTGTGCAACTTTTAATTTCACTCAAAGTTTGAATTTTGAATTTAAGTGGAGTTTGAAATGAGATACGAAATTAGGAATGATCAAGCACTGTTAACCATGATGACTTGTCATTAACAAAAGTTAATTACTGTGCTTATTTACAGGGGGTGTTACTGAAGTACACGCCGAAGTATTTTTGAATGGCAAACTTACCGAAATATATGCACAACTATACATCATGTGTTCTCTTTTTCTCCGTATGCTACATCATGTATTGTCCAACAATGCGGAATTTGTATGTGGGTCGCTGATGATGAGCAGCGGAGTGGCAAAGGCAGAGATGTATATGGGGCTAGCGGCCATGATGGCTCCATCGTGCGAGCACTGTGGAAAAGGTGCTCGCTCGTGCGGGATGGGAGATGAGATGATGGATCAAAGCATGCATGCGTAGCTAGGGTGCACATGCACATGTCTGGTCGGTCGTCTGGATATACCATCCTCTCTTCTTGCATATTGCGTTTTCTGCATGCCCTCTCGATCGCATTCTCTCTCTCTCTCTCTGCTCCATTAGTGAGTACTCAGGCATGTGGCGTAGCTATCTTATGATTATACATTAATTCCAACATCTCATATAAACCACCAAGGCCTTAATATTTTCATCTCCTTCTCTTTTCAACACTACCTCCAGATTTGGATTTCTTCCCCTTTTTTCTCAAACTAACTAGACACGCCAACTCTTCTTTCCCAGATAATCGCTGCTGTCCAAACAGGGCCATACAATGTTGTAAAATGTAGTAGTATTTTGCAACTTATTTTTTTTCCAAAAAGGAGGATGACCCACGGCCTCTGCATCGATGGATGCATACAACAATTTTATTAAATTATTCGTCAGAACCGGACTAAACAAGTACATTGATCAACCCAAAGCCACCATCCTGGCAACCATAGTCGCTACACCTACAATCTTGATGATGTGACCCGACCGCGTGTGAACACACACCATCTAATCCGGTGGCCTCACTAAGCCGCCCGCCGGCAAGCCGAGAGCACCAACCGGTCTAGCAGACCCTCAGCGCGCAACGCATGCACACGCTCCAGAATCAGATGCCTCCATCTTCCGCCATCCCACCTTTAGGAGCGACCAACACATTCATCTTGCCAGGCCATACTGCTGTTGATGCCACCACGACGCTCGACAGCGTCACCAACTGCACATGTCCATCAACAGGCGTCCGTCGCCGAGGCTCCACTGCGCCACGCCGCCAAGACCTGACGTTGCAGCCGCGGCAAAAGCAACACCACTCCTCCTCTTGTCCCCTCCAGCCAGCTCCAAGACGATGTCCCCAAGAGGGAGAAGGGCCCCGAGGGCCCCGCCAACGTCCGATCTGGGATTCCCAGATCTAGCGTTGACCCCGGAGCAGCCGGACCGACGTAGTGACGATTGCAACCAACGATGCCATCGACAGGGAGACGACGCCATGTGCGCCGCCATCGTCCGCCATGACCGAGGTCGACAAGATTTTCACCGGCAATCGCGCCATCCCGACCCCGCCACTGGCTGGATCCATGCGAACCATGCCGTGAAGATGAACGCAGCTGCCGGAACGCCGGTAGAGTTTCTCCAGCCGCCCCTCACCAGCCCCTCCACGCGCCACAGGCCGGCCACAAACCATGTTGCGTGGGATCTGGACGGGCGCCAGATCCACTGCCACCGCCACCAGCCATCCCCAAGCCAGGCTGCCCGGCAAAGCCCTCATTCGGCCGGCCATGGAGGCGAAGGCCAATGCCGCACCGGCCAAGGACGCCACCCTGACCACTCTCCGCTCGAGATCGGACCATCCCGGAGCGAGCACCACCACCACATGGCCGCAAGTCCCACCGGCGCCAGGACACCGTCGCCGACCGCTCCCGCACGCCGTCGTGCCGCCGCGGCCCGGCCCGTCAGATCTGGCCCGCGCCGGCTCTCCCGCGCGAGGGCACGAAGAAGACCCCGCCGCCGCCGGTGCAGACCGGGCTTCGCCCGGCCGCACCCTCTGGCGGCAGCGAGGGAGTGGGGAGAGGGAGGAGGGGACCCCGGCGGCGGCGGTAGGTTTCTCCTCCCGGTCGCCCGCGGGAGCGACTCGGGAGGAAGCCCCTTTCTTCTCACGTCCGGCCAGTATTTTGCAACTTATTAGATTTATATATGTACATATATACACGTACGATGCTGCTGGCCGTGAATTAATTCATGGTACAAAAAGAGGCGAATCACGTGTGTCCAAAAGACCAAGAATAATATTTGGCTTTATAGGAGGGGTCCGAGGCTTTTACATCGGGTCATCAGAAACTTTGCCATCGATTGCCAAGCTGAGGAGCAGGTGAGCTTTTTACACACGAAAGGGAAAAAAAATAGTCTTCTCTGGGATCGCCGGGAACCACCAGAGCTGTGGGACGTTCAAAGGTTGCTATGGTCGACCATTAGTGGCCAAATTCAGTGTTTTGACCATTTTACGAAAGTTGAGCAAGATTTGGCCCTACTTCCATAAAATTTCAGGATCTGAACTTTTTCCTACCGTCGGGGTCGATGACAGTATGCTAACACACCCCACCGCCACGGTCTCCAGCGATAAGACTTAACAGCGCCGTCATGTCCGTTTGACTAAAAAATATCCTACCGCCAACGTCTTTGACGGTAGCCTGTGTTAACCTGCCGCCAAAAGCCTGGCGGTCGCCACGAGCGAACAAAGCAAACTTAAAACACGTCGGATGTCGCTGCTGGCCGGCCACTGGCGGTAGCCACCAGCGAACAAAGCAAACTTAAAACACGTCGGATGTCGCTGCAGGCCGGCCACTGTTTCTGAAACAGTGAAGGATTAAAAAAGCGGGCTGCATGTATCTCCTCTTACTCTTCTCTCACAACGCACCGGGCTCAACTAGCATGCATGCATCCATCCTGCAAAGGTGCAGCCTTATGTGTACTTGCATGCATGCTAGCTTACTGCTCTAGCTTTCATTTGTTTTTGTCCTTTTGATTTTATTGCTGCGCAACATGCATGCAGCGACCCGTCCATCCATCCATCGTCTGTCAAGCATGTACTGCACCATGACACACACGCCAACTACAAAGAGTAGGTAGGATGCAGCGTGAGAGGTGCCTACATGCCTACCGCCTGGCTCTTTGGCGATAGGCATGCAAAGTCGACCGCCAACGGTCCTGGCGGTAGGGTATTTTTCATGTTAAATAGCTGTGACGCTGCAGTTAAGTTCTACCACCGAGGCTCGTGACGGTAGACAGTTATACCCTACCGCCAGGCACTATGACGATAGAAAAAATGGTCAGATAGTGAAATTTTTTTAGACCAAGGTCAAATCTTGCTTAACTTTTTCAAAAGGATCAAAACACTGAATTTGGCCACCGTAAGCTCCTACAACATCAGTATATCACCACAAGTCCACAACACAAGCAAACGCTCAGGCATAACAAAGCGAGAGAGATAAAGAGATCAACATGATGTTCCCATCACCAGGGGCGGCTATGGCGCTGGCCCACGGGCAAGCATCCTCCACGGGCACAACGACAGGCGTCGGCACCGCGACCGCCATAACCTTCAGCTTCCAGCCCTCCGATCCTCCCGTGAACGGCGGCCTCTCCCACCACCATGACCTCCTAGGTTACAGCCCCCTCGTACTAAACCACCCAACCACCACCACTTCCTCCTCCTGCACTATCCCCTCCGCTTCCACCCTTCACCACCTCCCCTCCATGCACCTGCCGGAGTCATCCATCCTCCGAGGTCATCACCTCCACATCCATGGTAGTAATCGATCTCCCTCCCTCTAGTTTTTCTCTCTCTCTCTCTCTCTCTACAATCTACATGCTTGATATGCTAATATTCTTATTTGCTCAATTAGATCTTGCGAGGAACGTGATCGAGAAAGGCAGCGGGGAAAGGGCGCGGTTACGGGCATGGGGGTTAGCTGCGCGGTGGCGGGGGAAGTGGTGGCGGTGGACGGTTACATGGGTCGGCGGCGACAGCTGCGGGGATGGGGGTCGGCGCGGTGAGGATGAAGAAGGCGGCAGGGGGAGGAGGGGCGAAGGCACGGCGGAAGGCACGAGGCAGTTCCTTCATAAAATCGTACATACACATGCACATATGTATCGTATCTATGCATCACGTGTGAGGGTTGGAGGAGCTAGATGTACAGTACGTACCGTGGGTGCTGCGTGTTCTTGACGACCTTCTGGCCATACTTCCGCCACTTGTAGCCGTCGTCAAGCACGTCGACGTCGCTCATGGTCTTGAAGCAGAACCTCGGCTCCCGCACCTTCCGCCGTGCCTTCGCCCCTCCTCCCCCCCGCCGCCTTCTTCATCCTCACCATGCCAACCCCCATCCCCGCAGCCGCCGCCGCCGACCCATGTAACCGTCCACCGCCACCACTTCCCCCCGCCGCCGCGTAGCTAACCCCCATGCCTGTAACCGTGCCCTTTCCTCGCTGCCTTTCTCGATCACCTTCCTCGCAAGACCTAATTGAGCAAATAAGAATATTAGCATATCAAGCATGTAGATTGTAGAGAGAGAGAAAAGCTAGAGGGAGGGAAATCGATTACTACAATGGATGTGGAGGTGATGACCTCGTAGGATGGATGACTCCGGCAGGTGCATGGAGGTGGTGAAGGGTGGAAGCGGAGGGGATAGTCGAGGAGGAGGAAGTGGTGGTGGTTGGGTGGTTTAGTACGAGGGGGCTGTAACCTAGGAGGCCATGGTGGTCGGAGAGGCCGCCGTTCACAGGAGGATCGGAGGGCTGGAAGCTGAAGGTCGGGGTGCTGCCGCCTGTTGTTGCGCCCGTGGAGGATGCTTGCCCGTGGGCCAGCGCCATAGCCGCCCCCCTGGTGATGGGAACATCATGTCGATCTCTTTATCTCTCTAACTTTGCTATGCCTGAGCGTTTGCTTGTGTTGTGGACTTGTGGTGATATACTGATTGTGAACAGGAGAAGGGAGAATGCAAAGCACCTTAGGTGCCATTCCTCTATTCACCAGTATATATCGTAGATGTACAGGGGTGCGCAATGGCGCAGTACAAAGAGAGAGGAGAGCAGCATGCACAGTACAGGAGAACGTGGGAGGAGAAGTGGGCATGCATGGATGGGACGTAGGCATGCACGTACACAGCTAGACAACTACTAACACCCCGCCGCAGCTGCAGCATCTGGCGGCCAGTTGCACAAGCTGGACCGGAACTCCTGGAAGGCCGGCGTCGGGAACCCTTTCGCCAAGACGTCAGCAAACTATTGCTTGGTGGGTACATGGAGACCACGAAACTTGCCGAGAGCCACCTTCTCACGGACAAAATGTATGTCGAGCTCGATGTGCTTCGTGCGCCCGTGGTGAACTGGTTTGGCCGCCATGTACACGGAGGAGATGTTGTCGCAGAAGACGACCGTGGCCTTGGGCAGGGGAGCACGGAGTTCGCCAAGAAGTTGGCGAAGCCAGCAGCACTCCGCTACCGCATTGGCAACAGCCCGGTACTCGGCCTCGGCGCTAGAGAGCGAGACCATGGCCTGGCGCTTGCTAGACCAGGAGACAAAGGAGTCACCGAGGAAGACCGTCTTGTGTCGGGACAGCCGGCCCAGTCCGCGTCGGAGTACGCGACCAGATCGAGCGTAGACGAGCAATGCAGGTGCAAGCCGTGGCTGGTCATGCCGCGTAGATACCGAAGTATGCGCTTCACCAGGGCAAGGTGAGTGTCACGAGGATCATGGATCACGAGGCAGCACTGCTGTACTACGTACGCATTGTCTGGACGTGTCATCGTGTGGTACTAAAGAGCCCCAATGAGACCGCAGTACTCAGAGGCGTCAGAGAGAGGCGCACCATCATTGGCGGACAGCTTGGAGTGTGTGTCTACTGGAGTGGACACGGGCTTGCACTCAAGCATGTTCGCGCGTTCCAGCAGGTCCTCGGTGTAGCTGCGTTGCGAGAGGAAGAAGCCGCTCGCGTCCCTGGTGACAGCAATGCCCAGGAAGCAATGAAGAGGACCGAGATCCTTCATGGAAAACTCCTGGGATAGTTGCTGTTGAAGCCGTTGGAGCAGGGCCGTGGTCGATGCAGCAAGGACGATGTCGTCGATGTAGAGGAGTAGGTAGGCCATGCCCTCTTCGCTTTGTAAGATGAACAGTGAGGGATCCGAGCGGGAGTCGCGGAAGCCGATGGTGCGGACGAGCACGGCAAAGCGCGCAAACCACACGCGTGGCGCCTGCTTGAGGCCATAGAGGGACTTGTCGAGGAGGCAGACGTGCTCGGGATGGGCCTCATCGACGAATCCAACCGGCTGCTGGCAGTAGACATGCTCGGTGAGGTGGCCGTGCAAGAAGGCGTTGTTCACGTCCATTTGATGCACGGGCCATTGCCGCGACACAGCGACAGAGAGCACTGTACGAATGGTGGCCGCCTTGACAACGGGGGAGAAGGTCTCGTCGAAGTCTACGGCGGGTCGCTGAGAGAACCCGCATACCACACACTGCACCTTGTATCTCTCAAGGCTCCCGTCGGCCTTGAACTTGTGACGGAAGAGCCACTTGCCGGTGACGATGTTCGCTCCATGAGGCCGGGGAACAAGGCTCCATGTCCTGTTCTGCGTCAACGCCGTGTACTCAACCTGCATTGTTGTTAGCCAGTTGGGATCACGTAGGGCAGAGCGCATGGCTTTGGGAATGGGGGCAGATGGAGGTGTTTGTGGCGGCGTGGAGAGACTGGTGATATTTCTTGTTTGGGAAGAACTCTCCTGCTTGGGCTTGGGTGGTCATTTGGTGGGTGGGGACGGCAGGAGCACAGCGACGAGGTGCCGGAGGTGCAGGAGGAGTGGGCTGGTCATGCGGTGTGGGCGGGTCAGGCGACACGGATGTGGGTGAGGATGGCACCGATTCTGGTGGCTGGGAGGGCGAAGGGCTGGCCATGCCAGTGTTGTGGCTGGGCGTTTGTACTGCCGCGGCAGAGTGTTGGCTAGGGGATTTTGCTGCCGTGGCAGGGGTTCGGGGAGGAGGGTTATGGGCATCTGTGGCTGGGTCCGACCGTGGGCCTCGAGTGGTCGTAGTGCGAGGCTGCCGAGGGATAGCGGTGGGTGGCAGGAGGTCGAGCAGAGTGGAGGTCTCGTGTGTGTTGGGCTCGGGTGTTTGTTGGAATGGGAACTGGTTTTCATCAAACACAACGTGTCTGGAAATGACAACTTGTCCGGTGTTACGATTAAGGCAGCGATAGCCCTTGTGGTCTTGACGAGGCAGTTCCTTCATAAAATCGTACATACACATGCACATATGTATCGTATCTATGCATCACGTGTGAGGGTTGGAGGAGCTAGATGTACAGTACGTACCGTGGGTGCTGCGTGTTCTTGACGACCTTCTGGCCATACTTCCGCCACTTGTAGCCGTCGTCAAGCACGTCGACGTCGCTCATGGTCTTGAAGCAGAACCTCGGCTCCCGCACCTTCCGCCGTGCCTTCGCCCCTTCTCCCCCTGCCGCCTTCTTAGGGGAACGCAACAGAAAACAAAAAATTTCTGACCTACGCACTAGCCCAGGACCACTATGGAGACTGCATACAAGGTTTGATCATGTTTGATACCGACTCGTAGCGCAATGGAAGTAGAGTCGATGAAGATCGGCGGTGCAGATCCCCGCAGCTAGGATTTACAACCTCCCAACCGCGAGGATGTATACCCTCATCTGTCCCTCGGACAGCCCTCCGGGAGGCGGCCGAACAGTCCTCCGGACGGTGTCGCAGACAGCCCTTCGGGAGGACCTTCGAAACTCGGACGGTCACTCAGACAGCCCTTCGGGAGGAACTCATGAACTAAGACTGAAACAATGATCTCTCTACAGAGTTGCACACATACGGTGTCATCTATCCGGCAGGGCTTCGCCGTCCAGAACTAGTCCCGCCGGAACCCAGACAGCCTTTCGGCTCTACGAAACTATTTTGCTGGGAGATAGAGAAGCCAGACAAGTCAATGGCATGTGTATGAGAGCAAGGATGAAGCATTTGGGCTGCCCCCTCCTCCTCTATTTATAGGAAAGCCAAGGGGTAGAATGGACATTCAAAATACCAAAGTACCCCCACTTTATGTCACACACAAAGGGCAAATAAGGGAAAAGGAGTGCCATGTGGAGCTCCATGGAGGAACTCCTCCTTTGGCCGGCCAACCCCTAGGGGGGCCACCCCAAGGGGGTTCCTTGGTCCCCACTCCTTCTAGAAGCCTTTTTGCAAAAGCCCTAAAAGGTGGCTTTCCAAAAAAATATCCATAAAGTGATTATTACTATTCACGGAACCAATTTTCCGCGACCGTTAATTCCAAAAATATTTCTGTGGATCTTAGAATAATTCCAGTACCCACACAAATGATTTTGGACACGTTCCGAAACAATTTCGGATTAGTGATTTTCATCTGCGAAAAGCAAACAAAGCGGTTCCGGCAGCTCCGGAACATTTCCGGTTTTTCTTCCGGAAAATTCCCAGAAGTTTTCAGAATGATTCTGGCACCCCTCAAGAATTATCAGGCATCTTCCAAAACCAATTTGACTTTATGGTATCCTCTGAAACAATTTTTCAGTTTCACCGGAACTCATCCGGTGACCTCTCTCTTCGGAACTTTTCTGCTGTCTCCGAAAACTTTTTTCGGAGACTTTCTCTTAGACTCCCTGTCTAGTATTCAGCAGATAGATGACCCTTAAGCGTGTGACCCTATAGGTTCGGTGAAGTATAGACATGACCCGGAACCCCTTTCGATCAATGATCAACATCGGAGCCGTGGACACCCATATTGACCCCTATACCCACACGAATGAATATTCGAGTGAACCTCCAGTTGCCGTGTGCTATTCCTGTTGCTTCGTGATATATTACAAATACCCGAGGTGAGACATGTTGGCATCCCCGTGGATCAACAACTTGTCCACTACGCCAGTTGCCTCGTTACCGGTATTATTGTCTTTTCTCGTTCCCGTGTTCCGGCATCCCCGTGATCAAATCACAAAGTGTCTGGCCAGACGATGATGGATACAGTAACACCGAGAGGGCCCAGAGATATCTCTCCATCGTCAGAGGAGCAAATCCCAATCTTGAGCTATCAAGTTACTTGACATACTTTTCCATGAACCCATAAGCCGCCGTAATAGCCACCCATTTATGGATGACGTTTAACAAACCCCAAAGTTCATGAAGCAAGCATGAAGAAACTCGATACTCTCATGGTCTAAGGAATCATGCAAACGCTAACCATCTCTGTGTTATTAACCATTTAACTTGTGACTAATGTATCTCATAGCATAATATCAATTCGGGTCGATTCAACACAAATATTCTTCTAACATTATGCCCTCAAAGTTGCTGGCATAGACATGCCCATGATCAGGAAAATAGAACCATCATGCAACACTTGAGCTAGTCTTAGAGGCCAGACTAGGAATACATTTTACTGTTTATTATCCCACACGTGCATATGAGTCTTCCTCCGAGACTCGTGGTTATTGCAGACTCAAGAACCATAGCAGTTATAGCATGGAACATAAACCTAATTATAAACAGGGAGATAATAAATAACATTTATTATTGCCTCTAGGGCATATCTCCTACAAAGTCATCATGGTTAATAGTGCTTGATCCTTCCTAATTTCATATCTCATTTCAAACTCCACTTAAATTCAAATTTCAAAGTTTGAGTGAAATTAAAAGTTACACAAATAAGCCAGCAAAATAGTTCATCATTTTGCAAATATTCCACAGATAATTTATGTTGAGGAAAACAACATCACATATTTGCTCATTTAAAAGTTATCAACCAAAAACAGTGACCAAATCAGCCCTATTTAATCATTTTCAATTAATCAAAATTCAAATGAATTCATTTAGCTCTCAAACTTTTTGTGGCAGTACAATATATTGCATAGTATTTATTGCCACAAGTTTCACATTTTGCAAAAGTCATATGGTGTGAAAAGAATTGCTAAACAGAAACTATAAACTAAAACAAAAAAAATGAAAATAGGAAAAAACGAAAAGGCCACTGTGGTTGGGCCTCGAGTGCACAGTGCACCAGCCCAGCCCATCTACGGCGTCGCCTACCTGCTCCCGACTCGCTGTCAGCGCCGCCATGGCCACAGCTCGCCACGGCGACGGAGTGGTTGAGCTTGGGGATAAGGATGAGCCCTACGCACCCCCCGGACGCCCCAGCCACTCTCTTCCCCCTCTCCATCGCTCACTCTCTCTCTCCCAGCCACAATCGAGCATCGCCGTCGCCATGCTGCCGGCGTAACCGCGGCCACCGAGCTCCCCTCGTCGCCTCACCGTGTCTGGGAGATGCGCTGCCGTCTGCTACCTCTTCTCCGACCACGCACGCAAGCCGAGGAGCACCACAGCACTGGATCGGGGTCGTCTTCTTCCTTCGGACCTCGGAGCTCCGCCGCTATGATTCGCCGGCGTACTGCGCTCCTAAGCTTCCGACGAGCCTCCTTGAGCTCCCTAGGTGAGCCCCACTCCATCCCCCTCCATTTGCACTTCGGTTCCGTGCCCGTAGCTAGCTCCACCGCCGCTATCGCCATTGCCGGAGCCCGCCTCCGCTGTCGAGCTCACTGCCGGCGCTACCATTGCTGCCATGCCCCGCTAAACCCACGAACACGCTCAGGGGACATCACTGGTGCTGCCCGTGTCCCCTGTTTGTCCTCCTGCGCCCCGTAGCGGCGAATCCGACGAAGCCCGAACTCCTGGAGCCGCCGCGAGCTCGATTCCGGCGAGCACCATCCACCCCAGCCGCCGTCGTTCGTTTCTCTGCACGTGCGTGATCACTAGCTTTCGAACGCATGTAACCACGCCCGATTTGGTCCACCGTAGCGCATTTCCGGCGAGGACCCGAGCCCTCTGCCGCGATTTTTGTCGCCGGAGTTGTGTTCAGCGCCGGCGCTGACCTGGCCGCCACGTGGCCCCTCTAGAGTCACTGGCAACCGGGCCCCAGTGGGTCCAATTGACCCAGTTGACTTGTCAACAGGTCAACGTTGACCTGCTGACTCAGCACCTCCCCTGGCCCACTGTCAGCTCCTCTGGTGCACTCTGGGTGCACTGCACCGGGTGCACCTAACAATTTCAATCTGGAATTTTCGAAATCAAAATAAATCAGTAAAATTCAGAAAAATTGTTAAAACTTCAAAAATTCATAGAAAAATAACCGTAACTCAGATGAAAAATGGTCAGAAAAATCTAACGAATCCGAATATGTCATTTGCATAAATTTTAGAATCCTCTACGAGGGTGAACATGGAACTTTTGGCCTGATTTCGATAAATGAATAGTACATGACTTTGGGAAAATAATTCTAAATATTTTCCCAACTCCACTAAAGACATCTAGGGATGCATTAGATCACCCCGGCATTTCATATAGTCATATCATGCATTATGATTGCAATTGTATGCTTGTATTTATCTATTTCTTCCCCCTCTTCCCCTCTGGTAGATTCGGAGACAGCCGAGGCCCCTGAGGACTACTACACCACTGACGACCCCTCTTTTCCGGCAGAGCTTCCAGGTAAGCAAACCCCCTTGACCATGCCTATATCGCATATTTTTTCCCTCTTATTCTTGCATTAGAATTGCTTATGTTGCTATTCTGGTAGCTCCTATTCTGATGCATAGCCTGATTTTGTAACTACTGTTGATACTTATCTGTTGTCCCAATTGCTTAGTGTAGAGTACTTGTGTTCCATCAGTGGCCCAACAACCTTGTCCTTGTTGCCATGCTTGTTGTCCGGGTTGACCGAACCAGTGGGTTGGTGTACCGAGACCTGAGACCCCCTAAGGCCCATGCAACTGTACGACTCTGCATAGTCCAAACAAGTGTGATACTACCGAGGGTGATTCCTCGTATATCACTCTCGACGATGACTCTGTAGCGAAGCACATTCAGTGTGACTTTCCGAGGGTGATACCTTATAGATCATTCTTGATTATGCCTCTGTCGTGCAGTGTATCAAGTGTGGATCCACCGAGGGTGATTCCTCAGATCTCACCTTGACAGTATGGACCTGAGTTAGTACCGTCCCCTTTACAAGACGGGTCGACCCACTAGTAGAAAAAGGCCCATTTGTCCCGGTTCATAAGGCCCATTTGTCCCGGTTCGGGAACCGGGACTAAAGGGTCGGGACTGAAGCCCAACACCTTTAGTCCCGGTTCTTATACGAACCGGGACAGATGGGGCTCCACGTGGCCGCTGCGGCGAGCCCAGAGAGGAGGGCCTTTAGTCCCGGTTGGTAACACCAACCGGGACCAAAGATCATCCACGTGTCAGCAGCTCAGGAGCTGGGGTTTTTGTTTTTTTTTTGAAAGGGGGGGGTGTTGGGGGTTTTGGGGGTTTTGTAGGGTTAATTTAGGGGTTTCATATATTGTGTTAGCTAGCTAATAGCTAGAGAGAAGTGTCCTCTCTTATCTCCGTGCTTGGTAGACGCTACGTACTATACGTATAGAGAGGACTCGACACACTAGCTAGTAAGAAATGAAGGAAACCATTAAGTACACAAGATCGTCATGAACATATACAGAGAGAAGTGATCGACCTCCTCCTTCTCCGAGAGATTGGTCGAACAACAAGTTTTCGTATATCTATCCGACGCTACTAGCTACATATATACAATATAAGATCTCTTACAATCCCTAACATCTGATGTCAAGTTCCACATGGTATTCTTCGGCTGGATTGATGACGTGGTCAAGAAAGAATCCCGCCAATTCCTCTTGAATTGCTTTTATGCGATCTTGTGGTAGGAGTTCATCCTGCATCTGCCAAATCTAATTTGAAGAAGGGGGTCAATACATATATATGAATGAAACTCAACACAAATGATGGTAATAAAATAAAATTGTGAATATTATTGCTTACGCACTTCATATAGTTTTTCAGAGTAGCCCCGCTTAGAGGTCGTTGCATTGTAGATGTACTCGCAAACGTAGTATCCACAAAAATTATTCCCGCCTTCCTGCCACAACCACTTTACGAGAAATAGAGGTCAATCAAACTTATAATCAAGCATTATAAATGGTATCGATGAAACTAGCTAGAATCAATGGGAGATGCGCGGAACTAGCTAGTAGTACTTACTTTCGGGTGTGTAAATCGCAGATCCCCCGGCAGTCCCGGAACTTCTGCAGTGAACACTTCCAAACCCTGTGAGACAAAGAAAATAATTACTTGATATCAGGAAATGAACAAAGTTGCCGATATGGTGCGATAATGATCGATTGAACTTACTTCTTGAGCATTTCAGTCATGGCCGCATACTCCTTGGGATCTTTTCGTTTTGAGTATAAGACGGTTACTAGTCCCTTCTCAAGCTTAATCTCTAGGAGAATAAAGTGGAAGTTGCGCACGCATGCATAACTCATCAATTACATTACTATAACCTCGAGTAATAATAGAAACCGAATATGCAGAAGACATTAACACTCACTTGAAGTTGTAAGGAAAGAGTATTTTATCTTTGTTTTGATTTTTAAGCAACGATTGTAGCAAGTTGGCCTCGGTTTCTTTCGCATTATATTTAACCGTCCATTCATCTATGAGATTTGTGTTAATGAACCCAATATCATAGATTTGTGCATTTCTGCATTCGACGATCTTCAATCTGCATAATATAGTGAGGATAATTATATATACATGCAATGAAAGAGCTGAGCTATATATAGAGACTTAATTACATAAGTATAGTACTTACAGACAGTAGAAAGTGATGATTATTTTATCGAGGTCCTTTTGATTGTAAAACTGGAAGAACTCCTCAAATGGAATAGACAACAGATCAATTCCAATGAGGTCGTGCACCTCTTTAACTCTCAGCGTCAAAATATCCTTCCCAGACTTGCAGGTGTCCACGTACCACTTATGGAATCTTTGCATCATCGTTGTAAGAGGAGGATCACCAGGTCTGACGAGAGGCTTCCCGTACAGGTATTTGTGTTCGTCCACCTCCATTGTATCAAAATGTGCATCGTCGGGCAGGTAATCACCAGGATTGGTACCGGGCAGCATGCCCGGCAGATTTGCGACGATATCGCTAGACACCTTGAGCGGGGGGCACGATTGGTTCTCCTGTTCGCCGAGCTGGGTAATTTTGTTCCCACTTCTTCATTCTTGTAACCTTTTGTCAGTTGAAGTAGTTCCCGACCGGCGCGCTCCTCCCACTGCCTTTTTAAGAGCGCGGACATGGTTGTCATCCGGCGGAGGCGGTGGTGGTCGCTTCAGGTTCTCCAAAGTGCGCTTCAATTTCACCGGATCTATCTTCTCCTCCGGAGGTGGATTTTTCTTTGCAAAAAAGTCCTTCACTTCGGCTTGACAGATCTGCGCGTTTTCCTCCTCGGTCATCTCGTATGGTAACTTCTCTAGAGGCTTGATAGATGGACCGAATATGTATTGCCTCCCGCCTCTGGCTGTACTGCTAGACGCCGGAGCAGCCGGAGTGGCTGCGGATGTCTTCCTTCGTTGCTTACGTGGCGGAGAAGGAGGCGGAGTGCTACGACGCGCCGGAGCAGCCGGAGCGGCGGCGGCTGTCTTCCGTTATTGCTGATGAGGCGGAGGAGGAGGCGGGCTGCTCGGACGCGCCGGCGTAGGCGGAGAAGGAGGCGGAGTGCCGCCACACGCCGGAGCAGCTGGAGAAGGAGGCGGAGTGCCGCCATGCGCCGGAGCAGCCGGAGAAGGAGGCGGAGTGCCCTGATCACTCGCCAGAGGGGGAGGCGGAGGAGGAGGCGGAGTGCCCTGACTCGCCGGAGGAGGAGGCGGAGGCGTCCAGTTCGGAAGGTTGATGAGCTCCTTCCGCCATAGACATGGAGTCTTCAGAGCAAGACCCAGCTGAGTCTCCCCTTCACCGGTAGGGTGGTCAAGCTGGAGCTCCTCAAATCCCTCCGTTGTTTCATCGACCATCACAACAGCATAGCCTTGTGGAATCGGAAAGCAGTGAAAAGTTGCGCCGGGTTGAGGAGGTGCAACAGAGCCGACAGCCGCCTTGACTTTGAGGTGCTGCCATTGCGTCATAAGGTGGCAATCTTGAGCCTCCGTGATAGCATCCACGGGGTAGCTGGGAGCCGTGAAGTCAGGCTGCTGAAGGACCTCGATGGAAGCCACGCTGCTTCTCTGCTAAGATGGAGGGGTAGCTTCTGGGGTAGCTCCGGCAGGTCGCTGGCTCTGAACTAGTAGTGCTTGTTCCTCTAGCGCTCGTACCCTTGCATTGAGCTTCTGCAGTTCGGTCTGCTCCACTTTCCTCTCCTCTCCTGGGTTTTGTAACCGCCTGCGCTGGGAAACCCTTCCTTCCACGCAACGGAGCCTGCCATGCCTCGTGTTCGTCCTGGGTGCTCAGGATTCCCGCGGGCCATTGTGAGCTCGTCGTTCTCTCTGTCGGGAACGAACGTCCCTTGCTGCGTTGCGGCAATATACTTCTGAAGCTTCTTGACGGGTATTTCATGTTGCTCCTTCGTCCAATGGCACTTCCCTGTTTCAGGGTCCAAGGTTCCCCCAACCCCGAAGAACCAAGTCGTTGAACGGTCTGGCCAGTTCAATGTCTCTTGTTCGACCCCTTTATCAAGCAGGTCCTTCTCAGCCTTGTCCCACAACGGCCGGGCTTTGAGGTAGCCACCTGACCCCGTGCGATGGTGATGCTCCTTCTTTGCAGCATTTTTCTTGTTTGTCGCTGACATCTTCTTACTCTTCTCCGATGTCTTGTGGGCCACAAATGTGGGCCAGTGATCTCTTATCTTCTCAAATCGGCCGGTGAATTCTGGAGTCTTCCCTTTGTCGACAAACATTGATTTCAACTCATTCTTCCACCTCCTGAATAGATCTGCCATCTTCTTAAGAGCATGAGCCTTGACCAATGGCTCTATAACTGGCTTATCCAGATCCTCCTTTGGCGGTAGGGTGAAATTTGCCTTCAGCGCGGTCCAAAGATCATCTTTCTGTCGATCGTTGACAAAAGACACTTGAGGGTCTTCGCTCTTAGGCTTATTCCATTGGTGGATGCTGATCGGGATCATGTCCCTAACAAGAACCCCGCACTGAGCAGAAAATTATTCCTTGGTCCGGCTGGGTTCAATCGGTTGGCCATCGCCTTTGATTGCTGTGATCGTGAACCTTTCATCCTGGCGCAACCTTTTCTTCGGGCCTTGTCTCGTTACCGAAGTTCGGCTCGATCCGGAGGGCTAGAAAAGAAGAAAGAAGAGAGTTAATATGTGTACATACCAAAACAATTAATGCATCAATTAGCTAGTCAGCACAGGCTTAATTAATATATATACCTCGCCGAACTTTGCAACAT
The DNA here is from genome assembly GCA_011799875.1 of Thinopyrum elongatum. Taxonomy (NCBI): domain Eukaryota; kingdom Viridiplantae; phylum Streptophyta; class Magnoliopsida; order Poales; family Poaceae; genus Thinopyrum; species Thinopyrum elongatum. Next base: position 3,622,575 of record CM022300.1, on the reverse strand, counting down.
CTCCTTCCTCTGTTCGCTCACCGGAGCAGTCATCACGGTCTCCTTCTTCCACTGGCATTCCGTCACCGGAGCCATCATAATCATGACCTTCCACCTCCATTGTTCGATCACCGGAACCTGCTTCACCCTCTCCTTCCAGACCATCGGTGTCGTTGAGAAACGACAAGACATCACCTCCGCCGAGGATTATGTCCCCCAACAACTATTCTGCTTCGATGTCTCGGTGCTCCATAGTTTCTGCAAATATTACAACATGGCAATTAATATACAAACATGACAGATGGATATATTAGTGCAAACGTAGACCTAGCTAGCTCGACGCTTCTACGGTTTGGGGTGGCCTCGACAACGCTTCTAGGGTTTGGGGTGGCCTAGGCAACGCTTCTAGGGTTTGGGGAGGCCTCGACAACGCTTCTAGGGTTTGGGTCGGACTGCCTCTCTCATGAATGTCCGACGTCCGGACCGACAAGGGATTTAACAAAATGACGCCATTCTGGATGTGCAGAAAATGGTCCATATTTTTCCTGATCTCATCTACCCTTCTATATGTCACGTTGTCTAGTGTCAAAGAATTCAAGAAAACCATGACTTCATCATTAGCCGGAAATGACAGGCGTATAATGGTACGAAGCTCTTCAAAGTTATTTTGGAACGGAGTTCCCGATAGAATAATTCGCTTTTTGGTACAAAGTTCAGCAAGAGCCTTCCGAATATCGCTATTTGGAAGGCCTTTGCTGAAATTCGTACCAAAAGGAGAATTATTCTATCCGGAACTCCATTCCAAAACAACTTTGAAGAGCTTCGTAGCATCATACGCCTGTTACTTCCGACTAATGATGAAGCCATGGATTTCTTCAATACTTTGACAGACAACGTGACATATAGAAGAATATATATATATAGATGAGATCAGAAAAAAATTGGATCAACTTGTGCGCATCCATAATGGGGGCATTCTTGATCAATCTATATATGTCAAAATTCAAACTTTGACATATGATCAAATGTTGCATATGTCAAAATTCAAACTTTGACATATGATCAAACTTTGATATATGATCAAATGTTGCATATGTCAAAATTTAAACTTTGACATATGATCAAACTTTGATATATGTCCACCGCGATATAAAATAATACATAGACTTGTTCGGGCGAGAGGGGGTTGATCGACGTCCCCCCTCATGTCGAAGTTACCGGAGTTATCTTCTAGTGGTTTGGGTGGCCTCGAGAGTTTGTCGGTTAGGGGTGGGAGGGGGTAGGAGATCCCCCCCCCCTCATGTCGAAGTTATCGGGGAGGGGGTATATCGACCCCCCTCCCCCTCATGTCGAAGTTATCGGGGAGGGGCTATATCGACAACGACATACATGTAGCCACATACATATAAAAAAATTCTATGAACATCCATACATACATATAGCCACATACATATATATGGCTATGAAAAAAAATTCATCACATAAAAAAAATGTTATCGGGGAGGGGGTATATCGCAAACTTTGACATAAATGACTTTGATCATGCACAATTTTCCTATACATACACAATATGAACATATACATAAATTGACAAAGAAAATTCTATGAACAAAAAAAAATCATAAAAATTCTATGAACATAAAAATTCTAACTTTTGCATATTCTTTGCATATGAACATACATACATTTTCTTTTTTTTTTCTTAAATGTAACTTTTGCATATATGAACATACTTACATAAATTATACATACATGGAAAAAAAAATTGCTATGAACAAAAAAAAACATCATATATGAACATTTTGTATATACATCCATATCCATCCATCCATACATACATACATACATGGACAAAAAAATGCTATGAACAAAAACATCAATTTTGGTCCAATCTTGGCATTGAACTACAACCCAATTTTTCCTTGCTAAAAAAATTCTGAATTTTTAACATCTAGTAGTCCTTCCAACTAAACCCTTAAGTCCAGAAGGGCAGCCCCAATTTCATCTAGCAAGTCCACCAAAAAAATTCATGTAGTTTCTGTCCAGCACTAAATTTTAATAAAACTTGCACTAAGAAGTTTTTCCTTTTATCAAACCAACTTAACCATCTTCACTAACATCCAAGGAGACATCATCCTGCCAAGTTTCACATAAAACAAAGTTCCCTAGCAAGCCCTAGCATTTCATCAAACACCTTGTGGACATGGCTGAAACTTTGCACTGAACCAACTTCACCATCATCACATACATGGAGGAAGGACAGAGGAGAGGGTTGGGAGGGAGGAGGGAGTACCGGCCTGGTCGGCGGGCACTGGTGCGGCGGCGTTGACGGCAGGGTAGGAGCGTGGCGGGGCGTCGGGGCAGGGCAGGGGCGCGGCGGCGTTGGCGTCGAGGTCGAGGCAGGGGCGCACGGCGTCGGCGTCGGCGTCGGGGCAGGGCAGGGGCGCGGGGCGATAGCGATGAGGAGCGGGCGGCGACGGCGACCTCGGGGCGGCGACGGCGAGCACGGGCAGCCTGGCGGCGTCGATGAGCTCGGCATCGTCGGGGGACCAATGGTCGATGAAAACTGAAAAATTCCTAAGTCCTGCTTATATACACAGAGCATTGGTCCCGGTTCGTGGCACAAACCGGGACGAATGCCACCCTTTGGTCCCGGTTTGTTCCACCGACCGGAACCAATACACCCCTTTTGTTCTGGTTGGTGCTACCAACTGGGACCAAAGGCCTGGCGCTGGCGCGGTGCGGTGGGATGTTTAGTCCCACCTCGCTAGTTGAGAGAGCTCGAGAGTGGTTTATAAGCGCTGCTGCGCCGACCCTCTCGAGCTCCTCTCAACTGCAGGATTTCGGGCCTTCTCTGCTACTCTTTGCCTGTGGGCCTGCTGGGCCTCGGCGGGCCTGAATCCTGGCCCATGGATGGGTTTCTAGTCGTATTCAGGCCGTGGTGGCCCAGCGGTGGCATTTTTTTTTCCTAGTTTTTTTGTTTTCTTTTTTGCTTTATTTATTTTATTTTGTTTCTACCTACAACAAAATACAAACTGTTTTTCAGTGATTCTTTTTGCTTTTAGGTAATAAAAATTATAAACTTGCTGTTAGTGCCATTAGTTTTCCAATTTGAATAGTTTAAATTTGAATTCTTTGAAATTTGTGTGAATCACTAGTTTGTGATTAACTTTACTATAAAAATAGATTTTGGGGTGATTCTTTTTCCTGCTATTTAATATTACTGTGTTTTATCATTATATTCAAAAACAATTATTGTTATTTTCGTTTCTAACAAAAAAAATCTTTATGATAATTCCATTTGCTATTCAAGTTTCTAACAAAAAAAGTTC